>OY998240.1:2500-602500 GCA_963922005.1 Cornus suecica | reverse complement strand
AGGCACGTAATGCACTATATTCTGAGGCCCGCCTATCAGCTGCACAAAGATGGGTTTGGGCTTCCTCTCTTGCTTCATGCAGGCAATTCTCCAAGTGAGCACAATTCATCTGAAGATTAGAAAAAATAAGTTATCCACATGACTAAGTGCATGGACTAAATGCTTCTGTAAAGGGGAAGCAATTGCATTTGTGTAGCCAAATGTCATCCTAGGCCATGCAGCATTTAAAACATAGCATAGATGATGTGGATTCACCTTCGAACTTAGCATAGAGGATGTGGATTTACCTACGAACTTAGCATAGAGGGAGACTGCTAAGTGTATTACATAAGGATGTGGATTAAAAAATTAAAAACATAAAGAGTTAAATAAGGAATGAAGGTGGATTTTGAAATATGACTAGCACACCCAAAAAAAATGGTTCATTTGTGCATAACTCAGTGCATGACTCGTGTACCAAGTCATGCACAGAAGTGGTTAATGGTCCAATCCCGAACTGGAAACTTAGCATAAAGGGACCGATCATAAAGTGTTTGTCTTGCAAAGTGATGTAGATACTTGGAAAGAGAATTAGAAAAGAGGTGAAGGTGACATTTCATTAAAAAGGAATGGCACAAAATGAGACCTAGGTAAATGACCACTACATAATTTTTACCCCCATATCAAGAATATTAATTCTCAATGCAAAGATTCTACATCATATTGCCTAAATGGCTCAATCTCAAACATGCTATGAAGCCATTCAGCATTGAAGCCACTAAATTTTGGAGTATTCTGTATCAATACGTAACAAAATAGACATAGATGAGTCAAACAAATGACGGTGAACCTGTCAAACATAATAATATGTAATTGGTTAAATTCAAGAGGTCTAAGCATACATCCCAGTAATAATACGTAAATGGGAGCCAAACGGGGCAGAAAAGACACGTTATTGATAGTTGAACTTTCTCAAAAAATGAATCAACCACCTCAAGAAATCTACCCCTTTAGAACAGTTGATATATCAATGTATAAAAGTAAATTAACTTACTACTAGAATGAAAAGAAAAGGATTTCTCAGAAGCATGATTCAAGTACTTTTTATGCACTTCTCAAGAGAAACCAAAATGATGCAGACAAAATTTTCATTGTCATAGCAATACCTGTGATTCATCCAGGAGTTTCTGATTGGTTTCCAACTCTTTCCCAACCTTGGCAACCTCCTCCATTAGTGCTTTCAGTTTAGTTTCCACTTCACTACATTGATTTGACTTTTCTGTAAGTGCACACCGCAACTCCAGCACAATATCACTGTTAATTTTAGAATCTATGCCAGCTTTGACAGCTGTGTCAGAAGGTAAAGCATTCAGAGGTTGCAAAATGTTATCACCAGTGGCACTGGTTGCCAGTGCCATGCCTACATCTGGCACCAATGTATCTTTGACATCTTTGCCATTGACATGCACTTCATCACGATGTGGATCAAGCATTGATGAATCCAGCAGAGGATGTAACATTGCAGAAGAATCTGTCATATTCTCATCCAGTCCTTCTGGGCCTTTTCCTGATTCTTTACTTAAGAACCCTAATTTTCCATTCAAAGAACTGGAGGCACAAGAAATCTCATCCATGGGTTCATTAGACATGTAAGGCATGTGGGCTTCCCCATCACCTGAGATCTCTGACTTACTATCATCAGCCTTCTCAGATGAGAGCTCAAAATTTGGTCTGTCCTTATCAATTGAAATCCTATTCCCTTGCAAATACTGATCAGACAACCTCTGCTCCAATTCTCGGATGCGCTTCTCATATGACTCACACTGAGTCTGCTTAGCCTTTAGCATCGACTGGAGGTGTTTCGCATACTCATCTTTCAAATGCAAGGCCTCCGTTGTCTTCTCTGCCGCATTTTTTAGTAAACTGTCCATTTTACTGTCATCGAGAGATTCATATTCAACTTCAGGACTGAAGGAACAGATAAGGGCTATCGCAGAAGCAAGTTCAGCCTTCAGTTTAGCATTCTCAACTTCCAGCCTGCTGGTTCCAGCAATCTCCATCAAGTCAGAAACCTCAAGGAGCTCCTCAAAGTCATGTTTCTCAGGGGAGTCCACAGCACTTTCTTCAACTTCGGCTGAATGAGAACTATCGTTAGACATAGAAAATGATCCCTTTAAAGCTATATGCTTCTCACTTTTAGAAGACAGCCCTGCTAAATACTCGGGAGCAAAACGGTCTAGGTCTGACATGCTAATATCAAGCAAATTAGTGTCAAATGGAGTTATATTGACATCACATTGGCTCGGATTATCATACAGTCCCATGGATGACAAGATATCCCTAGGTATATATGAACTATGTACTTTCAGAAACTCTTCACGTCTCCTGACCTCAACCTCCCTTCTTGTTGCAAGCCTCTCAGCCAATTGTCCAGCCATGCCCATGTAGAGCTTCATTGAGGCCTTTCTTCTAACTATTTCAGCAAGGCAGGCTCTGTAGGCTGGGCCGATCCCACGGACCACCTTTAAGTATTCAAATTGTTCATTCTGACGCTTCATTGCCTCTGTGAAAACAGAGAACTTGTAACGTACATCTTTAATGGTGTATTGAATATATGCTATCTTTTGCATGTAATTGTGCACAAAGACATTCATTTCGTTCTTTTTATCCTTGCAGAAACCAAGCAGATCTGATATTGTACGGTAACAAGACTGCATCTTAGGAAGATAATTCTTGTCATGGCTATCATACATAGGACCCAAGGCAGAAACTGCATCGTGAGGACGCAGTGAAGAGGACAATGAGCTCGATAGACAGTCATCCACGAGCTTCTTCACGGTACTGACATCTTTGCTGAATAAAAATAGATGTATTTTGGTGAGTCAGAAAATAATGTAAAGGCAAAATATTAACATTTACAACACTCATACAAGAATTAAAGGTTGACATAAGCACAAGTGATGGTTAGATTAATGTGCCTGGTGCAGGTCAAGTTAAAAATAGACTGATGTTAAACACTTCCAGTTTCGGATGTGAGGAAAATGTTGGATACAACACATTGTCTTTGTAGAAGTTTGAGGGGATTTGAGACTTTGGGTAGAAAATTGGTTTGTTTTCACGTGTAAATGAGTTGTGATAACTATGCCTTTTTTGTTAAGATCCACCAAAAAAGGTAAAATATAAAACTAAGCAGTTCAAAAACCCTTGTACATTGAGAAGAAGAGAAGTTTGTAAAGTTTTGAATCAGAGAGAAGTGCACTAACTTCAGATATTTCCTGTATAGATGACAATGCACCATCATTAAAGGAAAACCATCTCAATAGACCCATATCCATAAGATCCAGATGAGAATTTACAGAAACGGGAAGAGTAGGAATAGGTAAAAGTATGTGAAATCAAAGAATCAAGCAGCCTGAGGATTCTTCAGCCACTAAAATGATTCATACGATTCAACAAATAATTATCAATTTCCTATACAAGCAAATATGCAAGTCTATGAGCGAATAACTAACAATAATAGAGAACAAATTTGTGCAAAGACAGTATGTCACACCAATCAGTGTAACAAGAAAAAGGAAATGAACAACATAAAATAAACGCCTCATATACGAGAGGAAAGAAGAGAGGGAACCTTAAAGCCTGCATAATACATTTCTCTTCATTTATATATCGCTGATGCTCCTTAATAACAAGCTCCAAATCCCCAATAAGAAATGAAGCTTTGCTAGAAAACAAATTTTCAGCACTGCGCTTTAGATCAGAAAACTCCTGCTTAAATTCTGAAACCTTGTAATCAAACTGTCTGTGGGAATTGCTACAATCCTCCACCGACTTCCGCATGTTGTCCTCCTTCACAAAATCTAGTAAGCACTTGCGATTTGCGGTCTGTAAAGCAGGGAGAAGTTTGCAAGATCTCAATTTCTCCAAATCCCTCCCAAAATTCACCAGAAGACTGGTATGGCTCCGGTGCTGCTGAGAGTAACACTTGACGAAATCCAAATAATTTTGGAGAATCATCTTGTAGAAATGATCCAAATTACCTCGAGCAATCTCCAGTGCCCTCTCCTGTACCTTTTGCTCTCCCAAAAGCTTCTCACAAGTCTCAAATGTCAGTTGGGAACGGTTGAAAATGGCATGCCCGCGCTGATAATGGTACCTGAATTGCCTCTCATAAGAAGGTAAAGCCTTTAGAGCAGGGTCTGAAGCATCATCCAAAGGGTGAGGTTTGTGGGAGGATGGAGTTGGAGGGTCTGCAATTTCAGGAATTTCAACTTGCTCTGGCGCAGGAGGCATCGAGTTACTTCGCATTCTTGCTTTATTGAACAAGAATGCCGGTCGGTCATCGGATGGAAGCTTATATGTGGAAAGCGGCCTCTGAGACTCAAGTTTCATGTCCAGGCATAATAGTAGTTGGTCATTAAACTGAATCCCGGAAACTGATTCCAGGAATTGCTGGACGACTTCAACAAGTGCACATTCATCGCAGTCGAGCTCAAATGATTTTCCATTCTCCGCAATATGAACAAGAAGCTTACCCCTTTGAATTACACTTTCTGAAACATTGGAACTCATCTTACCCAAATCAACAAAAAAAAGTTCCAATGATCGACAATAAACCACCGATGGTCCAATACTAGAATTTGATCTCAGCTCGTATCAAATCATTGCCAACTGACCCGATTCGAGGATGAATATAGACAAGCCAATCCACCCCTTCCAAGATATATATATATATATACCCTCGCCGAGATAAAGAAATTCCCAATTGTAAACCTTCACCCCAAATTATCTCCAACCTACCACTGAAATCTGCAAAAGCAGCAGCCCAAATCCCGTCAGACCCGCTTAGGATTTTAACGTTGGAAACAAATTTCACTCTTTGACCCCAACAAAACCCTAGTTTCTCCGACCCACCATGGAAATCCGCTAAATCAGCACGAATTTCAACAGACCCACCAAACGAAAATCAATCAATACGCTCCTGATTGTGTCCCATACACCATATATATATCTAAAAGAATAGCCCAAATTCAACCCACCAACCAACGATTAACCAGCAACAAAACCCTATCCAACCTTTTTCCTTTTTACATATATGATATATCTATATCTATATAATAAGTTTAGGAATCAATCAATTCCTGCAAGCAAAGAACAAAACCCTAAAAGAAAGAAAAAAAATCAACTAAACTGTTTGAACCAAGCAAATAAGAAGAAGCAAGGAAAGTATAGAAAAGAAATAGAATGCAATGTTGAAGTTGGAGCGAAATACAAGTGAATGGATTACGTGAAGAGAGGGAGAGGGAGAGGGAGAGATGGAGTTAATACATATATATCTATATATAAGAACAAGTTAATCACGAAACCCTTTGTATATTACTATTCATAATATATTAAGTTGAAGAGAGAGAATACGAAACCCTTTGTATATTACTATTCATAATATATTAAGTTGAAGAGAGAGAGAAATATTTATTGGGGGGAGAGAGAAGCTTCTGCGGGAAGAGTAACCTGGTGGTACCCGGAAGCAGAAGTTGCCTCTGTTGATTCTTCCTCCTCAAATCACCCTACCCTCTCTTTCATAACTTCAACTTCGTTTATTATAAGGACTCCATTGTATCCAACCACACTACCAATTTTATCAATCTCATCTTCTTTATGCTCTATCGATTTATTTTTACTTTTTCTATTTTTATTTTTATTTTTAGAATATTTTACTATTCTAGAGGCTGTGTTGTGAAGGAATAAAGCAATTGTAATTTAATTGTATTTTAAAATTTTTAATAGTAATTGTAGTATAATTTCAGTTTAAACCTAATAATAATATAATTAGTGAATTTTAATATTTATATCATAAATTCAATTGTACTTAAAACTATTACTAGGGTTATTATCAACAAACCCCCATGAGGTTTCATATTTTGATCAACTTACTCCCTTCCTTTCAGAAAATCCCCCTAACGTTAACAAATTTGATCAACTTGCCCCATTTTCTATAATTTCGGACAAAACTGCCCCTAAAACTAGAGGGGAGTTTTCTGATAAACGATTTTTTTTATTTATATATGCCAAAATAAACATTAATGCCAAAATAATTTTTTTTGCAACTACCAATTAGAGTAAAATATAAAAAATATTTTGAACTACAAATATATAAGATTTGTTTTCATTTTTAACTTTATTTTTTTATTTTTTACTATAAACGAAAAAAATTTGATTTATCTCAGGAAAAAACTTTAATGACAAAATAATATTTTTTTGGGAATTACTAATTAGGGTAAAATATAAAAAAATTAAGTACAAAACATAAAAAATATTTGGAACTACAAATGAGATTTTTCTTTTCGTTTTTAACTTTATTTTTTATATTTTACTATAAATGAAAAAAAATTGATTTATGTCAAATAAAAAATTAATGCATCACTATTTTTAACTGAACTACCAATTAGGGTCAAATATAAAAAAAATTATGTCTGAAATATAAAAAATATTTTGAACTACAAATGAGATTTTTTTTTGTTTTTAAATTTATTTTTTATATTTTACTATAAACGAAAAAAAATTGATTTATGTCAAATAAAAAATTAATGCATCAATATTTTTAACTGAACTACCAATTACGGTAAAATATAAAAAAATTAGGTCCGAAATATAAAAAATATTTTGAACTACAAATAAGTTTTTTTTTTGTTTTTAATTATATATATATATATATTTTACAATAAACGAAAAAAAAAAAATTATCCCAAAAAAAATATCTAATTGGAAAGTTAAAATATTGATGCATTAATTTTGTGGAAATCAAATTTTGATGCATTAATTTTTGGCAATGTACTGGAAAGTTAAAAATATTGATGCGTTAATTTTTTTATTTCGTCATAAAAAAAAATTGTTTATAGTAAAATATAAAAAATAAAGTTTTAAACGAAAAAAAAAACTTATTTGTAATTCGAAATATTTTTTTATATTTCGCACTTAATTTTTTATATATATATTTTATCCTAATTGGTAGTTGCTAAAAAACTTATTTTGGCATTAATGTATTTTTTTGACATATATAAATAAATAAATAATCGTTTATCAGTAAACCCCCTCTAGTTTCAGGGGCAGTTTTGTCCGAAATTATAGAGAATGGGGCAAGTTGATCAAATTTATTAACGTCAGGGGGGTTTCTGAAAAGAAGGGGGTAATTGATCAAAATATAAAACCACAAAGGGGTTTGTTGATAATAACCCTTATTACTACTATAACTTATTATAATTTAATTCATAAATTAATAATGGGTAAATATCATCAACCTCTCCTGTAATTATATCTAATTACAGGTGATACCCTTAATGTTTGGAAATTTTCACTGACCTCCCTTCGTAACATTGGAATACGAATAGAGTACCGGTGAGAATTGCATGTGAAATGACACAAAAGTCTTCAATATTTTAATAATATAAGGTGAATCTTTTGGAGAGTGGAGAAATGACGCCTTTACCCTTATTTGCTTTAAACTATAAATGAATTAAGGATTAATTTCATTTACACCCCTGAGATTTGTCATCTTCTCACTTTAACCTCCCACATTTGCATATCTTCATTTATATCCCTTACTTTATCTGACACAGCTCATTTACACCCCCTCCTGTCTAATTAGACCTGACATTAGCGAAATAATATTTTTTGGTCGCGAGCCTTTAACACCCTTGTAGTATAAATATAATGCGTATAACCCCCGATGGTTCGAATTGACCCCAAACCTTTTAAATATGTGCGAATTGACCTCATTTCGTGTAAAATGACATATATGCCCTTAGTATATAAATTTCAAAAAAATGGAAAATATA
Source organism: Cornus suecica (assembly GCA_963922005.1). NCBI lineage: Eukaryota > Viridiplantae > Streptophyta > Magnoliopsida > Cornales > Cornaceae > Cornus > Cornus suecica. The sequence continues at coordinate 594,686 of OY998240.1, read as the reverse complement.
TATATTTTTTGAAATATATATAAATTTCTAAAAAAACATATAAATTCGAAATATATATATAAAATTCGAAAAAATATATATATAATTCAAAAACAATATATAAATTATAAATATATATATATATATATATAATACGAAAAAATATAAAATTTGAAAATATATATATATAATTCAAAAATATAAATTTTGAAAAGAAAAATATAAAATTCAAAAAATTATATAAAATTGGAAAAAACATATACAAATTCAAAAAATATTTATAAATTTCGAAAACATATATAAAATTTGAAAAAAATATATAGAAAATAGAAGTATATTTTCCCCGAATTTTATATTTTTTTTCCAAAATTTATATATGTTTTCGAATTCTATATTTTATTTTCGAAATTTAATATATATTTTTTGAATTTAATATTTTCCCCAAATTTATTTATTTTTTTCCGAAATTTATATATGTTTTCGAATTCTATATTTTATTTTCGAAATTTAATATATATTTTTTGAATTTAATATTTTCCCCAAATTTATTTATTTTTTTCCGAAATTTATATATGTTTTCGAATTCTATATTTTATTTTCGAAATTTAATATATATTTTTTGAATTTAATATTTTCCCCAAATTTATTTATTTTTTTCCGAAATTTATATATGTTTTCGAATTCTATATTTTATTTTCGAAATTTAATATATATTTTTCGAATTTAATATTTTCCCAAAATTTTATATATTTTTTTCCGAAATTTATATATGTTTTCGAATTCTATATTTTATTTTCAAAATTTAATATATTTTTTTCGTATTTAATATTTTTCCCGAATTTTATATATATTTTAAAAATTTATATATGTTTTCAAAATTTATATATATAAATTTCGAATTTGAATTTTAAGAGAAATGGTAAAATGGGTATTTAATAAAGTATAAAAGTCAAATAAGGGGGTATTCGCACGTTTTCGAAACTTGCAGGGGGATATTCACACGTTGCAGGGGGGTATTTGCACGTTTTCGAAACTTGCAGGCGGTGTTCGCACGTTTTCCAAAAATGTTGGTGTCAATACACACATTTTTAAAGTATAGGGTGTTATTCACACCGTATTTATACTACAGGGGTGTTTTCTGTACTTAATCCAATATTTTTTAATTCCTATTCTACCACCACCTTGTTGTTTGGATACAAGGGTAGTGTTTGTTTACTTTAATTTATCAAAAAAATTAAAAGATTTTTTAATTATTTCTTTTAAATGATTGTTTATTCATTCAAAATACAAAAAATAATCTACAAAAATAATTTGATTCAATTATATTTTGCTAGTTTTGATTTAATTATCTTTTTTTAAAATAATCTGCAAATAAGAGATAATTTGAATGGTGCAAAAATAATTTTCTTTTTAATTTTTTGGTGCAAAAATACAAAAAATGGTGCAAAATACAAATACTTTTATTCAAAATAATTTGAATCAAAATGGTGCAAAATACATACCTCCACCGATTCAAAATACAAAAAATAATCTTTCACCATCCACCGCCGATCTACACCATTAAAAATTGCAACCCCGCAAAATTGAGCAAGTAAAAATGATTTGATTCAATTATCTATGAGGAAGAGATCATCCGCAACCCCAGCCACCTCGTTCAAATCTGTAAAAATCCCCAAGAAACTGAAATTTTCAATTTACAAAAAAAATCCAAATTCTTCAAAAAAATTGGGATAATCTGCGAAAAATTCCCTTTCAACAAGCACAAATTCGGACTAAAGTCCCAAATTCTGAAATCCCCAAATTGAAATCCTCAAATTGGTGAGAGATAAGTGGAAAATGGTAGAGCTTGGTGGTGGTTTCGGCAATTGTGGGGCGAATGGTTGTGGAGTGTGGTGGTGATAGCACAGTGGTGGTTAGTGGTGAAGCGATAGAGAGTGGTTTTTCACGGTGTAGATCGGTGGTGGTAGTGATCTATTGGTCCGCTTGCTGGTTGTGTGGAGGTGTCAAATCGGTGGAGGAAGAGATGTTTGGTGCTGCGGATCGGTGGTGGTTTGTGGTTTTGCGGTGGATGGTACAGATCGGTGTGGTGGATGGTTTAACTTTTGCCTATGTAACGCCTCAAAATCCACAAGATCTCTCAGAATCTAGTATCATTGGAGCCACCTGGCAAATCTAACAAAAATCAGGTAGAGTTCTGTTTGTACGGGAATCCTCTGGTGGATAAGGCCCACTCCATATACCCTTTAATGCAATAAAAACATGTTAAACAATAGTAAAAACCTTCTCAAATACTTAACAAGGGACCGGGATTGACGGCTTAACAGAACCGCCACCCCTCCAAGCCCCACAACATACACACAGTCTATAATATACATGATAATACCCAACGCAAATGAAGTACGCGCCAACCCGATAATAGATACTGATCACTACACCCGTAGGTGCCAAAAGAATAATACATTAACCAAAAAGGGTAAGGTAAACACAAACTAGCCCTAACACATGACCTGAATAATAAAATGTAACAGTCTGTCCCAACATGCCAACAACATCACAACAATCACATCCAACCATGTCCGGTCAAATAACTTAAAAATAATAAACACAAGGGGAATGAGCTCACAATGCTCAGCAGGGAAACGCCCTTTATCTCTGCCTTAACTGACGAGATTAACTAGTTCTTCCCAAAACCAAAATTGGATCCCATCTTGGAACAAAGATAAAATATACATCTCGTCTCGGTCTACATACCCGTGATATCCACAACTCGACACCCTGAATACTCATCGGTCTAGCTATAACAACAGTAAGAGTATCGTAGAGCAAGTTTATACATATACAACGTCTCAACCAACTGATATCATGAAATGATGTGAGAATGTGATGCATGTCCATGTCTACCTACATTTTCAGACACGAGTCTCAGGTGTAGCTCTCTCTGCTACCATGTAGTCATCATGTACGACCAACTGTTAACCTGCAGTAGTCATCCTATACGTGACTCATCTAGGATGTTCGTAACCCGGAGTCCTAGGAACAAGCGAGCATTTTCGTCCCCCGGAATCCCTATCGTAACGCGGAAACCAAATCTCAGGTGTAGCTCATACTGCTACCTTGCAATCACACCCTATATAACAACACAGACGTACGGTGATTCATCTAGGATGACCTAACTCCGAAGTCCTAGGAACATGCGGAATCTTCGTACCCTGAAATCCCTACACCAGGATGGTCGTACCCCGACGTCCGGTGTTTAATGCAATCATGCATTTCTCGTCTCCCACATATTACATGCTTATGAGATGAATATGACATATAATAGTACCATCATGTTATCGCTAGCACCCTAGGCATACAAGCATGATTTTCAAATCAATTTGATTTAATACACACATAGCATACTCGAATAAAATCACATAAGCATGTACACATCATCCTATCATCAGTTCTCAACAATTATAATGTATTATTTAATTACCTTTTAAATAATAAATTCAATTAAATACATACGCAACATACTATAATAAAATCATACAAGCACGAAACATGTCAACTCTCAGTAATACTTATTTAATTAATTTATTTACTTTCCCAATTAATTCAATTAATTTATTTATCATTTAATCATAATGTTTTCATTCCTTTCAATTTAAATACATTAAAATAAATTTCCAAACAATCAAATTTTCAAATAACACAACCATAATTTCACACGCCCCACAACGCGTGAACTCATAAAATTAAACAACAATTTTCCTACATCTAGAAGCGTGCACAAAAATAGCGATGAACCAACATCGGTTCCCAAACCTCAATCCCAAAAAATAGCTTTTCGCACCGTTAATCCAATCGAACTCCACGATACGCCAAAACGATCGCCACGACGCCTAGAACAACATACTAAAATACAATCAAAATTCATGGACGTTAGGGCACACAAAACTATGAAAAATAAAAAAATCAACTCACTTATTAGAAACGCGATCTACTCCAAACCGTTTGACGATTCGTCCCCAAAATCGAATATGACGTACACACCACCGAAACCCATCTACCCTCATAAAGACAAGCAAAACAAAGCACGAATCGACACCAAACCGGTGCCAAAAGCTTAGGTCGGACCTGCTGACCCTGCTATAGCCGCGACCCCTACCACCAGTCTCGGCCTTGAGACGAGTGCCCAACACTGACGCCACTGCTGTCTCTGGTTGACGCCACCAGTCCCCGCCGGCAAGCTCTTCCTTTTAGTCGAACCCCTTTCTCTTGCGACCTCTTTTCTTCCTTTCTCTTTCTCTAAGAAGATGGGTGTCGAGCAGATCGGGGAGAGAAAGTGAGTCATGTGTGTATGTCCTATACATATACATATATAACATTATACTATATATATATAACCTTTTAATATATACATATATACCTATTTAATAATTTCATTTAATTAACTTAAATAATAATAAATAAATAAATAAAAAGTTACAAAACATTACAGCCTATAATAAAAAAAATATTATTATTCTATGTATTACACTTCAATTTTGAGTTTAATTAATTTTTATATTATATTAAATATAGAAGATGTAAGCCTAATATAATTATTTTTTATATTCTTTCAAAAGTAATCACTTCATAAGGTGTTTGGATGCATCACTATTCCTATCCTGGGTTTAGATCAAGTTTAAATGTTTTTTGTTCAAGGATATTTTGAATATTTTACTGAAATTTTGACCAAAGTCAAATGACAACTTCTAATCAAGGGTGCAAATAAAGATATTCGAAATCTAAGTAAAGGGAGGACAATCTTCAAGAGGTTTAAATGAAGTTATCCCATGAATCAATGATTGATCTTTGGACACCCTTCCATTTACCATGGATTGACACATAGACACACATATAATATATATAGAGAGAGTGATATATCTTCATTTTTTGTGGTTTATCCACAGTGATTTTTGGTTTTGTTCACTCCCTTCACAAATTAGGTTTAAGTTTTTTTTTTTAATTTGGTTTTTGGGTTTGAATATTCGAAGTATGATTTGCATGGTATGGTTCTGAGTTTAAATTCTTGATTGGACTATTTCATGAGAATTAAATGGTTGTTTGTCATCAATAAATATACTGTTGAATGGGTCATTTATTGCTCTGGAACTTGATTCAAACATCTTGCAATTAAACACCTAATTTTTTCTGCCATGTTATTCACATTCATAATTCAAACGATATATATATATATATATGCGTGTATGTGTATGCATGTATAGAAGAAAAATCATTTACAAAAATTGTACACCTTTGAATGAGAGATTGTAATAGACACCCTGAAATTTCAGAGAGAATGAGATGACGATAGATTTTCTAGAGAGGGTGATATTAATCTTAGAGAGATAGAGATTTTAGAGAGATAGGGAGTTGGTAAATTGGGTATAACCTATTGGGTTTATAAATAATTCTTATAAGGGTATTTTAGTAATCAATGTATGGATTCTTTGGTGATCTTTATTGAAAAAGTAAGGGTAAAAACGTCTTTTATATATTTTAAGGGTAATTTGGGAATTACTCATGAAAAGTAGTAAATTTTTAATAAAAAAAGTCAAAACCCGGTGTTGACTACCGACGGGAGGGGCAAATTGTTACACTGGAGCTAAAGATGAGGGAGGTCAGTGAAATTTTACAAACATTAGAGGCATTGCGTGTAATTTAACCTAATTATAGGGAAGTTTGTGACATTAGCCCATTAATAATCCTATATTTATTATAAGACATATCATAATCCTAATTATATTATAAGAGTTTTAAATTTTATTTTTATTTTTAGGAATAGTTAGACAAACCTCCCCTGAATTAAGGCCTAATTGTATGCAATTCTCCTAACGTTTCAATAATATCATAAACATCCATTAGTATTATCGGGATATTGGACCGACAAGAAATAATAGTGAAATAACTTATATACCCTTATATCTTTAGAGATATTTAGAGAATTTTCTAGAGGATGGTGACTTTACTACCTTATCCTCGAATATATTGGTGAAAATTATGTCATTTTATGTGCGTTCCTTATCTTTTCCAAGTCATGATAGAAAGACTTGTAAAGAGAGAATGAGTGATTTTTAGAGAAAGAATATGTATGAACGACAACTCAAATGGGTTTATACATAATACATACGAGGGCAATTTGGTAAAATAAGTTAGGATATTATACTAATTATGAATGCAAAAATTAATTGCAATGATATCAAGGATAAAATAAGGAGTTTGGTCCATAATATGCCTTTATTGATCAATAAAATAAATTTTCAGCGTTGACTTTGAAGAAAAGGGGTTAAATGTAAATAGCATTAAACCCCCTCAATTATACTCTCTCTCCCAACTAACCCCCCTCAACTATGTTTTTGACTGTAAACCCCCCAAACTATCATGATTGTTATAATTCAGTCTCTCCCGTCATAATGCCGTTAGTTAAATTTAGGATAATTTGCACTCAGATTCCCTAAAGTTTAGATCAATTGCACTCACCCCTTGAGATTTCATTTTCCTTGCAATGACACCCCCTGAAGGGGTTAAGACCCCATGAAATGACTCTTGTGCCATTGCTTTAGTGTAAAAGGCATGTTGGCTAAATTAATGGACAAAACAACCCTTGTATATTAAGCTTAATTTAAAAAACTTTTCAAGTACTTTGGATATAAGGATTTTTGAAATAAGGATATCTACATATAGGTAGACATAAGGATCACTAATTACAAATAGGTAAACTTTTACATTTTAATTACTAATACATCAACTTAACTAAACTAATTACAAATGGGTCAACTTTTTTGTTTAAAGGCTCAAATACCCCCAAAAAACTCCAATATTCTTTTTATTCATCTCTCCAATTCCAAAATCCCCAAACACTCAAAAATAAAAATAAAACATTTCGGAAAAAATATAAATATTTCAAAAAAATAAAATATTTCGAAAACAAAATGAGGAAAAAAACATTTCGGGGAAAAAATATTTTGGAAAAATAAAATATTTAAAAAAAATGACGAAAAAAAATATTTCGAAAATATAAAATATTTCGTGAAAAATAAAATATTTTGAAAAAATAAAATATTTTTGTTTATTTCTTTTTCACTTTTTTTTTCTTCTTTTCAACGAAATGTGTTCAAGCCTTAGACCTCTTGGTGATTACAATGCAATATTTTGGAGTTAAGTGTGTCAAGAAGTATCAAGAACGAGTTGATTGAGTTGAATTTGTTTTGAAATTTGGTGTCTTAAAAAGTAATAAATCTTAGGTGAGTTATATTTAGATAATTTATTTCGACAGTAGACATAATCTAAATCTTATTTGTTTAGTATGAATTGCTTTGAATGCATGTCATAAAATATTTTGGAAAAAATATTTTATTTTTCCCGAAATATTTTAATTCCCAAAATATTTTATATTTTCTAAATTTTTAATTTTTCCTAAAATATTTTATTTCCTAATTTTTTTTGAAATATTTTATTTTACCCAAAATATTTATTTTTCCTGAAATTGTTTAGTTTTTCAAAATATTTTATTTCTCCCGAAATATTTTTTTTCCTCATTTTGTTTTCGAAATATTTTATTTTTCCAGAAATATTTTAATTTTTTCGAAATATTTATAATTTTTCCAATATATTTTGTTTTTATTTTTGAGTGTTTGGGGATTTTGGAATGGGAGAGAAGAATAAAAAGAAGATTGGAGTTTTTTTGGGGGTATTTGAGTCTTTAAACAAAAAAGTTGACTCATTTGTAATTAGTTTAGTTAAGTTGATGTATTAATAATTGAAAGGTAAAAAATTACCTATTTGTAATTAGTGATCCTTATGTCTACCTATATGTAAATATCCCTATTTCAAAAATCATTGTATTCAAAGTACTTGAAAAGTTTTTCAAATTGAGCTTAATATACAAGGGTTGTTTGGTCCATTAATTTAGGCAACATGCCTTTTACACTAAAGCAAGGACACAAGAGTCATTTCATGGGGTCTTAACCCCTTCAGGGGTGTCATTGCAAAGAAAATGAAATCTCAAGGGGGTGAGTGCAATTGACCAAAAACTTCATGGGATATGAGTGCAAATTACCCTAAATTTAACTAACGGCGTTATGACGGGAGAGACTGAATTGTGACAATCATGATAGTTTGGGGGGTTTACAGTCAAAAACATAATTGATGGGGGTTAGTTGGGAGAGAGAGTATAGTGGAGAGGGGTTTAATGCTATTTACCCTAAATATTATAACGGAGGTGCAATTAAGGGGGAATTTTTATATTATTAAAATATTAGGGGACTGTGTATAATTAAGCCATAGTTTGGGAGAGGTTTGTCTAATTATACCTTAGTTTTAAAATAACATACTCTCCCCCAAATTATAGGTCCACTTTTCATCTTTACCTTGTCCCAAAATAAGTGTCCATAGTTTGGGGGAGGTTTGTCTAATTATACCTTAGTTTTAAAATAACGTACTCCCCCAAATTATAGGTTCACTTTTCATCTTTACCTTGTTCCAAAATAAGTGTCCATTTTTAAAAAATCAAAGCACTTTATTTGATTAATTTATCAATTTAATCTTCAACCATTAAAGTTATAAAACATATACATTATAAACCATCACATCACTATGGTGAGACCATGAACAAAGTTGGTATTTCATTCACTAACACTACAATAAAAGTCATCCTCTTAAAAAATTGGATTTCCCAAAGTAGACCTATAATTTGGGATGGAGGGAGTATTATTTTTTGACCCAATTATACTTAAATTTTTTGACTAATAATGCAATAGTATTTATAGAAAAATGATTTTAACATTTAAAAATAAAATAATATAGACAGTTTTGTGATAATATCTCAGACAGTTTTGTTTTAATATCTCAAAAGCAAATTAATAATAAGTCTCGAAAGGGAGAAGGGGTACCCTTTATTATTACCTCTGTCTTTTATAAAATTAAAAGGAAAGTAGGTATAAATAAAGTATCATTAAAAGGAAAGTAGGTATAAATAAAGATTATAACTTTACTTTTTCTCTTCCATTTTATTTGAAAAGTAAGAAAATCAATTCATTAAGGGTCCGTTTTGGCGGAGGAGAAGACTGTTTTGTTTTTTTACTGTTCACCTATTTCAAAAATAAAAACACGTTTGACAAACGCGTTTACTGTTCATATTTTTTTTCCAAGAAAACTGTTTTATGTGAATAGTGAATAAAAGTGGTGAAAACACAAAATACAAATTTTAATTATTTTTTGAATTTTTTTACTGTTTAGGGTACCACCTCCGCCACCGCCGCCATCGCCGCCGCCATCAACCACCACCAACCCCCGCCATCGGTCGCCGCTGCTGGCCCCCACCACCTCCGGTCGCCGCCGCCGATCACCCACCACCACCGCCCCCGCTGCCACCGGTCATCGACGACCATCACCGTCGGCCACCAATATCATTTTATTTTTCAATACAAATTTTGATCCAAACGTTTTTTGTTTTTAGTCTTTTGCTGAAAAAAATAAAGACAAATACAAAAACAATTTTTATATTTGAAGACAGAAAACAAATACAAAAAATAGGCTTTCCAAACGCAGCCTAAACTTTAATGTAACTTTTGAACTCAGTTCCTACCTTTTTTTCCTTCTTATAAAATTTTATATCCAACACAAAGAAAGAAAAGAAAAAATTCAACATGGTTCCTTTTCTTTTCTTCTACCCTTTTTTTGCAAAGTGATTGGGTGTAAGAATATCAGATTTTTCTTTTTAAACTCAATGACAACAATATTTTATTAGAATGAAAAAAATAAAAATTACTTTACAACCTAATGGGAAGCCCATGTCCATTAATTGCTTATAGTAGGCCTCCTTGGCTTCTACCTACCTCCATGTGTTGTCCAAGTTATTCATTCATATAATTTGCTTCATCTTTTGAAAAAAAATATTCTTTTGGCTCAAATTAAGGCCAAAATTGTATGCTTACTTAACTCTAATTTCTCCCTCAGCACTTAATTCCCAAATCTTCTTATAGTTTTATTTATATCCCCAAATTCTCCCTAAAGTCAGATTAGCATATACCTAACTTAGTTTTCCAGGAATGAGTATCTTCATTAAGTTCAATTTTCAGTACAAGAAATAAATATTCAAGCAGTGTTTTTTTGCAATGTGTCATAATATTTCATACTCTCTTCCTCCCGCAATAGTTGTCTAATTCAGATTTTTTAACATTTTAATGATTTAGGTGGACTAATATGCAATTTTTAATTTTGTCCTTAATAATATAATATTATGGTGGGTCCGGTTTTTGTTTAAAGTTAGTGGAAGAAAGGTAATTGGGAAAAGTAAAAGGTTAAATTGCATTGGAATTCGAATTTGACAAATATTTTGGGACAAGTAAAGTTGCAATAGTGAACAACTAATATGAGACAAATGTAGTATTAGAATACACTTATCAATCATACAAAGTTGTCTCATATCAACGGTTAAGATAGCCACATGGATAAGTGCAGATGAAGAAAAATGAGGGCCACCACATGGGAGTCATGTTGAAATATTTTTACATCTTTATTCATGGTCACTCCATCTTTTCTTGAGTTATATTTGGTTAGTGGTCTTGTATATTTGAGTCATGTTGGTTTTTCGCTTCCTATATAATTAATTAACCACTTTAAAATTTTATCTATAAAAAAATAATAATTTGTTGTATACTAGTAATATAATTTTCTCTATATACAAATTTAGTATGTTACTGCCTATTAATATTAATATTAAGATATATATATATGTATAATAATTCACTGTTGCTCATGCTTTCAGCTACGGTCAGCGCAACCAACAATTTGGGGGAAAAAGTTCACTTTAACAAACATCATTGACGCCACCAACATTTATTTTTCCCATCACTCTCTCTCTCTCTGTATAGAATATAGTGAATCATACATAACTAATCATCCATCACCAACCTATCCCCATAGGTTCAACCCTCTTCACCTCAAACCCCTATGAACATGTCGAATCCGAAATGGGGTTTTGTGGTTTTTGTGTATATTTTCATCATCAAATTCTACATAGGCCGTAGTTTATCTTCAGACCCAATTGCCCAGCAAAAATTGGACCGAGTTTTAAATCTTCCGGGTCAAGGATTCAATGTAAGCTTTGCACACTACTCTGGCTATGTAACAGCTAATGAGGAATCTGGGAGGGCACTGTTTTATTGGTTAACCGAGGCAGTTGATGACCCATCTTCCAAGCCTCTTGTTCTTTGGCTCAATGGAGGTCAATCTTTTTCTCACACTCCCAAACTCTTTTCATTTATGTCTTGTGTTTTCGATTTTTGTTATGTGGTTCTCTAACCTTTCCAATTTTATTGGATTTTAATGTTTTATCAGCTATAAAGTCTTAATTTTCTTTATTGGATTTTAATGTTTAATCAGCTTTAAAATCTTAGTTTTCTATCTATGTACATATATCTATAGGTTTAAATTATGGGTTTTCTCACCATATTCAATAATTATTCGTATGAAAGATTTTTCTGATCAGAAGATATGCTTCTTTAGGGCCTGGATGTTCATCAATTGCATATGGGATGGCCGAGGAAATCGGACCTTTTCACATCCAGGAAGACGGGAAGACACTCTATTTAAACCCATATGCTTGGAATCAAGGTATACATCCTTCTAATTTTTTTATTTTTTTTATTTTTATTTTATCTCAATGAATTAGCAGCCATAACAGTTCTTGTCAGTAATCTGTTTTCATTAGTGGGTGTTTAAAAATAACAGAAAAAGTTTCATGAATCAAGAAATGGTAAAGTTGTAGTTTCCATTCTAACCATCATTGATTAATTGGATATCGATTTTAAAATCACTTCAATTTTTACTTGCCAAAAAAAAAAAAAAGTTTCATCATCATTATTATTATTTTCAACACGTGTTGGATCATATATCATTTATAACACATCATTCATGATTATATCACTAAAATTTATTTCATGATGTTTAACATTTTTCTAATTTAATTATAGGTTTTGGAATTGTCTTATCTTGAGAGCGATTTAAGATACCTGCTATGATCGCATTACATTATCACTTTCTTTAATGCTATTTCTAGGGTACTGTCAACTGTGTAGGGGCCTTAGATTTGGGTTTTTAACTAGATTTCCTTCAATCCCAAACCTAAGGCATCAAGGGGCGGAGCCAAAAAATAGTTTCTTTTGTAAAATATATATTTTTATATGCAATTTTGTATGAATCTATTTATAAAATATATATTTTTATGGATTCTTGAAGAAAATTTTGAAAATTATAGGAGGGGCCATATGTAATTTTTTAGGATCTTATTCATAAATTATCTATTATTACGGGCTATTAATTTTTTTTTTAAAAGTTTGGGAGGGGTCATGGCCCTGCCAAGGTGTACATGTGTGGAAGGAGGATATTTTTGACCCAAAATTTTTATCATGGTTCGGGGCTAGCAGGTGGAGCTCCGAACTCACTATTCGGATTGGAGCTAAGTGACACGTCTCGGCGAACTTAAATGGACCGTATGGGTATCCTCGGGCCTTTCGGATTTTGATTCGATTGGAGCTGGGCGACACAACCTTGTGAACTTTATATGACCACCATACAAGTATCTCGGGGTGATCCTTGGGCCAACCAATAGCTTATATTTGTGGGAGCACATCTCACCGAACCGAGCAACCGACACGGAGGGCAAACTCATATTTAGTTTGCAGCATCCGATGCGGTGGCGGTATCCTGGGGGTGTCTCCCATCATTATGCACAATCCTTGCGGTGGGTGCACACACTGCAGGGATTATTGGGGAGTGATCCGTTGCATGTTGCTCCGGCTGCAGTCACAGATACTGCGTAGCCGTGACGCATGGTCAGCGCGACACATCTTCACATTATGAAGGGACTGATGGAGCATGTGGACTGGAGGTAAATGATACAGGTTCATTATGCCAGGAGCATACAGAAAAATATTTCCCATGAGGCGGGGAATATTCTTTAGTAGCTGTTAGTATGATCCATAATATGTGCAGTGGATATTTGGAGCTGTGGGAGAGGCTGGAATCAGTTGAGTGTATATATATAATGTGAGTGCATAGTAGTACACGTGAATAGTAGTATGTATGAATAGTCAGCTTAGGTTTTGCTATAAATAGAAGCATTGCATTTCATTTCAAAGGAGGCGGGATTGAGATGGAGGCGGATTTATTGAGAGAGAGAAGATCTTGCTAGAGGGGGATAAGGATTTTAGGAGGATGGAGAGGAAACTCTCTGGACTTCTTCTTCACTTTTAGTAGTGTTTTTGAGAGGTTTTCATGACATCATTTGGAGGGAGTTTTTGGGAGTATTTTAGAGAGAAAAGAGAGATAAAAGAGGGTGGAGAGAAAGAGTGAAACTTTCCTGTGGTCTCCCGCTCATACTAGTGGTTGTGTCCTTTGCTCCTCACCATATTTTTCCATCTAGTCTATTATTTCAGGTTTGGTTCGTGATAATTAATTTTGAAGCGGGTCAGACTCTGCAATCTCACAGAGCCCTCTGTCGGAATTCGGGTCCAGATTTGGATACTATATTTCTGTTACGGTTCGTGGTAGCTGATTTCGAGACGGGTCAAACTGTGCTGTCTCTTGGAGCCTTCCACCGGAATTCGGGTCCAGATTCGGATCCGAAAACCCAACTTTCATCTACAACATGGCTCCGTCCCTGAAGGGATCTATTAGGTGCTCCCTCCCAAATGCAACATAAGACCACTCCAAATAGGTTATAGTGCTATTTGGTGATTCAAAGGGATACATCCTTGTTGCTTTTCAAATTTAATACATCTTCTCATGTCCTTGATATAGTAAACGAACAATAAATTAGTAATATTGCCTAGTTACATAGAAAGGCGATGCTTGCCTACTCATTGATGAGTAGGAAGTTTATAATTGCCACTGATATCGGACAAAATTGACAAGTGTCCCCATGGCATACAATAATAGGAAATAAAAGATTACAGAGGTTTATGAAGATCAAACCCATTAGGATCCAAATTAGAAGGAGAGAGAGAGAGAGAAACACGTGTGAACAGATAAAACTTTTAGTGCTAAGGAAAAAATGCAGCAAATACATTTGGTTTAAGACTTATAAGGCAGGTTGGTGGCCCCTCTTGTTTAATTGTTCCCGAGCCCTCATGATAAATCCACCACAGAAATGATATTGTGATGATGTCCCTAGCACATCTCACAACTAATTGTTCATCCAAAGTTATTAGTTTGAAGATATTGTCCCCTTGATTTAGGGTCCGAAGCTTCACAATATTGTTAATATGAAGCAAACACAAACCGCATAGGCTACATGGGTTAACCCTATTGAAGGGTTTTTTTTATAGATATTTCTTCTTATGGAGAATAGAGAGGTATTGGTAGACGGTAAGGATAGAGCAACTTGAGATTGAGAGACAAAATAGGAAATAGAGAATCATAGTAGGTCTTCAGTGATAGAGTAGGATGAGAACAGAAAAGGAGAAAGAGAATTATATTAGGTTTTGATCTAAATTCTAATTAATTCAACCATACAACCCTCTTAAATCCTTTTCACATTTTTTTTTCATATTACATAAGCAAGGAGTAAGGACACTTATTGTAACAACCCCCTCTTAATCTAGACACAATATTGTCCGCTTTTGGCTCACCCAGACTAAAGACTTCCCAGGGGGTCACCCATTCTGGTACTACTCTACGTCAAGCATGCTTAACTGTCTGTGGAGTTCTAGTGGGTTCCCAGTCATCACGGTTTTAAAATGTGTCGTGTCATAGAAGGGTATGAAACTCACATATAGTATGTAACCTTTCCTTACCCAGGCGATGTGGGATTGTGCACCTATAGCTTGTCCAGTGGGGTAGCCTGCCAGTGCCACTTGCACCCGCCCACATAGGTCGCCATACTTATCACTTCATTTTTCCACCACAATGATGGCAAGTATGAGCGTTCTACTCAATGGTGAGGAGGCAAGTATTGACCGCATAGAAATACACAAACATCATTTACATGTAATCCTTTTAGTATTAGAAAGTATTTTTCAAGAATGCAATTCGTTATTTTTAGATTATTTATGTCAATTTTTTTCATCTCTCTCTCTCTCTCTGCCGTTGTTGTTATCATTATTGTGCTTTCAATAACCTGAATAACTTTCTAACAATCATACATAATACATTATGCGAAGAAGTAATATGTTATGTTTAAATGTCATGTCATGCGTCGTGTTCTGGTCTTTCAAATGTACTTAAGGATGCACACAGTTATTATATTCAAGAGCATGAATTTCACCATTTTAGGTGAAGCAAATCAAACCCATTTTCAGACAAAGAAGATGAAAAAAGAAAAGTATAGTGGCTAGGAAAGCTCCGGAGATTCTATGGGAAAGTGCTGATTTATTATTTGTTGACTCACACCATTTTGCAGTTGCTAATTTATTGTTCGTTGACTCCCCTGTGGGAGTTGGTTTTTCATATACAAACACTTCCTCTGATCTGCTGAGCAATGGAGATAAAAGGACTGGTATTGCTTTAAACTCTTCTGTGTGTTATTAATTTATATTCCTGCATTGAAATGCATACCATTGCTGCCAGGCTCAGCCAAATTTACCTTCACTGGTTGCAGCTGCTGACTCTCTAGCATTTTTGTTGAACTGGTTTGAGCGTTTTCCCCAGTACAAAGGAAGGGATTTCTATATCACTGGAGAAAGTTATGCAGGTAGATGAGTCCACAATTACTTGTTAATCCATTTTAATAAGGACTGTTCTTCAGCATCACTCCACCGAAAAATGTAGTCCTAAATTCCTTCGAATTTATTACGTCTTTGGATTTCACATACTTGCCGATTGGATAATTCTAGAGATATTGCTTGTTATTCTGTATCACTCAGAAGTGATCTGAAGATTCTAAACAATATATAAGTAACATCACCTAAACAAGCTATAGGTGCTTTCCACTAAAAACAAGTCAAGCAAGATGGAGAAAAGGAACTAACAAGAAGCTGCCGTAGATAGAAATTAGTATGTATGAAATGGACTTGACTAAGTTAGATGCCCCAGTAAAATTTCCCTGAGGATAAATAATGGAGAAGATAGAGAGGGATGAGTCCAACAGATTCAGATTGTTAGTAACTTAATATACTTTCAAAAGGCTATTATTTGGAGGAGAATCATAGCACCATTGTGGTCTGAATATTTGCTAGAGAATAGTGAAAGGGACAAAGTTAATAAATTCTTTTGTTTAACAGGTTTTTGAAAACTGCTATGGAACCTGAGTTAAAAAAAACCTAATTACCGAAACCACATTCTTCTTCTTCTCTGAAACGGCTTACTTTCTGCAGATTTTATCTAAATATTTTTTGGAGAATCAAACCAAATAGGTTAAGGGTATCTGCAGTTTGGAGGCACCAACAATCACCTACGTGAGAAGTACTTTGGAGAATCAAACCAAAAGCCTTTGTTAATGTCCTATTGTGTTTTCCAATTCTTCCTATTTTTTGCAGAGCTAAAGATGTCACAGTCCTTGCAAACAATAAATGGCACATGTAGGCTTAGTCAAGATCCATAAAAACAGGGTTTCAAGTTGGGGAGGCCAGTTATGGGTTTGTTCGGCCCCGCTTTAAGCTCTGCGGGGTCTGTTTTGGCCCAAAGTTCCTTACTTTGAGCACTGTTGATCATGCCAAGGTGAGCTTAACTTTGTGATCCTGGGTAACGCTTGAATTGCGTGAATAGCAAGATGCTTAGAGAAGAACAACCTTGCATTAACCCATGTAACTATATACGCATTTTATAAATACGCACATAGTTTTATGCATATATGAGAAATGTTTCTGACCCCATAAGCAATGTTTCATGGTGTAAAAGATATAGAAGCCACCTTGAAGAACAAGGAAGGGAATGATTGATGAGAGTGAAGGAAAAAGTGAAATTGGTGGCCAAATTGATGGATAAGTTTTAGTGGACAATATAACTAGAACATTTTAAATGAGCAATACTAACCTTGGAAGATCAGCTCATACTTTATGATAACTGCCAAACCTGTGAGGACATTGCATCGCCTCCACCTCTGAGAAAGATGAGGGCTATTGCAAAGCTGCATCAGTGGCATTGTAAACAAGGAGCAGAAAGTGCAGAGCACCTGTTTAAGGATGAAAAAGAATGGCATACATAACAAATATATGGGTTCACAAAGCGTTTGTTATTTAACTATTTATAACTCGTCGCCCGCTTACAAAGCGTATAGATAAAATGCTTTGATAATTATTGTCTATCTTATAATGTCCTTACCTAGTTAAACTTCTCTTTATAAATTTCTCATAAAATACAGAACATGAGTAACTTGTACTTATTTTAGAAATAGGATAAACTTAGGAAGTGGCAATCTCAATACTTTCCCTCATGAACCCTTCAAAAGATCCTAAAGAAAGAAGAAGGGAAAGAAAAAGGGGGGAAAGCTTTATATAGGAAAGGGGTACTTTTTTGCCTGTTTGAATCTTAGTAAACTGAGTCTGGTGTGTTTCTCAAAAGAGGCGCTTTGGACAAATAAACAAGGCACAACTTAGATTGAGGCAAGTTAAGTTTACGACCCACATCACCTCAGGAATGATTTAAGCTCTTCAGTGTTGTACTTATGATTGGTGGCTTAATAGGTTTACTTCATGGTCTTAATTATATGAACTCTGTGTCCCACTTACAGGACACTATGTTCCTCAGCTAAGCCAGGCAATCGTGAGGTACAACGCAGCAGCTGGGGGAAAAATAATTAATTTGAAGGGTTACATGGTATGGGGTCTTTTCTTGCAATATTTCAGAGAGTTTATCACAAGGCATTATAGACAAAATTTAAATTCTGTACATGAATGTACGCAGGTGGGAAATGCTTTAACTGATGATTACCACGACCACTTGGGACTTTTTGAGTTTATGTGGTCAGCTGGTATGATTTCAGATCAAACGTACAAGAAACTGAATATATACTGTGACTTCCAGTCCTTTATCCACTCCTCGGAGCAGTGCGATAAGGTTCAGGATATTGCTAGTGAAGAACTCGGAAATATTGATCCATATAGCATCTTCACTCCATCTTGCACTGCCAATTTTAACTCATCAAATCGGCTGTGGAAAAGATGGCAGGTACTTGCTATACATCCTAACAAATTTATGTAGTGTAGAGTTGCCTCTTTCTATCATTTGGGGATTCGAGGATTAAAATGTTCAGGTGTTCTTGCACAGTTTTGGGGTGTTTGGATTTCCTCCCCTTTATAGGCCATATAGTTCCTGCTTCCACATATTTTGGACAGTTCATCATGGTGTAAACCAATTTAAAATCTCTATGATAAATTCACTCTAAGAGAACAAGATTGTTATTTTAACAGTTCTTCTTTCTTTCTTATGTTTGCCAGATTTGCTTGGGGTTAGGAGGCGTGGTGATTTTTCTTTGTTTTATGAGTTATATCTGAGTTTTATGTGGATTTGCGGTTAGAGTACCATAGAGTGCTACTCGCTTTTGTGTGTGTGTGTGTCTTTGTGTTTGTGTGGGTGGGGCAGTGATTATTTGTAATCAGTAAAACTAGAGAGTCTTGAAGGTGAAAACTGAAGAAAAAATTTCTTTCTTAGCGGTATCATGTACTCACTAAAAGATATGTTCTTTAGTCAAAATGAATTTCTTGGAAACGAAGGTTCAGGATTTGCTTACTTCTTTCCTAATCCAGCAGATCTCTTCCGAGATCAGGACAAAAATCTATCTTGTCATTAGTTCACATATTATCTATTATTCTTCACTGCATAGTTTCCTCCTTATTTTTCTATAAATATCAAATTTGCATTGTTTGTCCTAACTGCTTGGACCCTACAGCCTTGGTTCATGGTTTGAGTGCTAGTGATTGTTGCTTCCATGGCTGTCCTACTTTTCTCCTTAACATGAAATCTTCTTATAGAGATTATTCCTCTATAATGAATCTTTTGCCTTTTAAATGTCTTTTTGTGTTATCACTCATGAAATATAATGTCATCTGACAGACGATTGGTCGCATCAGCCAGAAGTACGACCCATGCACTGAGAAGCATTCAGCGATCTACTTCAATCTACCTGAGGTTCAAAATGCGCTTCATGTTTATCCTGGATACGCACCATCTAGATGGGATACCTGCAGGTAGATTTATTTGAAAATATGAAATGCTAAAATACGACCATCTAAGATTGCAAACCCTGGCACAACAATAGTAGTAATTGGTGTCTGGTTGACTTGAATAGTACGCCAGTGAATAATTACTAGTCCCCAATCACTGAAGCTACATGCTCATCTCCAGTAATTTTAAACTGAATTTCAATAAAATACCATGATTTAACAGAAAATATATGTAAGAGGAGAGGAAGGAAATTCAGCCATCTTGCTATCCTGCAACTGCAGCTGCAGCTGCATAAAGCAGTGAAAGCTTGGTCTGATTGGCTGAGCAACTTAATGTTCACTCTACCGGGGTCCCAAGGGTGGGGTGTGGGAATATAATCAGATAGGAGAATGTCTGTAGACTATGGTTAGTAATTTGCTCATGTATTGCATACTTGTATTTTTTTTTTACTGCATTTAGTATTCTCAAAGTGCAAGTTAGGATTTTCTTTCATTAGTATCCTGGATGACATTTGCTTTGAGTAATTTTTTTTCCTGAATGAATATTTTATAAAAAGGAAAAGAAGAATAAAAACAAATATAGTACAGTGAGGGATGGGGGAGGATATCCCCTAAGAAGCGTCCCGAAAATCGTCAAGAACAAAAGACGGAACTAAGTCAAAAACAACATCAACAAGCAGAAGAATATCAAAGTAATTGCGTGAAGTCTTCCATGGTGATATTCTGCAGCAGCATCACCTCCCACATGACGGCCAAAACAACACCCTCGATGCTATCCTTGCGACCCTCAAAGAGGGCACAATTCCTTTCTTTCCAAATCTTTCATATCGTCGTGGAGAAAATTGAAGAGAGAATGGTGGTCTTGACTGTTTTCTTGCTACATGTAATGGTGAACCATGAGACTAATTGGTTCAAGGAAGCAGCTCGAGGTAAAGGAATAACCATCATATCAAAAATTCGACTCCAGATGGAAGAGGCATAAGGGCATGTCCAAAATAGGTGGTCGTTGCTATCATCCCAATTAAAGCATAGATGACAAACTGGAGTAATGGTGATTCCTCTTCGTCTTAGATTAACTAAAGACAAATTTTTATTCAACAAAACCAACGCAGTAGTGATAGCAGCTCTGGGTCTAATAAATTTCCACACCAATTTATGCCAATGAACAATATTGTCTCTTTTCCGGCAAGCATTCCAAACTGATTTGAAAGTGAAAGGGCCTTTCCTCCAAAGAATATTATCAGGGGCATCCCTTGGGTGAATGTTGGAGATAACAACAGAGATATGGTCAGGGAAGAAAGGAGGGAAATGCCATCTACCATTTTGAATGTTAGAGGAAGTGGTGGCATTCTTGTCAATACCCCTAAGAATATTCCTACCGAATAGGTTTGCGATCGAGTTGCCATTACACCAAGGATCGAACAATAAACTAAAGCAAGTCCCATTTCCAAGAGTGAAAGAACATTTTTCCAACATGAACTTGCGAACATCAAGGATTTGCTTCCAAACAACGGAGTGACATGGTTTTGGTTGAATAAACCAAAAGGAATAATTTTTTCAGATATTTGGCCTGGAATAATTGTACCCACAACTTTGGTTTCTTTTGAATGAAGTCCCATGTCATGATACACTTTGCCGCAAAATCTATATTGACTATTTGCCTCAATCCGAAACCACCTTCTGCAATAGGCCTAGTGACCAGCTTCCAACTCAGTTGATGCATTTTGTTTATATCCACATTACCACCCCAAAGAAATTTCTTGAATTTTCTCTCAATCATGATTCTAGAGTATAAGGGAATGTTGTAGACAAAACTCCAATAATAAATATAAGAGTAGATGACAGATTTGACAAGTTCCACTCTGCCTACTAAGGAGAGGTTGACAACATTCCAACCTGCCAGTTTTCCATTAATCTTGTCCAATAAAATATTGAAGTCGGCCTTCTTGAGTTTTGTATCAGAGATGGGCACTCCGAGATATTGAATAGGGAAGGAAGAGACCTTAAATTGGAATAAATCTACTATTCTTTGATGTCTCCTAGCAGATTTAGAGAAGATCAACACACTTTTTCCCGAGTTGATTTCCAAACCGGAAGCAAGCTCAAACTCCTTGAAAAGGTCTGAAATAACTCTTGCACAGCCATAGTCAGCCTTGGAAACAAACAAGAGGTCGTCGGCAAAAAATATGTGGGAGATTTTAACCCCGGATTTTGAAACTGATCTATGCAGCTTGATGGTCCCTTGAGCAACCTTGTTATTGACTAAAGAGGAAAAATAATCAGTGACCAGAATAAAAAGGAGAGGAGACAGAGGACACCCTTGTCGAAGACCTCTTTCGGCCGAGAAATAACCTGTTGGAACACCATTGAAGAGGATAGAGAATTTGGCTATAGAAAGACACTTATGAATCCAGAGAATCAGTCTCTCTCCGAATCCGTACATTTGCATAAGCTTCAAAAGGAAGTCCCAATTAACTGAATCAAAATCCTTTTTGAGATCAATTTTCATTGCTATAGAAGGGTCTCCCTTCTTATGACTGAAGCCTTTTATTAAATCAGAGGCAAGAATAATGTTGTCATGAATCCTTTTGTGCTTTAAAAAGGCGACCTGCTCCGATCCTACCAAAGAAGAAAGAACCTTACCCAATCTTGTCGCAAGAACTTTGGTGATGATTTTGTATAAAGAGTTGCACAAAGAAATGGGTCTATAGTCTGTGATGTTTATTCCATTACTCTTCTTAGGAATCAATGTGAGGAAGGTGGAATTGATACCCATAGGAAGATCGGCTGAAGAGAAGAATAATTGGATTGCCTTGCATACGTCACCCCCTATTATGTGCCAGTACATTTGGTAAAATCTTGCTGGGAACCCATCAGGACCGGGTGCTTTATCCGGGTTCGCTGACATAACCGCAATTTTTATTTCCTCACAGGTAACCATCTGGTCGAGCATAGCTTTATTTTCAACAGAGATTCTCTTGTTTGAGTCAATGATGTTACCTGAAGAGTTAGGAGAGGAATAAAGATCAGAATAAAATTTGACAAGCCATTCTTTCATTACCTCAGGGTCTTCCGAGTAATTCCCATTTTGGTCTTTCAAGGCAGTGATGGAATTCCAAGCCCTTCTTTGCTTAACTTTCTGGTGGAAGTAAGAAGAACATTTGTCACCCTCTTTAAGCCACTTCAATCTGGATTTTTGAGCCCAAACAATCTCTTCCTTGGCCAATAAATCTTGAACCTTAGATTTAGCAAGGCTTTCAGTTTTAATAAGGTTTGTGTCCAGGGAATCCTTAAGGAGCTGAAGTTGAATCTCTTCTAACTCTTCCCTGGCCGATTTAAGTTGAGTTTGCACAGTTCCTTTGCTTATGTTCCATTTCTTCACACCTGCCTTTACAACTTTGAGTTTTTGCACTACATGTTGGATAGGATTTCCCCTTGTAGAAGTATTCCAAGAAGCAGCCACAATACTTTCCACTTCTTGCTCCAAGCACCAGACTTTGAGAAACTTGAAAGGTTTGGGCCCTTTTGAACAATTAGGAAACCATTTGACCGCGATCCCATAATGATCCGAAAGGGAGGCTGCCGTTAGGACCACTTTGGTATCAACGAACGAATGGAGCCAGCTCGGGTTAACCAACACTCTATCCAACTTTGCCATGATTCTCCTTTGAGGGACTTGCTGATTATACCATGACCAAACACCATTGAGGACAGGGATATCATCAAGGCCAACATAATCAAGAGTACTGTTAAAATCATCTAGCATAGATTGAGGAAGTTTTAGGCCACCAATCTTCTCTTGATGATATCTAACCAGGTTCCAATCGCCCATTGCAACCTAAGGATGATTGCCAACGTGGCCAGAGTGAAGCTTTATATCATCCCATAATTTTTGTCTATCCTTTGAAACATTGGCAGCATAGATTGCTGAAACAAAACAAACATGTCCAGTGGAAGGAACTTTCACTTTGAGAAGAATTGTTTGAAGATCGATGCTCACCAACTGAACATCTACTATTGAGGGATTCCACCCAACCCAAATCTTGCCAATCGAAGAGCAAGAATAATTGGCAATCCATCGCCATGTCTTATTTATTTTTTCTTGAATTTTAGAACTTTTTGACTCTTTAACACGGGTCTCAACCAAAACAACTAAGAAAAACTTATTCTCACTAATCCAATTTTTCATGGATGTACTTTTTGCCAATTAACAAATATTTTGTAATGGTTTTGCAGTGGCGTGGTAGGTCTTAATTGGAAAGATTCTCCTAAATCAGTCCTGAACATCTATCATGAGCTTATACGTTCAGGGCTACGGATTTGGATATTCAGGTTTTTTCTCTCTCAACATTGAGCACCAATTTTTTCCATTTATTGCATACGAGTTTTCTTTCCATGTGGGTTATCGTATTTTATTTGTCAGGCCATTTGACACCTATGTATCTTATACTTTTGGTTGAACATGTACCTAATTACAATATTTTTGTGTTCCTCGCATTGGAATTTTGCTTCAAAATATGTGAAGTGCCCATATTACACACTTCATGGTCCTTTATTCTGGGGTTTGGCAAGTCTGACCTCGATACATACTTGCTCCTGGCATACATACCAGGACCCCGTTAGCTTGGGGTATTTTGCTTTCTTAGGATTAAAAGCAGGGAATCTTCTATCAAAGTGAGAGTCTTTCCCTTGTATACCTATATAAACTATTGACATATCGTTTTGTTATTTGTCTTTGCCATGTATAATTTTTTTCTTGAGCACTTCTCCTTGAGCTGTCGTAAGGAGCATGGATTATGTGATAAAGGTTAGGTCATGCTTTTGGGTAGAATATTGAATGATCAAAGGCGGACATGTTCATAGTCAAATATAGTTGATATGAGATGAATTAATGTCGGCAAACATCGTTTGGAGAAGATAATAAGTTTCTGAGTTTTCTCAGGTGACAAATAGAACTAATTCAGAAATGGTAGAGTAAGGTCTTCGTATCTGGTGTCGTTTCACTGGGTTAAAGGGGAAATGTAAGATTTTGTCATTGCTAAAAAATTAGAGAGAAGTAGAAGGAAGATGAGAAGAAGAAGTACAGTACATGAAAAAATAAGCAAAGGTTGAAAAAAGAAATATAGGTGTGTTTAACTGAATTATATTTAACTATCAATGAATGTAAAAATAAAAAGAATAAGATAGATAAATGGAAACGGAGAAAGAGAGTTCACACATGATTTTTTGTAGTTTGGCTATGTTGGCTCTACATCTCAAGGTAAATATTTCTTTCTCTGTTAATATAACAATTATGGGTTAAGATGATTTAGACATCCGCAAAGAAGACCTGTAAGTGCCAGTTAAGAAAATTGGCACAGTTTACATTGAGAATAGTTCTAGGGAAAGAGGAAAATCAGAGTTGACGTGTGGGTAGAATTAGTGAAGAAAGATGTGATAGCATGTGGATTAGATAAGGCAATGACCCTAAGCAGAGTGGAATGGAAACATAGGATTCATGTCGCACCATATAACTCGGAAAAGGCTGTGGTTGTTGCTGTTGTTGATGATGGAGACATATAGACAAATAAACCCTAAAGTAATATTAACTTGGCTGTATGTTCTTATGGATGGTCAAAATTACTTCTACAAGCTTAGAAAATTCTCATCTTGCTTGTAATTATAATTTCTCTCATTCGGTGTTTTCAAGTTTCAAAATAAGTAACAAAAAATGCTTTGAAAAAGCATCATCTTATTGTGTTTGTAAATAAATTTGCAAAGTGGAATTGTAATTGTATTCATACATACGGGAGTCTCAAGTGCAAAGTGGGACTGGAATTGTCTTCAATAACTTTTTCAAAAGGACTCTCCCTTGAATGCAAAGAGGGAAAGAGTTCTTGTTCTTGGAGATTGTCAGTACAGACACCTCAATTTAGGTTTAACCATTGAGAGTATCTGGTGTGGCTCTGAGAGGCTGAAGTTGGTAGAATCAAGGAGGGTTCAAAACGTGGAATCAGGACTTATTCTTTTATCATAGCATAGAAATCAAGAAAATCAAAACGAAAAACAATATGCCGCAAATAAAAATTCGTCCACCTACTTTGGGATAGCATCCATGCCATCAGCTGGAAAATGGGTGAAAGAGTCTGTCCAAGTGGCCATAGACAGGTTGATAGAGTAATGATTGTGCTGTTTATTTTCTTTTATGACAGTGGGGATACTGATGCTGTAATCCCAGTTACGTCTACCCGCTATAGTATAAATGCTTTGAGGCTTCCTACCGTTGGTCCATGGCGTGCTTGGTATGAAGATGGACAGGTAATTTATGCACTATTCTAGTTACTCGCCTTTACAACCACTATCTGTCTCTCTCTAATCGTTATTTTGGTGAAAACTAAAATGGTCCTCGAAATTAACTCCTTTTGCAACAACATTCTGGTATTGATTGAATAATTGGAATGTGTTAAACAGGTGGGAGGATGGACCCAAGAGTATGAAGGACTTACTTTTGTGACAGTGAGGGGAGCAGGTCATGAAGTCCCTCTACACAAACCAAAACAAGCTCTTTCTCTCATTAAATCCTTCTTAGCTGGAAACTCCATGCCAAGATTGGAACTCGTCAGCAACGCTTAAACTTTCACACTTTTCTACCTTGGTGCTGCTTTTCTGAAATGGAACAAAGAAGTTTGCAGCTGATGATTGTTGATGTAGTACCACGGAATGAATAAATGCTTTAAATTCAAGTGACTAGTAATTCCAATTTGTATTGATATTATTTCGCTGGAATAAGTAGTTGCTTTGGGGGCAATTGGGGCTATGTTGCTAACCTCCCCACTCATTTATTGTCTCATTTTCGCTTCTATGTACTGAAACAATGCTGCAACTTGCAAGTTAATATTTGCAGCAACACAGGAAAGTTTCCTTCATTATAGTCCTCGGTGCCTGTTGAGCCTTCATCACCATATTCACTCCCATAAAATCATCGTCTGCCAAGCAATCCCACATCTTTTTGTATTTACAGGACTTGAATTCTCTACCTTCAAAGACCTTGGTGGTAGACGAATGCTATCAACTATTGGGTACCCCAATAAATCCACTTGATACCCAAGTCAATAGTATAAAGAGGTGTAATACATGCATGTGGATTATATCACTTGCGCGATACATTACTTGTCCTAATTGGTTTGGGATACCGCATCAGACTTATCCAATGATTTTCCCAACTGTTTCATATTAAAAAAAAATAAAGGTGTTGGCGTGCCTTTGTTTGTTTGGGTATAAATTTTCAAGTTGTGTAAAATATGTTTAATTTTTTGTGGTTTTTCTTTTTTCTTGGGCAATTTTTTTTAGATACTTTCATATTTTTAACCCAGATTTAGGCAAAGTGTAACAAATATTTTAAGAACTAATATTGGTTTTCCTTACATTTTAGACAACAAAACACAAAATATAACAAAGTATAGTTTAAAATATTTTACACCCAGAAAAAAAATATTGGTTATATGACGGAATATTATATTTCTACCTTCCAAGCAAGTTCAAGAAAATAATAATAAGACCAGCGCACAAGTGTTACAATAATATTAACCTCACCCTCCAATTGGGGAGGTGAGGGGTTTGAGCCTCCTAGGAGCATTGTGGGTGTGGTGTGTGAGTTTCTTATCATTAAAAAAAGAAAAGAAAATAATAATAAACCAATGTGGTGAAAATAACAGTAATAGTTTATATATTGCAACTTGAGTGGGCCTCGGAACTTTAAACGAGCTAGGAGATTCCGTATTTACGTTGGCCTGGTCCAG
This sequence comes from Cornus suecica, assembly GCA_963922005.1. Taxonomy (NCBI): domain Eukaryota; kingdom Viridiplantae; phylum Streptophyta; class Magnoliopsida; order Cornales; family Cornaceae; genus Cornus; species Cornus suecica. The sequence goes on along the minus strand of OY998240.1, from coordinate 567,796 downwards.
GCCCAATCAAGAAATGAACTATAGTATTGGTCCAATGGTTGGCAGAAAGGTTGTGCAGCTATGTAGAAGCAGGAGTGAGCACAAATGAAGCAAAGCTGAGAAAGATTAGTAGAATGGTGGTGCCCTCCGGAACCAATTCCATCAACAAGGAGATGGCCATCAGAAGGCGGATTTCCAGCATGTATTTCTCTCTCTCCCTCTCTGTACACTCACACACACATATATATATATATATATGAATGTATGTATTTATATGCCCGTGTGTATATATATAGAATATGCGTCAGATTTATTAAGTTCTTGACTGGTGATAATTCCTTTTAACAGCGTTAAGTTTGATTACTAATATGTACGAATGTATCTATGTCTAGGAATCCCAATCAATATGCAATTTGGCCTTGAGATGGGGATTATATTGTGCAATTTTGAGAATCAGAGAATTGAGTCTCAATATTAGGTTAAGATGTACATAATAATTGTACTAATCTAAACTCGGTTTGCAAAAAATAAAATGCATATGAAGTTGTGAGAAAGCGCAAAGGAGGAAACTTGATTTTTGTTGTTTGATATTGTAGATTGATCCTGGAATATATTTTGAACTGCTCAAGAAATGTTGTTTTGTTTACACAAGGACACACATTGAAATGGCTATGCCAATTAAATTATTCCAAACCTTGCTGCCATCATTTTGAATTTATTGTTGATTGAAAGAGTAAATAGTAAAATTACATGATTTTGTGAAACACTAGAGGGGGGGATTCATGATTCGAGCATGTACTCGATGGGAAAATTATACAATACCATGGGATAATGGGTGCTTTGATTGGGCGGGAGTACTCAATAACCATTACCCTTCTTGTACTGGATGATGACACTTAAGGGCATAGTCTCGGCTTATTTGCTGTCGCTGAAAAATAAAAAAAAACAGTAGTTGTAAACATTATGTGTGAAAAAATATATGTATATAAATTTTGATTTCTACAGGAGTGACATATACACAATGATGAATGACATAGCTTTAAGTATCCAATAGCTTCTTATTTGAGAAAGCAACTTGTTTTGTACTTCCCTAACCATTCGGGACACAAGGTCTAGATAATAATTAAAGAACGAAAGTTAATCAGATTACATTCAATTTGAACATTTAGGCAAGTGTGATGCATGAATAAGATTGGGAAAGTTCAGACAGTAATTTTCTTCTTAACTTGGACTTTGCTATTTATGACTACACAGATTTAATAAAAGAGAGGAGGATTTTCCATCATTGAGAGAATACAATGATTACTTGGAGGAAGTGGAAGACATGAGTGAGTTTGTTGATTGCCTTACTCTGTATATGTTCATTGTATTACTTGATCTTCAAATAAAACTGTATTTGTATGTAAGTGCTTCCCTTTTGCAGCATTCAACTTGATAGAAGGAATAGATGTTCAAGCTATTGAAGAGAAAATTAATCAGTATAGGAAAGAGAATGCTGAACAGATAATGAATTCTCAAGCTCGTAAGGTTTGTGCGGAAATTACTGAACTCTTTGTACCACAAATGGACAATGTTTCTACTTGAATAAGACATGATAAACTTTTTATGTTCTGGATCTTTGGTGCGAAGTGTTTGTTTTTGAGGTTTCTTATTCTGGTTATCTTGTTAAGGTAGGCTGAAGAATTGGCAGCGGCATTAGCAGAAAGCAGGGGACGGCCTGCAAAGATTGATACTGATGCGGTGAGCAGATCCTATGGATTCTCATTTGTTTTTCTTGTGTACATGCATGTAGGGGATAAAATATGTGGCAGTTGCAAGTTCACACTTAACTTGCATGGCATTATTCTTTCAATATTAAGACTACTGGGTTGTTTGTAGTTGGCGTATCAACTTTTGGCTTGTATAACAACCTCGTATCGTATCTAAATAAAACCTACACGGTCACATTTGAGGTTGTGACTCGACTCAACTCAGCAAAGACTTGGCTTGACTAATTCAACTTAGCTACAGGATTTTCATCTTTGCTCATTAACTGAACCTTTTCAAGACCCTCTTTCAAAATTTCTTTTGATTTTTGTTATAAACTATTGCCTTTCCTTCTGTACTGATGATACCTATTTTTTCTTTTTCTGCTTGTGCTCGGTCAATGCTCTCTTAAAATGGATCATTGAAGAACTGGATGTTCCTTGTGCTGAGATTTTTTAATGCTCTGCAATTTATTTATTTTTTGAAAAATGGATAAAAGAATGAGTTATGTACTTGCATTGTTTTCTTTGAATACTGGTTTGCTTCTGGAACCTCAGTTAGATTGAAAGTCTGGCAATCTCTCTAGCTGCTAGAGATAGTGTCATAAGTTTGTTATCCAGACAAATTATGTAGCTAGTGCCCAATTAAACTGATTTAGAGACGGGACAATCAATTAAGGGGCACTTGATGGAAAAATCTACATGTTAGTTCCTTCTTTCTTTAAAGAAAATGAACAAGGTTTTCTTGGAGTAACATTTCATTTGGTGAGTTTGATGTCAAAATTCCTTGTTTAAACTTCTTGTACTAGACTACCCCTGACGAAGTAGAAGCACTTAGCTTACTCCAGATGATGTTTTGTGGCACTGAAATTGTATCACTGTTGAATTCCTGTATGTGCTGGAACAGATTTACTTAAGCCTTCCCAACCGAAGGCTTAAGTACATCCCAACTCAAGGCTTAAGTGGATAACATACTGATATTAACGACATGTTCATTAATGAGTTCACCTGAGGGAACTATAGTGATTTGTGACTTTTAATATGTCCTTATTATTATCTTCCTAATAGAAATATAATGGTGATAATATATAGCTAGTTGGTTTCTGTTGATTTATTACGAGTACCACAGAGTCTCAATGGTTTTGTCTCTATTTTGGCAGGGCACAAGCCAGAGTTCTCAAGGTAGCATCGGTGCTGGCATACAGGGTTCTTATGCACCTGCAATTGCTGGAGGGGGACTTGCACAGCCACGACCCACAGGCATGGCCCCACAACCTTTACCGATTGGACCTGGGATGGGCATGCAAGGGCATGCTTTTGATGATGAAGAAATGGTGAGACTCCGAGCAGAGAGAGGTGGAAAGGCAGGAGGGTGGAGTGTAGAATTTAGCAAGAAACGGGCCCTTGAAGAAGCCTTCGGAAGCATTTGGATTTGATTTCTAGTAGACATCTTGCTTTGCTGTGCAATTTGCTCCTTCAGGTGACGCAGGCAAAACACCATTTTGTTATATGCTCTTATGAGAGGGAGTTTTTGTCACCACAGTTGAATGTGGTATATCATATGGTCCGTAATGCAACGCACCTAAAAGAGCATTTTAGGCCGTGTCCCATGGATTTTCTGGTATAAATTTTAGTCGGACACTTTATCAGAAAGTATTGAATATGAGAGGTTGATATATATTGTTAGGTTCTTCCACGGTTTTTTGGGCGCAATTGCTTGTTTAACATGACAAAGGAGGTGTGATGTCTTGGGTCAAGTCTAACTGGGGAAGGTTGTAGAATCTTCTATAAATTAAAGACATTGATTATTCATTTATCAAAAGAAAGTTTTGTAGACCGGAGATACAAAATTGTCCTTATTGGTAGTCATATATATATATATATCGCTATTATCACCATCTCATGTATTTTAAACTATGAAATAGTAAATTTGCTCATAACTTGGGAGGATTTTTCATACTAAAATTTATTTTTAATTCACTGTTTTTGTGTTTTTGGTCTACTTTTCACGTATTTTTTAAATTTTCATCTCATGAATCTGACGGTAAGGAAAAAAGAAAAAGAAGAATAAATAAAATTCGGTGGTATTATCTTTTAGCTTTCACTTCATCTCAGTTATGATAGTACATGCTAGTTAATCTTCAAATTGCATGTCTCATACTTAACTCACACGATTCACCAAAAAGAGGTGACACGAAAGCAATAGTGTGAATTTCACTAGACACATCAATTAGAATTTTGCTTACCCCTTGTATTTTTGTGGTTGAAAGTTGAAGCAAGCACATCCATCTGCATCTCGGAAAGGGACTATAAAGTCATTTCCTAACAAACCCTTGTTTTAATTTACCTTAAAACTAGACATTTGGGACATTTCACCGTCGTTTACCAATTTTTTTTTCCATTTAGGCTAAGCATGCCGTGAAAAACAAGCTTTTAGTGTCTGTACCTGTACGCAACTCCTAAATTAAGAGTCAATGTAAGGCAACAAAGAAAAAATCCTTTTGAATTTTATTTAACATTAACTAGCTAGCCATTAGGCCTGTGTAAATTACAGGATTCGGGGAACTACATCCTCGTTATACAAATATTTTCTATATTTTCATACAAATATAAAATATACAAAACAAATCAGCTGAAAAACCCTAACCACATTTGGAATTTATCACCATGAAGAATCAGAAAAACTGGTAATGAACTCTGTCATGAGCCAACCTCCTTAGTCGAAAACTATGCTGCGACTCAAGCATTTGACTTCAGCTGGCTTTCTTACCTCGCGGAATCTACAAACCATGAATTTCGAATATTCAGCATTCTGAATTCCAGTTCCTTTGGTGTGTGACCCAGATATCAACCAGGTTTCAGCCTGCAACCTTAGAAGAGCCGTCCACCATTGATCTTACTGGGAACATAACAATCTTCAAGTCCTTCGAGGTCCGGGACTGTATACGTGCAGGGAAGACCAGCAGCATTCAATTTGAGTGCCTTTTGCTTGGCCTTCAAGAGCAAACTTGAGCTCTTCCCACGTATTGAATGTTATCTCAAACTTTTAGGAGCTTTACCCAATGGGCCAAGTTCAGCCAGTTCCTTGATCCCCCCGGTGCCTAAAAGTCATTAAACTTGTGCGACAGACATTGCCGGTTTGTGGAAGGTCAGTTGAAAAAGTACGGAGAATCTATTACGTCTTGCAAGTTGAAATCACCTCTATCTGGGAGGGAAGGAAATGTCAAAGCTGGATATGACGTCTGGAAACTTTCAAGCAACTGCGACAATGACACTCCATAATTAGAAGGATAATGGAAGTATCTGAACTAAAATTTCAGATCATTTGCTAAGTTGGCATCCAAATCCATGAAGCCAGTAGTTTACTCAAATAAATATGGAACATGGAATATGGACTAAACTTCTATGAGAATGACCGCTGGATACTTTCAGATTGAACATAATAACAGAAGAAGAGATAGGTAGTAGGAGTATTTATGACTATTATCAACTCATAGAAGAGATAGGTAGTAGGAGTATTTATGATTATTATTATTTGTCTGTTGTAAGCAGTGGGAAAGAGCCACTGAAGAAAATGAAGTGGAAAACATTTTATCAGTCCCTATTAAAAATTGAAAGACCAACTTAACAAATTATAGGAGTGGCCATTTATGTGCACCAAACATAACTCATAATTGTTATATCATGCTAAAATGGAAAGGCTGGATCATTACACGCTTACATTTTCAAGTATTGGCATGCTATATAACTCCACAAATTTCTCCCTGAGTATTTGATTCATCTCCTCGACGTCGCATGCATGTGTCCAGAAAGAATCATGCACCCCTGAAATAGATTCAAAGGACAAGGGTGTGAATATAAATAAACAATATTAATGGTCCGTTTTCATTGTGTCCTCTCCAGTCTTCTATCTGTGTAGAAATCTTCAAACTGAAACACTTATTCAATAAATTTAAGCTATGACAGAAGAGATGAGCTAAGACAAACCTGCAAAGTGTAATCCAGCATCCCTGCAGGAGATAGCAGTCATCATCATGTGTGAACCATCAAGCGAGTGAACGAAATTTGGGGGAAATGCAGTTCTCTGTTTTCTTATCACAACCTAGCATGTGGATTAACGGTTTAGAAAATGGATAACGTACCTGAAAACTAAGGGCAAAGTGCCATAAGAATGAAAAACTTACCGAGTCACCCTCTCGCTGCAAAGCCAATACCTGAAGAGAAGTTTTAATCTGCAGTACCATGGTGTAATTAGCACAACTTTGTCCACAGGTATTAGTCTTTTAATAAAAAGAGAAGATGGGGCATTGATATTTATTACTCTGCCTCCAATCCAGTTTTTACCATATCATCAGCTGTTTCCTCATCTAGATATGTAAAATCAAACCATGTACATTCACCTAAATTAACCTTTTCTTTTTATTTATTTAATTAATAGTTCTGTCATAATCTTCAGCCTCTCTATTACAAGGGAAAGTTACTGCAGTCAAGAAGAGTACACAAAATTTTTGGAAAATGGATGGAAAGAATATTAGGAAGTTTTTCCATTCATCTGATTTGATTCAGAGATGTCATTAGCATCATTTTTATGCCATACTATTCAATCAGAAAGCATCAATTATGGTTGTTGCACATCCTGATGATTCATTATAAATAGCTCCAACTCAAGTTGCAAGTTTTATCAGGATAATAAATTTGTCCAATTAGCTCGAACACTCACAACATGCCGTTCAGTTTTAAAGTAGGGCTGCACAACAGGAAGTCCTAGAGGAGTTGTCCACCGAACAGGTTGATTTTCTGAAGCAATAACCTGCAGAACTCCCATCATCCAACAATTTAAATTCATGAAAAAATTCCTATACTTGCCATAGAACTTTCGATACAATTGTTTCCGCAGTGGGTGAGATCAAATCATACCTTTGCACAGTCGCCAAGCCAGCCCATTATGGCACGTGCAGCTTGGAATATTTCTCCTAGGGCAGCCAATGTCACCTATGCCAAAATTGAGTAGAAAAGAAAGATCAACAAGATAATTAAGCAGCAGAGGCTTCTTAAATCATTAGCAGCAAGCAGACTATGGCTATAACTGACATTTAAATCAATTATGAACCTATAAATATATAAACCCAAGATCTGTTTTAAGAGATAAAACGGAACGGAACGCAGGGGTGGGGGTGGGGGTGGGGGAACCACATAGCCGTGAACTAAAACATACAGTAAAATTTAGTCAACTGGTAAAATAAAATTTCGGAAGTTAGTCAACATGTAAACTTAAAATCTGAAACTCTCACTTCCCAAGATCTGTCCATTGCTTCACTGACATATCTACTTAAGAATTGATCTTCCTTAACCCCAAATTTCTTGAGAATTTTCTTAGAAATAAATACCAAGGATGCCCTCAAATATTGAGGATATCAAGGCGGCAATTTCGCTGGTTCCAATTATCTCAGATTTAATATATGGTGGCTGGATACTTACTTTGGCCGCATAGCAAGCTGCATTAAATAGTAGCCTGTCATCGGTAATATTGCCCTTCTCCTCTAATCTTCTCTTGATCTGCTCACGTGCTCCAACATAAGTAACACCATATACAGATGTCATGACTGTCTGTTTAACCAGTTTCCGATCCACCTGAAAGCTTCCAAAATATCAAACTGTCAGTGATAAAAAACTGAAAAACAGAAAATACTTGGGAAGATAAAGAGAGAGAGGAAAAAAAAAAAAGTTACTTCGAAAGATAAGATTCTACTCTTCTTCAGAATAGCCAAAACCGAAAAATATGTAATTGGTATAAGAATAAGAAACAAATAGAAGAAAGAAGAAATAGAAGGAAAACGAAATAACCTGACCAACCAAGAGCTTGGCTAGCAAAGCATGTGGATTAGTTGCAGGGTCCTTGTTACTGTCCCTTTCCATGATATTGTGAACTCTGCCAAAATTTATCATTTGAGAGTCATTATATGCAAGTATATTAAGAAAACATTAGTGAGAAGAATGACCCACAAAAGATCAAGTGTGACTGAAAACTACATGTCATGACTAAAAGTAAGCAAATATACTAAGGCCCGTTCGGCTCAGTTTTTAATATTCAAAGAGTAGGAAACTGTTTCCAGAGAACTACAAAAACAATTCTCTGAAAAAACATCTTTTTTAACTTGGTTATCGGAAAAGTGACAACCAAACAAAGTCTGTGAAGTTTTAATGTCAATCTGCAAAAATGAACATGTTCTCACAAAACTGAATCAAATAGAAGGTCTCCCCAGGATAGGCCTAATAGTGAGCAAGCAAGAAGACCGAAATAAATCCTCTTAGGTGGCCTAACTTTACTTTACAAGGAGTTGCTTGGTAGAAGATACACTACAAATAACCCTAGTTTCAGTCATTCCATGATGATGGAAGTACAGACTCTATAACTAGATTGCTAAGTCCATAGCGAGTAGGTATCGGTACAAAATGGAGTCTGTTCATTTTAGTTTAATTCATATATATTTTTAGAAGCTACTTTCATTAGTCAGCTAGAAGTAACCTTGTCCATAGTACTTGAATGGATGACTTCAACACCGAAAAAAGGTAAGATTACCTCTCAAGTACCAAGTAAATTGGGATCAACACTTCAGAATGCAGTTAAATATGACATTATCAGGTCCATAGTTAAAGGACATTCAGAAAAATTGTCCATCCCTATTACAAGGACGACAATATCACAACAAATTACAATCAATAAATATTTTTGTACCTCGCAGCGATTTCAGAGTAAACATCAGCAGGTTTATCTCCAGCAACTAAGTTGACTGCAGCGCCTTCAAACTGTGAAAGTACACCCACCATAGAGAAAAGCAGTGTCTAAATACAACAGAAATTGATCAACAGAGCAAGAATCTCCAAAACAAACAAGTGGATAAGCAGAAGTTCAAGCTGTTTGATGAAAATGACTAAAGCCAGATATTAAAGACATCATTACTGCATAGTGCACAATAAACCCCTCAGAAAAAGTCATACATCAGTCATCATGAGAGTATAGAAACTAAAAAGGATGCATATTAGGCAGCTAAAAGAAACAAATCCCTGGCATGGTTGGTATATCAACAACTAGAAAAATGAATCGCACAAAGAGAATTCCACAAAAGATAGTAGGCTCAATGAACTGGCTTCATAAAAAAAAACACTCCTTGTTTCTCAGTAATACACTGAACACAAAAATAAAGTGTCTGATGCAAATTAGATAGTTTCTTGCAAACAATACCAATGATAATAAGAGGAAAAGATAGCATGTATGAACAGAAAACATACACCGTCTCTTCCAAGGGCCGCATAGTGCTGTAGACCATTGCATGAACCATCCTACACAGCTAACACCAAATTAGAAAGAGTAAATGAGGCTGATGTGCCATGATAAAAATCTTTGAAACAAAAAGGAATTTGTAAAAAGGATGACACTTTTTAGACAAATACGTAAAACCGATATATGAAGTAGATAATACACGTCCTTCAAATCACGAATATTGGTTATACAGATCACAACAACGAAAGAAAACTACAAGCCAGACATAAAACTGGCCACTGCTTGTAAGAAAAATAGAAAGGATGTGACATTAAGTGCAGGAGATTGGAAGGCCTAAACTCGGTGAAAATGAGAAAATCAATTTTTTAATGAATAGGAAGAAGCTCGGATAAGCACCTTTCTTACAAACTAAGGGATGCAAAGGAGGCTACCCACTGGGTTAGCTTATTCTTGAATCGAATTGTTATCCAAGCAGGAATGAAAGTTTGAAATCTTAATCCTTTCCATGGACATCAGATGCCAACCTTTAAAATCCAAAAGGGGCAGTGAAAACAAAAAATTCCGCATCTCAAGATTGTTTATACAATTAATGTGACAGTATATCATCATAGAACTTGTTCCAAATGACCTAACTTTTGAATTATGGCTAATGGCATCTTGAGAGACTGGAATGCACTGGCTTGATCAAGTTTTCGGAATTAGGGAGACATCCTTAAGGGTCCCCTAACAACAAAGACATATCACATGACTACAAAGGAATCATGGAAAGCATCAAGGAATATTTTGGATCCAAGAGAATACATGAGTTCAAGTCAAAGCCTGCACTCCTCAAGTCCTTACAAATGACCGTACCTCACTTAGATGGCGTCATGGTAAAAAAAAAAAAGAAAAAAAAAAGTCAATTCAATGGAGGCCACTGAACAATAAATTTTTAGCTTTGCTCTATATTTATCGAGTAAGTGCAGCTAGTAGTTCCTTATCAAACTCTCCTTAAGCATGCCACTGAAAAACAGTGTGTACAGGGATAGGAAGCTAAGATTAGGGTCCAGAGAATATTATCATACCAAAGATATTCAGATACAATGTACATTTTTCACTACACAGGAAGTGCAAATAATTATTCAATTCAGAACAGCATCCATGACAAAATCTAAAATATTATATTTTGCTGGCATACAAAAGTGCTTTTTCCTATTCCAGGGCATTTAATAAGGTACATACCTGATGAATTGGCAGATGGGAGATAACAGTATGTGGCAGTGAGCTTTTTAAGGCTTCTGATAGATTTATACAAGCTGCTAAGCACTGGAAAGGATCTTCAGCCTTCAGCCACCACCGATTCCCATTTAGAGGGTTGTGCGCTGAATCCAGTACTTCATCCAGATGGTTTTCCACAAAGGAGAGGCGCCCATCATATGAAAGCTTTTCAACACCGCCGGCATACAGATTTGCTAGATGAATCTTAAGCCAATGTAACCCAGACTTTCCCAATGGCCGTCCTTCTGCAAACTCAAGAACTCCTCGACAGAGGTCAGAACTCAAATGATTCAGATGTGGATGCATAGGGTATGCACGACCTCGGAAATCAAGATTATGCGGATAGTAAAAGCCTTCCTCATCTTTCATTTTCCGAGCAACCTATTTCATAAGACGTCATAATTCATTCCTATACCATGAAACCTAAAGCACGCAGTCTGCATACAAATTTTCAAGCCCCTCTAATAAACATTTTATACAATCCAATTGCCTTAAATATTTGTCAGATCACCAGCATATCCTCAAGAACTACTTGAGCAAAAAACTCTATTTTCAAATGATCTACCAAGCAACTCACAGACAACAAATTGTGCATAATAGAAGGCAATACCATCATTTTGATGAGAAGACGCCCGAGTATCTCATTTAAACAGCTGTTGAACCAACCTGGAAGACTTCTAATGTGACACTACTGCAAGAAGATATTTAAATATTTCAAAACAAATAAAACCTTACGGAAAGCTTAAGTTCAGTGTCACATCGTTGAGAATGCATCTCTTGGTTAATTTTCTTTGCCTTGCGAACACTCCATTTCCATTTTTTGATCTCCAACAGATCATCTGATTGTGGCTTCTCTGGTATTGGGACCTACAAGCCAATGAAAGATGAACTAGTCACCGTACAAACAATAGGATAAAGATGAATGAAAAAACAAAATCTAATATGTCCAGCTGTATAGCTCCCGACAACCAAATGTTAAAATATCAAGCTAGGAGGTTTCGAACACCATAACACATTTGTTCTTTTTTCGGTAGCCACATTAACCCCCATATATCAGTAAACGTTAGATTGACTAGTTTTGATGCCATATGCATAAATTTTGGAGGAAAAGTCTGCCTAAAATGTAGAGAAAATGATCATACACTCCAAAGAAAGTAGATATGTCAAATTACATTGTACTGGTAACCTGCATGTGCAAACATGTGCCACAAGACTCTGCTGGCTGCATAACATTCTTAGCGGATATTGAATAACAAAATATCTAGCAAACAATTTTTTCAAAGGAACTTGTTCTTAAACAAAGAATTCAGGATGTACGCACATCTTTGCGATCAACCAGGCCTGCAATGTTGCCACCTCCAGCCCAAATGTTCTCCACCACACTAAGTACTCTACTGTTTACTCTCCATTTGGTATTTCCTAGTGTATCAAGGGCCTGTGAATGTGCAATTCAAAATGGAACATGATCATAATTAAACTTAATACATAGGAAACAAAGGAATGCTTTGGTGTAATATAAACAACTATTTTTTTACTTTTATTTCTTGGCAAGTAATATAAGGAGGCATGCAAGCATAACTAACAGTATCCTGTAATACATGAAATGATCCAAATATACAGGTAAATTTACATGCCAAATATAAGCATCTTCAGTGCTTGCTTCAGTTAGGTTTTGAATTCTGATGACAGATGACTGTAAGAAAATGAAGTTTATGGATCCAATGGCAAACATGCAGACAATATGTGCACATTGCACATTTCAATAATACTATAGAAAATAAGTGCCCTAAAGATACTTCGAATTGCAAAAAAATAATGCACTTCTACTAGAATTGCTAAATAACAATCTCATACCCATATCACGTTCCTCCTAAAACATAATTCAGGTTGGGTAAATTGACTCCTAAATTGTCTAATGCGGTTGCCCCTTTATAGCAACAATTTAGCATCCACATTTAGATATCCTTAAACCCAATTCTCTCCGCCTCTATTAGGATACACCCCATAATCTCCTGAAGTACATGTCCATAATGCAAAATTGGTAGCTTTCAGAGGAGGCTAGAGAGAGAAGTACACGAATGATTGAACCATGCACGTGGTTATTCGGAAAAAAATAATTAAAGATTGGAAATAAAAAATGAGGAATAAAAACCCATGACCCGAATGCGAATGATCCAAACAACCAGACTTTTCCCAATGAATATCATTGAAGCAGCCCCCTCCAATCATTGGCTTAGTTTTCCCCATAAGATATGACTCTTCCAGCACTTTTAAAAAGTGCTAGAATCCTTTAAAAAAAAAAAGTGCTAGAATCTCAGGTTCAGTAACATCACCATGTACTAAGCTCAGTGTTACATATTGCGAATCTGGTTAGTTCTTCAGCAATGCCATATTACCACAAGTAAAAATATAAAAAGCAAAGAACAGCCAATTTAGTTTTACCTCATATACTTTCTGCATTTGTTTGACTGGAACACTCTTAACAGCATCTTGTTGATGCCTTGATCCATGAGTACGCATGAGGTATGACGGTAAGAACATGTATGCACCTTTGTCATACCTGGAAGGAGCCTATTAGATACTTGAAGAATGAGAAAAAAATAAAAACTGAGATCGACACTTGTCACCTTTGATTGATTTTACATGTAGATATTTCTTATACATCTCAATTTCAACCTTCTAGCTATTGTTCACGAGAAATTTTTTTGGAGAGGTGGAAGGCAAATAAATTACAACTCATACTGATTTGAACTACATGTTTGCTAACATATATCATTAAAAGGTAAATTGAGATTGTACCCTTTCCATTTCTTGGGAGGCACGAACATTGGCATGTAAGGAATTATCATATGTCTAGCCTGCAAGTCAAAAAAGGGTTAGAAAATTAGATAGATGTCATAGAATTTGGTCCATGGCATCATCAAAAGTATGTTCAAGCATGAAAGCACCTTTAACATGTGCTTGATCCAAAATGTCAATCTACTAAGACAAAATATGAAGTATAAAAAGTATTAATGCACCCACAGAACTATGTTCTAATTGTGACAAGTCATTTACAAGGAGATCTATAAGAAGCATCAAGAAAGGATTTACTGATGTGTGTGTGTGTGTAAGAAAGCAATTCATCATAATAATTACTTAGAGCTACTAACAAACATTTAAGAGTGCTAAACAGGTAAGACTAGAACAAAGCAAGATAAGTTGACTCACAGTTCTATCGAGCCCTGCAAAGACTAGAGGATCACATTCTATCACTCCATACCTCTTCACAACTTTCTGCCTACAAGGACCAAACAGTACATTAAATTCAGAACCAGAGCTATAACTGCTTAAAATGAAGTAATCGCTGTTCATCTCTAATGAACCCGGTATTCCATGTATATAGACCATAATAATTTGAATGAAAACAATCCCATAAGTCGGGCAGGACCCCTTGATGGCATCACACCAACACAAAGCAGATGGTGGAGCTTAAGCATCAAACTTGGAGCCCAACTCATCATTAAATTAGGTAAATTCCCACCACGATTAGGTCAAATGATTGAACTGTTTGGATATTGGCATGGTACACCATGATTTGTGGCATGGATGCAGTCATAAGAAAACAACAAATAAACACTCTCACCTTGGATCCTTTGGAGCAATTTTGAATAGGTGCTTAAAGGCAGGTCGGAAATCAGGTGGACTGTCTCCCGACTGGTTAATTGGAGTGTGTACATAAGCTGTTTCTGTCAATAATTCTATGAGGCGGCATCCCAGCTGAATTACATTACAAAAAGAAACTTTAATTATGCCAGACTAAATAACCCTCTCAACAAATGGCATTTCAAAAGCGTAAAATAGTAAAGGGGGCGCGCACACACCTTAGCCTGCTTATCTCGACCCCACGGCTTAATTTCTTCATTGTTAACCAGTTTTTGCACTTGACGTACTCTTTGCCTTCTGATCAAACTTTGAACACGTTTCCTTAGTATGTCTGTCTCATTACTGAAACCCTCTTGAGTTTGAGCCACAATCTTCGTTCTTTGGCATTTCTTACTTTTCTCCAAGAAACTATGAATCCTGACCTGAAATAATTGAAATAATAATAACAAGGAGGAAACAAAATCTCATATGATATAAATAATAAAACATTTATAACTAAAGCAATACTGTCATTTGCTCTTCAATCAGACATAATATCAAAACATATTTCATTGTCAAAGCAAAGGCCAATAACTAAGAGAAAAGCTTAAACTGAAAAATAAAAATAAAAAGTTGAAGAGTCACCTCCTGCTCAATGGCCACCCCAATCTGAACAGCAGCTTGAACCACTCGAACACATCTGTTTTCCTGTCCCATCATCAACAACCCCATCATCTTATGCATCACAATAACGGCCATCTTATCCGGCGGCAACATATCAATGTGCGGCGCGTATGCTGCCTTATGCTTCTTCGTCCTCTGCGCATTCTGCTCCTTTGAAATTGCTTCCCTCAACGGCTCAAACCAACCCAGAAACAATTTCTTGACATAAGGCAAATTGGGTGCCAATTTTTTCTCACACATGACCCTTTCCAATTCTCTGTACTCCTCCACCATCTTATCCCAAGCTTCAGTCTCTGCCCTAATCTGCCTCCTCCTCAGCAAATTATACTTGCGCCTATCAATCTCTTTGTACCCTTGTTTGGTCCTCTTGTACAGACTCTTCATGAAGAATGAAGTAATCCAAGGTGGGTCTTGAATGAAAACTCTCCGGGGCTCAATCTGATGGAACCCATTAGGGATTGTCTGTAAATTGACCATATCTTCGACCATGTTATCGTCGGTGGAGTCTGACAAGGGGGGCAAATGAATTGAAGTTGAAATTGAAGCGGTGAGTGAAGGTAGGTTTAGATTGTGAGGGAAAGAAGAAGAAGAGGAAAGTGGGAATTTGGGTAAAATGTTGTGAATGTGAGGGGTTATAAGGAAGAGAGTTTTGGGTTTTTCGCGGGAATTTCTTCTGGGAGAGATTGGGAGATGAGCTCCGGGCATTGAAGATGTGGAAGCAACAGCCATGTCTGTTGGAGGTTATGGAGAACATAGGAAATGAGAAGATAAGGGAAGGGGAGAGAGTGAAGAAGACGAGCCTCAAACCTCTCTTAAACCCTATTGGTCGCTTGCCGTACAGTACGTCACATGTATGTGCCTGTTACCACAGCTAAAAATATCTAAATTTACATTCCCACGTGGCTCCAAAGACTCCCCATGTCAGCATCTGGGTGCCAAGTCAGCACAATTGTAGTGCCACATCACACACCAAAAAAAGAAAAACGCAGAAGAAGACTGCAAAAAGACTGGTTCAAAGCTCACACGCACAAACACACAACTTCCTACCTGTTCAGAAAACACACGACTTTTATCTATATGAGTTTATATTATGAAAATTGTAATGGATAATAACTTGGGCTATTAACATATGAAGGGGGTTCAATTATAATTCATATTAATATTAAAGAAAACAAATCTTAATCTTCAATTACAAAGAAAATTAGGGAAATGAGCAGAGGAGGAAAGTAATAAACAAAAAGAAAACTCAGTTCATAACAAAATCAATCTGCCTTTGAATTTCGAGGAATCCACCTTTTATAGGCGGGGTGAACACCTTGATAAGACAGGCGCTGCAGAGAGTGGTTTGAAAGTCTAAGTATACAGTGATCTTTATCACAACATTAAATGTCTCTGACTTCCTCGCATATGATCATCATTGCATTTGAGAATTCTTGGCTCTTTAATGATGAATACGAGACACTCTCGATGCTAGTGATTATAGAAAACTTATAACATCCCTTTTGGCCTTCATGGCTCGTTCTACTGCTTTTGCCTCCAATCTAAACTCCTATGTTAATTCCCTAGTAACAGAGGGTAATTTCCTATATCATTACCTCACAAAAGCACCTCAAGATTATTCTTTGATCGATGACACCTACAACATAAAACTCTTTGTTTTAGATTTTTAACAAATACCCCGTCCGAGGTGTTATATTATCCCCTCCACTTTCATAAACCCCATTTTTTGTCCCAAAACAACATGGTTTCGGGGAAATAAAAATATTAAAACGCTATCGTTTTGAGTCGGAATGGGGGTATATGAAAGTGGAGGGAATAATATGGCAATAGGGGTAATTTTTAAGAATATGAAACCATATCTGTTAATAACCCTAATAATTATTGTTGTCACATCTAAATCTGGAGTCTGGACTTGCTGTGAACAAAAGAAAATAAAGTATTTTGCCTGGAAAGGAGGGTAATCTTTCAGAAACTATTTGAGTACCAAAGGAGGTTCCTAGAGAGTAAACATTTTGATGATTAAAAGATTAAATTTTTACCATGACTTCAATTTTAGAGAGACCTAAAGTGATAGACAGGGGGTAACTGCATAACATGAGTTGGTGCTATATGTTCATTAACTTGGGAGCTTTGGGCCAGTATTAAGTACTCTGAACTTGTTTTTAAGATCTTCTTCTTCCATTGAGCAAGCCTATAATCAGATGAATTTAATTATGCCAGCGTGCGAAAAAAAATGTGTTTGTTGTCTTGGTAGCCAAAGCTGATGGTGTTAATTCATGGAACTGGTGCAAGCAGGGACCGAGCCAGAATTTTTTTTTATTAGGGCTCAATCTTTAAAAGAAATTTTGTAGCCGAACACCTGAAAAATTATCTAGAGGGGGCAATATAATTTTTTACAAGTTTATTGGTAAAATTTATATTTTTTAGGTTTCCAAGAGAATTTTTTTAAAAAAAATTGGAGGTGGCAATACAATTTTTTATAAATTTATTGGTAAAATTTATATTTTTTTAGGCTATTAAAGAAATTTTTTAAAAAAATTGGAGGTGTCATATGCAATTTTTATAAAGATATCTATAATATATATAATTTTTTAGGCTAAAAAATAATTGAAAAATATTGGGGAGAGGCCATGGCCCCCCTAGCCAAGGAGTGGCTCCATCTCGTCGCCTTACAGTGAGAGACAGATCTAAAGTTCTGTTTGTGTCAAAGAAATTAGCAGGGACAGAGCCAAAAATTTTTTTATTGGGGGTCAACCTTTAAAAGAAATTTTGTCGCCGAGCACAGGCGAAGCCAGAAAAATTATCTAGAGGGGACAATATAATTTTTTATAAGTTTATTGGTAAATTTTGTATTTTTTAGGTTTCAAAAGGAATTTTTTTAAAAAAAAATTGGAGGTGGCAATACAATTTTTTAGAAATTTATTGATAAAATTTATATTTTTTCAGGCTATCAAAGGAATTTTTAAAAAAACTTGGAGGTGTCATATGCAATTTTTATAAAGATATCTATAGTATATATAATTTTTTAAGCTAAAAAAATTGAAAAATATTGGGGAGAGGCCATGACCCCCTAGCCAATGAGTGGATCCGCCTCGTCGCCTTATAGTGAGAGAAGGATCTAAAGTTCTGTTTGTGTCAAATAAATTAGGGTTCAATTAAATAAGTGAGTTATGGTTGTGCTTTAATTAAATTAAAAGTTATTGTGGGATGAGTTAAATAAGCTTTGAGATGTTTGTAACTTGGTTGTGGCATTGTGAGTTGTGTTTAAATTAAATTAAAAATTATTGTGGACTTGGTTAAATGAGTTTTAGGATGTTGGTTGTGACACCACATGTCATGCTTTAATTAAATTAAAAATTATTGTGGGCTTGGTTAAATGACTTTGGGATATTGGTTGTGGTCTTGTCATGTGGACTCTTAGTTGTGGGTTAGATAGACCATAATAATGAAATTAAGATTTCATTAAATAGTTTATTAAACTAATTTATATATTACATATAATTTCAAGGTATTTTTATTTTTTAGCATAATAATTTTATCTAATTTTTGAAATTGAGAGGCAATAAGCAAAAATTAAAAAAAAATTAATAAGGGTCAAATCTCTTCATATTTTTTTTTTGGATATAATCCCTTCATATAATTTGTATTATCATTAAAAATATTTAAAAAAATAAAATTTCACAGGGTCAATTGACCCCTATCCTCTGCACCTGGCTCCGTGCCTGGGTGCAAGGTAAGAGAATTATCGCATGTTGTTGCATAAACATTAACCAGACATCATTCGAATATCAGCACCATTATGGAGAAAGATGAGAGGTCAATTACTCGAGGAACATATATTTCCTTCAGAGGTTGAGATGGACGTAATAACATCAGGTAATAATGCATTGGTTCTTTGGAGGAAGTGACCGGACAATGTTTTGACTTGAGCATGATTTACTACAAGGGAATTTAGACATCACCACATTAATCACTATATGTGCTGTTAAAACCTTAAATCACAATTATCTGCATAAAGGAAACCAGAGCTCTCAATTACACGAATATTGCCTACTATTCTCTCACTCGTTACATTAATTTCGGTAGCCAAAAAATACACAAAAGTTTGAGTTGTATACTCCTCTCCTATAAACACGCCTATGTATTGTTATGTAACTCTTATGTTTAGTATACAAGTATATGCAAACTATACAAGCCAAATATTTCTCATGTAGTAGAAACCCAAACCAAGTCAGAATATTCGTGACACTTTTGGTAAAAAAATCACAACACACTTTATGCAATCCTTTTTAGGTGGCTTCAGCCTTCATAGCTTTCACAGATGGCTACTTTTCTTAGATCGAGGACCCATGGACATTCGTAAATGTTGTCGAATGTTGCCATTGCTGGATCAAATCCAAAAATGAAGCATTGCCTGTACATCAATGATAGCATATTACAAACTTGTACCATGTGGGATTAAGAAATCTAGGTTCTTACTTAGACACAATCAATCACATTTGAAAATCCCTATCGCTAGAAGTTTAACAGCGGGAATATGAAGCACGCACAAGATGATATAAAACTAAAGAGAATAAATACCTCTGATAGAGAAACAAGGGATACTTCATTTTGCGGAGGGGACTTCTTCTTAGTTTTCCAACTTCTTATCTCAGACTGTATTGAGTTGAGTTGATCTTGTATCTCCTTCAATAATTTCACTTCTTCTTCCCCTCTGCTATTAGCAGCATCTCCTCTTAAACACGGCCTCTCTACTTCAATTATCTCCGATGTCATAGTAACCGGATGAAACTTAGTTTGAGTTTCAGCAACACTAATTGCAGGTAGATGACGGGCATAATGGCAATCAACAGAACCGCCATCGCTTAATCTACCAAAGTTGTTCTCATGGTGATTGGAGAGCTGCATCTTCTTTATCAAATCAGTTTCAACATTCACATATGGTTTAACAACTTCCAGTGGAGCAGGCTTTCGAAGCCTCTCACTACATTCCAAATTCGATGCGATCTCTCTTGTTTGCTGCCCACAAGTTTGTGGGACTTCAAATACATCATAGACACTGTATGAACAAGAGGAATCTGTAGTTTCTTCATCTCCCAATAGATTTTCAGAATTGGTAATCTCAATTAATTTGTTTGTTTCTTTCATTGGATCAATCATCATGTCTGTGCTTACTAGTGGAAGTAATAAAGAAGACCGCGATCCACTAACTCCTCTATTATCTGCTATCTCTCTCACTCTCTCATCCAACATTCTGATCTGTTCCCAGTATGAATTGATGTTTCCACCTGCACAAGTCTCTGGTTTTTTCTCCATATACAAACTTTGACTCATATTTTCCTCCACTACCTTTGGAACCATTTCCGGACTCGCAGATCTTTCTCTTTCAATAATACCCTTCTTGTGATAAGAGTATTTAAGTGGAATTAGAGGCATAGAACTTCTTCTCACAATGCTTTGAACAGTACCCATGTCCCCTATTAGTCCTTCATTTATTTGCAACAGATTCTCTGAAAATTTAGTTGTTTCGCCGACAACCCCCAAGCTTAACAGTTTGTACCTATAAGCCTGAACTTGGTAATCTAGAGAAGCAATCTCCATTTCTTTCTGATACATAAGGTCTTCGAAAATGGACAAAGATTCCTCAGCATGATACATCTTTTCCTCCGCCATTCTCTTATACTGATTCGCTTCCATCTTCACCGCAGCCTTTTCTCCTTGCAGACGCAGTATCATGGATAGAGCTTCGCTAACTGAAGTAGCCGAGGCTTCTCTTTCGTCGTCCAACTCATTGTAAAGTTTCTGCAAGAGCTGTTGCTGCGCGCAAAGCGTCTCTTTTAGAGTCGAAATATCAGTTTCAGAGACTCCCAAGCTCGTGGTACTTTCAGCCATAAGCACATTTGATCTGAATCAGGAGACACCAAACTTAATTTTAAACAGAATAAAATCAATTAGTTGAGTTTGAGTAGATCAACAGCAACCATTAAAAAGTTATCATCAGCCCATTTCAAATTCTGAAGAAACAAACATCTCAATATAGAGAATCATCTCTTCCCATTTATCCCCTTTTCAAAATATATAAAAGATTCGGATTTTATCTCTAATTTGCAAAATCTTAGAAATCCCTTCGGATGAATCATTACCCACTTCAATTTTGCAGCACTTGAAAGAACAACAAAAAAAATAAAAAATAAATAAAAAATGTAGTTTTCATTGTTGAATAATTGTATACAGAAAAAGTAAAACCTAAATACAGTGCCAAAAGCAGAATAAAGTAATTTTAAAAGACAAGAGGGAAGCAGGATTGCAAGTTTTACCTGATGGGTTGCAGACAACTTCAGATAGTATCCTTAAATAATCAAGATCCAGAAATGAATAAAACCTAGACTAACAGAATCATCAATCCCACCCCCAATGGAATGGACAAAATTTTAAAATTTGAACAAACTCGGAAAGTTCAATCCGGAGAAAGAAAAATAAGGAAATACCTAGTTTTTTTTTTTTCCTTAGATCAGAGTTTAGATTGAAAATGAATCGTTGGTGTAAAGCTAAGGAGAGATCTAAGAGAGTGTCGTCTTTCAACGGTAACTTGCTTTGTCTTTTTTACATAAACAAAAAGTGTAGCTCAGCTCTTCAGATGAATCTAAACGCATCCGAAAAAGATGTTATTACTCATTATTGACTTTCTTATCCACCCACTTAGACATTTAATACGGTGTCGTTTATCCTAAAAGATGTTCTTGTCAGAATTAATAAAACAAAACCAGACCCTGAGATAGCACATTGTAATATATAAATATCAATACTAAAACCTGGTTTTGATTTCTTGTATCATCATTAAAGCTAAGGAGTGACATTGCACCTTCCTTTTGCGTTTTCATCAATCATTAGCCATCATGACACGTGGGGCCTCACTTCCTCAAATGCGGTGTTCAAAGGGTCCTTTATATATTTTAAAAAGTCGTTGCGGGTGATTTCAACGGCTATAATGTGATTTTCTCGGAGGGGTCCAGTTTTGGCCGACCAAACTTTCTTCTTGTATAATAATGGTGTCCTGTAATTGTTATTATATACAAGTATATATATGTGCCTTTATATACACAAGGACTTTTTAGATGTTTGTGGAGGAGGTGAAATGTTCCCTTCAATGGTATTCTTAATTCTCAACCATCACAGTAAAGCAGATCAAATGTCCACCTTTCTTGCATTATATTGTGTCCCTTATCAATTCTCCTCATACACCAAGCCGACGACAAGGTTTTGTCGATCATTTGCTGGTTATGGTTTCATAGTAGAAACTAAAATAAATTCTACTTTTGTTTTGCTAAATTATATGAATGCCTTCCTTTCAGTTTGTAGTCAATTTTTTTATTTATTTGGATCCAAATATTTCACATGAGTGGACCTAGATTTCGTTGAGAGAACTAGATTAACTAACTCTCTGTATAAGAAATCTTTGAGATGATTATATGGGAATTAATATTTAATCATCTTATTTTTAGTCCCTAATAACAATATTTTTTACCATCTTATGTAGTTGAATATCATTTTAATTTTTTTTAGCTCAAATGCTATTGGAGATCAGAGTAGATTCAACAATATAAGTAGTCTCGTTTCTACCAGTGTACTGATAATTATGTAGCACTATTTATAGCAATCTTTGCAGATCCAATACCAAATTCATCATAGTTACAACCATGTACATATGAGTTTTAGATTTATATTTTTATCAAATCTCTGTAAAATATATCTCCAAATAGCATAGTAAACATGTCCGCAAAATAAATTTATACATATTTCAATATTCGAAAATATAAATTATTGGTAAATGGATAAACACAAGTGTCCTTCAAAGTTATCCTATTGGTTGCCAATGTTTTAAGTGTCAACTGTCAAGGATTTCATCTTGATTTTTTATTTTATATTTTTGAAAAGTTGGAAATAACAAAGAACAAAAAATAAAAAATAATAATAATAATTAAAAAATCCGCTAAATAATCGATTTAGCAATTCTCTTGAAGATTTGGGGACGGCGTACAATTATATGAAATGAAAGGGCTTTTATGCAAAAACCATAAATTAACGAAAATGAAACTCTGTGCAGTTTGTTCCCCTTACAAACAACTCGAGTGGAGAGAAGAAAGAAAAAAACCCTAGGACAGAGGGAGAGACATCCTTCTCCGGCAGCCACAGCTTCTTCCGACAACCCTCTTCGGCAAGATCTTCCGGCTTCGTTGACCGGAATTATCGATTCAATGGTCAGTATTCTGCAATGCATCGGTTTAAAATTGGAAAGAAAAACACCTGAATTCATACAGATGTATATATGCAAAATTTGATGTTATACTCTGTTGTATATAAATGTATCTTTCATGGAAGAAGTAAAATCTATTGTTATTTGCTCTATCAGTGCTATCAACTTAGTAGTATAAGTAACACAACTTGATTGGTTATACCAAAAAAAAAAAAGATTATTATAGCAATGACTCAATTATGCCCAACTCTTGCCATCTAGTTCTGGCATGTGAAGGATTATTTGTAGCCTGCTATGGTTCTATCATTGGCAATTTATCTTGTAACATTTTGTCTATCTTTTATAGAAGTTTCCTAGGAAATTTCCAATTTTATTTCTGGATGACATGTATGAAGCAGCAAAATTACACTTTGCTAGAATGATTAACAGGCTAAGAAGAATATGGATCACCTGCTAATGAATGAGCATGAAAATGGTTTCCTTTTTATAATGATAATTGTCACCATTTTTCATAAAAAAGTAGTTCATGGATGACCAAAGGCGGTGTAGCTAGTGGTACTTCCTTGCCTTCCGAAGGAGAACACCGCATGTTAAAGTTGCCATAGGAGGATTGTGGATGTGTTATGTACGAGTGTGTTTCTTTTCAATGAGATAGAAAGAATATTTTGTGGATGTTTAAGTTGCTGGTCTAAGGTAGTCGAGTTTCATATTGTAGAACAGTCCCCTATATAATCCAAAGGCTGTGATAAGAAATCATGATTTTTTATATATGAAAATACTCTCATATAGACACGACTTGTGTTTTTTAATTTTGACATGAGAATGGAAATGATTGCATTTTCTGATTTCGTAAGTTCCAAAAGAATGCTTTAATCCTTTACACAAGGTTTGCCTCATAAGGGCATACTCAAAGTACATTTATTGTGGTCAAGTTGGTAAATCCAGTTGTGACAGAGAACAACATTGAATGTGCATTTTGTGTATCTAAATAAATCACCTATATTATATGTTGAATTTGTATTCTGACTTTGTTTCAGGCTATGTATATCCGTGTGAAGCATAGTAAGACAACCTACTTCCTTCAATGTGATCCAACGGAGACAATTCTGGACATTAAGCAGAAGTTGTGCGCCCTCATCGATCAACCGGTTAATGATCAGCGATTGATTCTGATGCCAAATGGGGAAGTGCTAGATGATTCAAAGACATTGGCAGATCAGAAGGTTCTAGTCCATCTTCACACCTATTCAATAAGAAGTCCATATTATTAGATTGATTAGGCAAATTGCAATATTCAGGTCTATTCTTTTGAAGAATATATTGTTCATTGATCTCAAAAGATCAATTGTTTTCTTTATATATACATGTATATCTGTTTTGATATTCTTAGCATTAAAATGCATGACATGATTAATTGATCTGCTACATCCTCTCAGGTTGAAAATGATGCCGTTGTGGCAATGACGTTGCGAAAAGGTGGTGTCCCTTATCTTTCTTTATCTCCTGAGTTTGATGCAAAAGTTTGGCAATTATCTAGCATTTCTTAAATGGTCTAATGTTATTTTTTTGCTAATTTCCTAAAGAGTACAAACATGCCTATAGCTGTACAGAAAGAACTGTTAGTCTGTACTACAAAACAAAAGTTTGAATCGGAAGTAAAAGAAGCTTGACCGACTGATAAACAGACATATTTGGTTTGGGTGAAACCGTTGTTAGTGTAACTATCCATACCATCATATTTTTTAAACTATATTTGTAACATTCAAATCTAAGGTAGTTTATTGCCACTCCTATTAGCTTATTTGATGCCTCCTGCTGATAAGGATAGATATGGTGGTCGGAGTATTGGATCATGGTCATAAATAGAGATTGTTGATGGTGGTTTCTGGCTACAATTTGTTTTGCTAAAGAGAGAAGATAATTACTAAGAGGATTGATGCAATCCACTTTGGCGGTGGTCGTTTTCCACCATTAAAATGTGAATCTTGAGAGTGGGTCTTGGTGCAATGGTAGGTTCCTCCATCATGAACAGGAGGTCATTAGAAACCTATTTTAGCATGTGTAGGCAAGGTTGTGTACATCTCTAACTTTTTCCAAAAACTATAGTGGCGTCATGTGCACTAGCTAGCCTTTTCTTCATTTGCTCTTATATTATTTTATCGAAGTCCGAATGTAGTCTCAGGTATTGTTGCAGGAAGGAGGTTGATTTTCGTTGTTCATCTGTCCTTTGCTAAATCATTGTCTTCTTCCATTGTGGGAAAGCAAAGTCTTTTAACCTTAATTTATCTTTCATTTTGTGCGACAGTATGACAGTGAAGTTCTGGACATTCTTTTGGAAAAATGATTAAGAATATGTTTCTTGAAGCGGATTTTCCTATGTTTCTTTAACCTTGCTTTGTGATTTTTGGTCACTTGCATTGCACTTGAAGTTTTTCCCGGTAATTAAAAAGCGGGGAGAAAGAGTATCCATGTAGCCGACCACATTTGTACAAAAAGGCAATGATGATAAGGATACAAATTATCAAAAAAAAAAAAAAAAAAATGATGATAAGGATACAATGTTGTTTGGGGGAATACCTTGGGGGAATATGGGTGATTGAGGGGTGAAGCTCGGTTGTCGCATCTTGGACTCAAGGTGAGGCAAGTTTTTCCTATGCTTCCTTGGCAATATGGATAGCTTAGAGGTGCCTTTAAGGACTATTGAGGTAATATTTTTTGGTTTTGCACTTGGTGTTAGTGAGGTGTTACCAGCCAACAATTATGGTTCTGCACTTGGTGTTGTTATAAAAGTGAAGTGGTGATTTTGGCCCATCTATATGTCTTGGTGAAGCTGTCGAGTATCAGTTTTAGCGGTGGAAAATTGGTCATTCATTGTCAAAGGTTTTAGTATTAT
This sequence comes from Cornus suecica, assembly GCA_963922005.1. Lineage (NCBI taxonomy): Eukaryota > Viridiplantae > Streptophyta > Magnoliopsida > Cornales > Cornaceae > Cornus > Cornus suecica. Next base: position 542,078 of record OY998240.1, on the reverse strand, counting down.
CATCGTTTGAGAGAGAGTTTGGTCTTATCCCGAGTTTGGGTGTGGATAGTGTGAAGAAACTCGCTAGGGACTGATTTCTTAGTTGAAAGAGAAACTCTTGCCTTGGAGATTACTACATTTATCCCATCGAGTTGTGGCTCTTTTATGTGCTGGTTGGCGGCTATTTTGTGCCACAATTTTACTTTTTCCTATCTACCTCTCTTCTATTTGTTTATTAATTTTTCTCAACAATAGTTCAAATTGCTGACCCCAAGCATTTGAAGTAGTGACTTTTCTCATTGACTACTACAATAGTTTCCTATCTACCTTGACATGATACGGGATGAGTGACTTCTCTTTAATTGTTCGTGTCGACTTGAAATGAGAAGCTAATTAAATGTCTAGTTTTATGCTTGGCCTGACTACTCGTTTATAACATAATTAGTCCCATTTAACTAAATTTGTCGTGTTGGTTTCATTGGGGAAATAAAACACATCGCTTTTGTGTTTGAGATGGCCTAATGGTAGGAATTTCATCTGAACATGTCCATGGATGTCGTCTCGTAACATGTTAGGTCTTCACTCGTTCATTAAATAGGTTAGTTATGCAGGTTGTGGTGTGATAATTATCATGGGAACACGAATCGCAACTGACTCTGACTGATGGGGGAAGGCTTCATGAAATATTAAGTTTTGACTGACAGAAACATGATTAAATTTTTGTAGAATATAATAATGCATGATTTGTGCTCTCATTGAAGATTTGAAACAAATCCATTATGAGGGTTTGGAATGTGCAATTATTGGAGATGGGAGGTGTGGCAATCCCTTTTCAGCTATCCTAGCCATAAAGGAGGTGCTCAAATTGTTTTATTTCCACTCCTGATGTGTTCTGGTCACAAAAGATTGTTTGTGCTACTTGTGTTTCTGGCTGCAGATGTTGTTCCAATAAGCAGTTGTGAACTGTGCGTTTGAGAATGAACATATATAAAGTTGAGTAGAATCATGATATATGTTATAGATGGGCATATATGCTCTTTTTTCCCCCCTGCATTTATGCTCTGTTGTGCATCCCTTTCTATGTTTTGTGGGTTTTACGTACAACATGCAGCTGTGAGGGACATGTATAGCAGGTTCACTCTACATATGCAGCCTTTCTATGCTCTATTTTTTGCCACATCAGTATTTGGGCCTTACCTGCTGTAGTAGAGGATCATTCACTAACATTTTGTTATATATCCAGATGACAATGAATTTGAGGAAGTGAACATTGTAAGGCCGAATGATTTTTCACCCATGCAATGATGCAGCAGATAGTGGAGGGAAGTGGGAAGCTAGCGCCGTGCCTGAAAACCTTGTCTGTAATTGATGTCGTGTACTGTCAATGTTTGAATTTCTCTGGTTGGAGCTTTAAGACTCAAGTTTATATGATTCATGAATTGGGAGCTTGCTCATTAGGGAATTTTTTATTTTTTATTTTTAAAAATCATTAGGGAAATCAACATGCCAACAAAATCACCAAAACTGGTTTGTTGGAGTTTTTGATTTTCCAAATATCCCTAATTTCTTCTGTAGTTGGATCTATTTTGTATTGTTAAAAGTGAATTGAGGAAGATATTTGCTACATTTATCTCAAGATAGAAACTTGCAATTTCTGTATGACTCGGTGGGAGTAAAGGAAAGGGAGATAATGCATTTAATTTTAGCATGGAAAGTTGTGTGTTACTATTTATGCCATGTTTCTCTCTCCTTGTTACCCAGTTTTCTTTTAGCTTCTTGTATGATTGTGTCATTGAGAAAGACACGTTCCAAGCACTAAAACTCCATATTATCATCTCTCTGCCTCAACCGCAACGCAAAACCCACACACACACACACACATATATATATATATATTTGTAGGGCATAACATCTTTAGCTGTTTATCATAATAGAGTACACAAATGTAGAGAAGGGAAGTTTCAAGTCGAATCATCTTCTCTTGTTATCATGTGGGGGGATTATTTTATGTCCTATGGATTAATGAGGAACAACTTTCGATCTTCAAAACATGGTTAATTATACTTTTTCCTTTTCAGCAATTACGGTAGTAGAAAATTCTCAATTTGTTTAATTAGGATTTGGATTATGGGGTTAGCGACCGGATTCTAAAATTGATACACTATTATTATTATTATATATACATAATTATTTATTACAAATACATTATGAACAAATTCAAATTAGGGTCGCGAGTATGTATATAGTGCGTATAACACCTATGTGATTCTACTTCTTCCTAAATCTTTGAATATAGTGTGAATTACCTCCAAAATGGGGCAATTCGCACTATATTCAAAAGATTGGGGGGAAGAAGAATCATAGGGGGTTAAACGCACTATATGAATAGTATAGAAGGTTAAAAGCTCAAACAATTCTGGGGGCAATTCGCATACTTATTTTTTCATTTTAGAAAAAAAAGCATAAATAAAATATTTATTAAAGTTAACTTTAAAAAATATATATATTTATTGAAGTTAGATTTGGTCGTGTTTTTTCACGATCTCCACTATAAATTGCATTGATCCCATTTTTTTTCTATATATATTCTTAAATTGTTGGGAAAAAAAATGATAGTAAATAATTTTTTACCAACTTATTTGAGAAACTATGTGGGTTTATTTACCAAAAAAATAAAACAAAAAAAAGTTTGTTTAATTAATAGCAAAATAATAGTTGACATTGTATTTTTGGACTTTTAATGTTGAAAATCAAGAATTGTCCCTTATAAAAACATATGAATACAAAAAATAGATAATTAATTTTAATTTAGAAACTTATGAAACTAAAAAAATATATACAATTTGAGTGATTCATAATAACTTAGGCAATACACATATTTTTATTTGTATAACTTAGTCATTTTCTTTGATATTATATATAAAGCTTATTTCAAAATATATATATATATATATATGGGAGAATGACAGTAAATACCCATGAGGTTTGAAAAAGGTGCAGAAGCCCCCTTCAACTTTACTTTGTGCAAATAACCCTAAAATATCCTCCGATTGGGCACTTTGCACCCCTGTGACACACACACAATTCTGCGCACACACACATATATATAAAACACTTCCTGCTGAAGGAGCATGTTCTCATGGTCACCGAGTGACTGGCCCGCTGTGGGTCTTTGGAGCAAGATAATGGTTGTACCGTCGTGGGAACTGAGCGGCGCTACCACCTCCGATGCAACCGACATGGTGGGTAATTGGACTCTGAGGCATGACTCAGCGGTCTTGAGTCTGGCCGGCGTAGATGAGCTAAGGATTGGACGACAACGAAGGCGAGGAGGACAGTTCGCCAAGCCAAAACAAGCCCCCAATTTCAAACCAAATTCCCACACCCCTAAACCTAAAATTTCTACACAAAATATACATATATATGTTTATGTATATATAGAGCGAGAGGGGACTTACAAAGGAGAAAATTAGGTGGGCTCTCTCTATATATTTGCATACCTATATATATATGTGTGTGTGTGTGAATTGTCTGAAATTTCATGGGTTTTTTTTCTGCATATACTTTTCTCTCATTATTATTCAATTTTCTTTTTTGGGTCTGAATTAATTTCCCAATTTGTGTCCTAGGTTTATTGGATTTGCATAAATTTGGCTCTGAATGAAAGTATGGTAATGATTTGATGGGTATTAAATAAACTGGCGATATTTGTGATGGAAAAAGCTGCTCATATTTGAGAACAACTTGGTGCATAATTGTTGTCCATCTCTCATATTTCATTCTTTATTTCAATACTAAACCACACAACATTTTCCATATTCTATTCTTGGGTTTCTTGGGACTGAACCACACAAAGCCTTTGTGAAGAATGTTAATGATTTAGGGGTTTTCAGTTAATTTGATTACAGAACAACACTCCCTTGGTGGAGGATGACGGTCTGGGTTTGGGTTTGAAAATGGGAGGGGATAAAATTTAATATATATATTTTTGAATTTTATATTTATTTTCAAATTTTATAATTTTTTATATTTTTTTCGAATTTTATAATTATTTTTAAAATTTAATATATATTATTTGAATTTTATATGGTTTTTTTTTTAATTTTATATATTTGTCTTGAATTTAATATGTTTTTTTAAAAAAATAATTCAAAATATATATATTTTTATTTTATATTTATTTTCAATTTTATAATTGTTTTCGAAATTGAATATTTTTTTTTTGAATTTTATATGTTTTTTTTAAAATTTTATATATTTGTTTCAAATTTTTTATGTTTTTTGCCATTTTTATATTTTTTTCAAAATTTAATATGTTTTTTTGAAAAAAAAATAATTTCAAAATTTATATATTTTTATAATTTTATATTTATTTTCGAATTTATAATATTTTTCAAATTTTAATATATATATTTTTGAATTTTATATATATTTTGAAAATTTAATACAAATTAAATTATTAAATGATGGGAGGGGGTCTAATTGAAACCTTTATGAAACTTTAGGGGGTTCTAAGCTCATTTTCTAGTTGAGGGGGTATAGTAAGAAAAGATAGTAAACTTGATAGGGGTTTTAAGCAATTTACCCTATTTAATTTAAACAGTTTAAATAAGGGCATAAAAGTAATTTCCCTTTTCCGTCACCGGAAAAGGTGTTCGAGGGTATTTAGCGCCCCTTTTTGAAACTTGAGGGGTGTTTTTAAACCATTAGGAAAGTTTTCGGCACCTTTTTCAAACCTCAGGGGTGTTTATTGTCATTCTCCCATATATATATACATATTTTAAAACTAATAGGTGTTATAAACACAATATTTATATTACAATGGTATTTTAAGCACTTATCAAAAAAATGTAGGTGTCAAAACGCACGTTTTAAAACTAATGAGTGTTATACGCATTATATCCATATTACATGAGCGCACTTTTTCAAAAAAAAAATTGATGCTAATACACACATTTTGAAACTAATCGATATTATACACACAATATCTAAATTAGATGAGTGTTTTGAGTACTTAACCCTTCAAATTATAACCTTATTTTTTTGCGTGTTTAAATTTTAATTATTGCAATAAAGGTTTTACTGAGAATTAATTTTGTAGTAAATCATCTTGTTATATAACATATCACAAAAGAGTTATAATTATTTTTAAAATAATTCAAAATTTGGACCTTACTCGGATTAATTCGAGTGGTACTGAACTCTATTCACTGTAACAAACCCAAGTTGTAGTGTTCTTTGTGGAGCTTCTCTTATCTAATTGTGGGAGTGGCCGACCCACACAATTTCTCCTCCCTCTCTCTCCATATAAAACCATGGGTGTTGCCTGCAATCTCATGCCACTCAATCTCACATTTGTAAAACCTAACCCTAACCCTAAAAGTCCATTTGTGTCTGACCCCAAACCCCTCAAAATCCAATTCGCCAAGCGCTCCCAAAGAAGCGGCAAACTCAGGTATCCCTCAGAAAAGAAGAAGCTGAAGAAGCCTGAAATCCATGTCCACGACAAGTTCACTGGCTTTTGGAGGCTATCCAAGCTCAGAGTCCCTGTCCATAACGATCCCGGTAAAGATTTTCTCGCCGTTTCCGATGCGCTGCTTCAACAAATTGCCAAAATCCTCAAATTCCCGGTAACTCTTCATTGTCTTTTTCTCAGCAACCAAACACTCTTTCATCTCCCATCAACTGTTAGGAGTGTGCTCTGCTTTTATACCAATTTTGTTGTTAATGCTCATAACTCAGCTTTGCGTTGCTTTGGCAGGTTGCTTCTATGCTCCCGCCAGAAGCTTTTTCAGTTGTTCGGAAATCTTTCGATGCCAGGAAGGTTCGTTCATTTGCCCAGATTATTATTAGTGGAGTATTTTATTTTTCCAACATATTATATGTATTCTGTTCCTCTCAAGTTGTAATTCTTATTCATTTCAAATGAACTTGAGAAAAAAGAGAGCAAAAAATGTGGACTGTATATTTACTAGTTTCATTCGGGAATATTTTGTCAGTTGCTCAAGGAGCCCGAATTTGTATATACTGTGGACGTGGATGCCGAAAAACTCACTACTCTACAACCTCGAACGTGGGATTTCATTTTTCAACTGGAACCCAAAGTTGGGCTTGTAGAGCATATACCTCATGAAAGGATTTCTGATGATTTAATCGGTGTAATACACAAATGTAGAAATATAAATGATAATGCAGATTCAAGAGAAGGTGGGCATCACCTGGGTGAATCATCCAAGTATCCAATTCGTAAAAAGCCTAAAGTTGTAATTGTTGGTAGTGGACCATCGGGCTTGTTTGCTTCTCTTGTCCTTGCAGAACTTGGTGCAGATGTTACCTTAGTGGAAAGAGGTCAAGCAGTTGAACAAAGAGGAAGAGATATTGGCGCTTTAGTAGTTCGGCGACTTTTGCAGTTGGAAAGCAATTTTTGCTTTGGGGAGGTTTTATCCTGATTCACTTAATGCTTATTGAAGGTTTTTCCTTGCAGTTTTTTTTATATATATATATATATATATAGAAGAATTAAACAATAAGAAATATATATATACTGCTGTATCATTGCTTGCCTTGTCTTTTATTATTGTGTTATTTTCATGAAAAAGTAGTAGTCAACAATGGAAACTCGTATAGACCTTTATATATGTTTGTTTTGCATAAATAAAGTTTATACTCCTACACCAACCCGCCTATTTACTGATTAGGCATCATGGTTCTATATACATAGATGCATTTGTGGTGAGTCACGAAAAACCTGGCTCCTTCTATTTGTGGGTTGTGTTGTTGGACCCATTATCGCAGCCTTCGATGTATTCATTCCATAATTATTACTAGCATTTGGTTATATAATTTCATGTTATATGATGTAAAATTAGTTGCTCTATCATATTGATTATAGATCTTTCTCTTTTGGCTGGATGCTGTAATTTAGAATCTTATAGTGAGGAGGACATAGGTAGATATGGTAGCGCATCATAGGAGGCTAAATTTTGAATGCCTCTGCTCTGTTTTGATATGCATGCATGATGGATTACATTAGAAATCTAGGAAAATAGTTCTTTTGTATATTAATTGCATTGTCTTTTTTTTTTTGTTGATAATTTTTTATAAGGCTATTTTGGTGTGAGTGGTGGTATTTATTAAGGACTTATGGGTGACAGGGTGGTGCAGGTACTTGGAGTGATGGGAAGCTAGTTACTAGAATTGGGAGGAATGCTGACAGTGTTCTGGCTGTAAGAATCATTACTCTATAACTGCATTTAATTTTCGTTTCAAGCTGCATGACTATTCACTTGTCCACAAATATAAATTTCCAGTTTTATTTGTCCTGTTGGTTTTTAGCACAATTTCCTGTGTTGTGAGAAGCCTTAGTCTCAAGTCCGCTCTATGAAAGCCTGTACCTCTGTAACATAAGTTTTGCCTTTAATCAGATTGTCCTTGGGCCTACCATAAGATCTCTTTCTGATAGTATCATAACTTCATCTTTTGTTAGTTCTAATTGCTGAGTGGCTATTCTAATTGTCCTTATTTTATTTTTTTCCACTTGTCAGTTAAAACATAAATTTTATTATTTTCTGGTTCTGGAGTGGTCCACAGTTTGTTACTTCAATTTCATAAGGGGGAAATAATACAACTGTTCTTCCTGCATTCTGCATTCCAACTCGACCTACAAAATTTTAGTCTCATTACCATGTCCGCTCTAGCTCCATTATATCCTTAACCTTCTTCTTTCTCTCAAATTTTCTTTATTCATTTTTGGCATTTTGGCACCTTGTACTTCAATTACTGCTCCTCCGTGCAGGTGTAGTAATTGGTCTCCTATCCCGTGATATCATTCTTGTATACTTTCTACCTTCTTAGGATAGCATCCGTCTCTTATTCTTTCATTTCTTATATTACCCCTAATGGACCCCAACATCCTTATTCTGGCTACTGACGACAATGGCGTGGCTCGAAGATCTGCACTGCAAACATAAGACATTCTACTTGGAAGTGGCCTTAGAAGGAGAGAGATATAGAGGACATAGTGTGGTCTTAATTTATTTCTTCTGATGGTAGAGAAATTCATTAAGTTCCGTGGAGAAACGAATACCACTCCCTTAGCACTCCATCTTTTATGGACTAGGATTTTATTACTGGTTGAAATTAATGGAATACATTTTCTTCTGTCTTAGGTTATGAAAACTTTGGTTCGCTTCGGAGCTCCAAAAAATATTTTGGTTGATGGAAAGCCTCATTTAGGGACAGATAGATTGATTCCACTACTTCGCAACTTTCGACATCATCTACAATCACTGGGTGTGAGTCACATTCTCAGCTTCCTTGATGTTGGCAGCTTCATAGTTTTAGGATCAACTTAGCTCTTGGATTCTTTACTGATTTTGCTTTGCTGGTTTTATTGAATCAATATGCTTAGGTTACTATCAAGTTTGGGACAAGGGTAGATGATCTACTTGTAGAGAATTCGTGTGTGGTTGGAGTTAAAGTTTCTGATTCAAGAGACAAGTCGCAGCTTAGCAGTCAGAGGTTGGATTGTGATGCAGTTGTGTTGGCAGTTGGGCATTCTGCACGTGATATATATCAAATGCTTCTTTCTCATAATATGAATTTAGTGCCAAAAGATTTTGCTGTGAGTTCCTACAACTATGAATACATTGAAAAACTTCCTTTTCCTTTAATTCATTTCTGCAAATGGTCATGCTCTTTCTTATCACTGCAAATGCTTCCTTGCACTGCTAAAATTTAGTTAGAAGAGAAATTGTGCTCAGCCATAACATAGAATAGAATGATAAATGTCGCATATCATGTATATCTATTATTGGCTTGTACTCCCTTTGTAATCATTTGGGTTGTGTTGATAAATACCCTATAATGCAGAGAAGTACATGGATTGAGTTCAACTGAGTCAGATGGTCGGTTCCTTCCCAAATGCTGGGGAAAAAAATATTTCTTTAAGACATGCAATGTGAACTGTTGTAATAGAGAAAAATTATTATAAATTGATCATTCTTAGCTCAAAAGTTTAAATGATGGTGAATGGAAGATGGAGACAGTTTCTTCCTCATTTGAAAATTGAAAAAGAAAGTGTATTATGGATGTTTCATTTGTCAATTTGGTACTTCCGATTGCATTTATTTTGTAGCCCATTGAAGAAATTAAACAGATCTTGTAGGTGTTGAAATTTGTGCTTTATATGGATGTTATGCGCAAACTTATAGTAATCATTCTTGTTGACATAGTAACTTGTGTGCCTGAACAGGTTGGTTTGCGGATTGAGCATCCTCAAGAGTTGATAAACCACATACAGGTTGGTTCTGTGTTTTCCTCGCTAGAAGAATATGTTATTGCTTTGAATTGTGAATCCTTCTCTTTAGTGAGTGGTCAATATAATTCTACTTTGCATTTTTCACTCTCTAAATGCAGTTTTAACGTACTAAGTAAGTAATGCATCTAAAACTTGTAAACTTTTAGTTTATAATAAACCACAGATAAGTTGTAGTTCAACGAACTAAAACTTCTTACTGCACAAACTGAGGAAGCTCGTGAATGATGGTTTGAAGCTTAGTTGCAATTTGCAACAGTTTCCTTTACTTGGTGATAAAGGGGTAGTCCAGTGCATGAGGCTCCTGCCATGTTTTCTTAAACCCTACGCAAAGTTGATCTAAATTTTTCCACTAATGCAATTATTGGTTTCCTGACAATTTTTTGGTTATTTTATTTTTGTTCCCAGAGATGTAGCCAGAGTAAATGTATACTGACAATAGACTCTCATAATTCATAAAATTTCAGAGCGAATAAGGGAAGAGGGATGATATGAAATCAGACAACAAGAAATAGAGGCAGAACAATGTTGTGCATATTCAAACTGGCACATAGGACGCAGTTGGTCTAACATCTCATTCTGTATCATAGTTATTGCATGTCTTGGCCTTCAGTAATTGTGGGATAACTTATAGTTAACTGGCCAAGTTATGTTTGCTGTTCCTTGTAGTATTGTTGGAATAATACTCTTTTAGCTTTTTGTTTGATTCCTTTCCAACTACTACTGCTGTAGACCACGCTTCACCGAGTTTTGGAAATGAGTAGTTTGTTGTTAGATGTTACTCTTTCACTATTGTGACTGTGATCCTAACAAATTCATTACACCATCATGCAGTACTCAGAATTAGCCTCCGAGGTTCACAGTGGACGTGGTAAAGTACCAGTAGCTGATTACAAGGTTGTTGAGTATGTTAATGGAGCGAATGTTGACCGATTGATTGATTCAGGGCCAATAAATCGTAGTTGTTATTCTTTCTGCATGTGTCCAGGTGGGCAGGTATAATTTTTCTTCTGACATTCTTGTAAGGAAACCATTAGTTGTAGTATTTGAGATATGTTCATTGGCTGGCAACCTTTCTTTTATTTTTTCTTGCTTCGCTTCTTTCATATAATGATTTTACATGCATCTCAATGCACAATCTATGTGGATTGGTCAATCAAGGATCAATTGGTGATACACCGTCACTATCTGGTTAATTGCCTTCTTTAGAATAATAATTATCATTGAGACTTATGCTGGAATTCAGAAATGATAATCACAGTCTAATAATGCTCTTGCAGGTTGTCCTTACCAGTACAAATCCATCAGAACTCTGTATCAATGGTATGTCATTTTCTCGACGCGCATCTAGGTGGGCAAATGCAGCCCTTGTTGTCACTGTCTCGTCAAAAGATTTTGAAGCTTTGAATTTCCATGGACCTCTTGCCGGGATTGAATTCCAGGTACTTTATTTTGTTTGTTTTTCTTTTGACTTGTGTACAAATCTGTGGGCTGCTGAAGGATTGACCGTGATATCTTATCACAAATTTTATGTACGGCTCTTATCATCTTAAAACAAACTTTCATTTGAATATTATGTCTGATGGAGATTATTGTCATTCAATCTTTTAGGCCTTCGGTAATATGGTGTAAAGTATATTGTTTCATCCCACAAAAACTATCATCATCCTTGCTTTGATCTCAAACGAATGGGATCAACCTCATGAATTCTTTTTCCAAATTTCATGCCATAATGCCGGCTCTTGTTTCAGTTTTGATATATATACTTTAAACTGGATGTAACCTCCATCACTGTTGTGCAGAAAGAATTTGAGCGAAGAGCAGCTACAATGGGAGGGGGCAATTTTGTGGTACCTGTTCAAACGGTTAATGATTTTCTTGAAAACAAGTTGTCAGGTATAACATACTTTTGTTTTCGGTTTTCTGTACAAATGATGTGGGCCAGGCAATGCGACATTTATAACCCACCTCCTCATATCCTCAATTAATAGTCCTAGCCACATAAAAGACTTAAATCCCGTGCCTTGTCCTGGAAGGAGCAGAAGTTGACACCTGAACTAGTCAGATGGTGTTAAATCTGTTTGAAGATTTTAATGTACCTTATTTTCCAGTGACATCTGTACCACCATCAAGCTATCGGTTGGGAGTGAAGGCAACAAAGCTCCATGAGTTGTTTCCCACACATATAACAGAGGCTCTGCAGCATTCAATTTCAATGTTCGACAAAGAGGTATTTACTTTTTTTTCTTCTGTTGCAACATCCATCATTTGCACATATACTTAAAAATGCATGATTCTACATAATTTGATATATTTTCCTTCAACATTGTGATTCAGTTGCCAGGATTTATCTCCAACAACGCGCTTCTTCATGGAGTAGAGGTAATCCTGTGTTCAGTTGCTGTCTCTCTCTATTTTTTGGTTCAATATAAGGTTAAAACAACATTTATGTCAACACTTGTGTAAATACGAACAAATTTCTGTATTGCTATAGACAAGAACCAGTTCCCCAGTCCAGATTCCCCGCCACAGGGAGACTTACGAGAGCATGTGTTTAAAAGGACTCTACCCAATTGGAGAAGGAGCTGGTTATGCCGGTGGGATTGTAAGTGCAGCTGTTGATGGAATGTATGCTGGTTTTGCTTTGGCAAAAAATCTAAATTTATACGAGGGCAGCATAGAACCAGTTTTGGGGAAATCTCATAGCGCTGGATTTGCCAAGTATTAAAGTCTTTTCTTTGTACCTCTGCAGTTTTGCCTCATGATACAAACATGGTCCCAACATTTTTGGAAAAATCTTGCTCTAATTGTTGTTTTTACTCCTAATTTTGTATTAGACAACCGGTAGAAGTTTGTGTAATATGTATGTGTACATTGTGTAGTACCAATCAGAAACCACAGTAGAATCATACAAGTAGAGTTGAAATTTGTTGTTACTGTGATTCGTCCAGAGCTTCGTCCTGACTGATTTACGGACTGTCTCGCTTCCGATGATAATCAAACTTCCCGAAACAACCAGTTGTTAAGTCTTTCCCTTCTTCTATTGAGACTAGAGCATATGAAAACAAATCAAACACTGTTTAACCAAGCCTTATTATTGAATATTTGCTATATTATTCAAAGGCTTTCAAACACTGTTTGCGATTAGATATTCTCTTATTATTGAATATTTGCTATGGTAGAATATATGAAGCTCATATGCAATTGCTCCAAGTAGCACCTCTTTTCCTCATCAACATAAAGAACAATATATATATATATAATAAAAAGCTTATATTATATACCCACTGAACACATTCGTGCAACTTGGTGAAATCATGCTTGACAACCTAACTTAACTCAGCCCTATGGTAGCCAAAAAATATAGACGTTAACTTGTCCACTGTTGTGAGTTGTAAAATCCTTGAGAAAATGAGTGAGGTTTTAGAAAAAATAATAAAGGAAGTGGCATCAACTTGAATGTATAAAGAATCAAGGGTCCTCCTTAAAGAATATTTTTGATAAGTATGGATAAAATATTGAGGAGGTAAAGAGGGTTTTTTTTGATAAGTTTGTTCCTCTTTAAGCAGGCCAACTAGACGGAAGGTTCCTTCTATGCATGCCATATTCACCTTTATTATATATATATATATATATATTCTTCTATGCATGCCATATTCACCTTTAATATATATATATATATATATATATATATATATATATATATATATATATTCTTCTATGCATGCCATATTCACCTTTAATTAATATATATATATATATATATATATTCTTCTATGCATGCCATATTCACCTTTAATTAATATATATATATATATATATATATATTCTTCTATGCATGCCATATTCACCTTTAATATACATATATATATTATTGCTATATAATAAAATATAGCAATAAAAACAATAAAAGAAGAAGCCAGAGGAAACCCCAATGGCATTTTTTTTTTTTTAATAAATTAAGAAAGATTTGAATATCTGTTCTGATGATATCCTTTCACACACAACATTGATGTTGTAGTCTTAGGTGTCCGTATCATGGCTTTAAACTAGAGAACATGGAAAATTGAATAGGAGTACTGGAAACATATATAAGTTAGGGGTTTGGAGAATCAGTGAAATGGTGGGGCTAAAAATGCGTGAGACCTTTTGCTTTAAACCCATGAAACCCATCATCCCCATTTGCTTTTTTTTTATTTTATGGCTTTTGCTCATTTTAACACTTTGAAACAAGAAATCAAACAACGTGGAAGAATGAACGCAATCCAACATAGATTGGGGTTTGCCATTTCACAATATTATAATATACCCATTATTTATATATTCATAACATAAACAATACATATTATATATATATATATATATATATATATATATATATATATATAAGTATATTTAATTATGTATCCATTCAGTACTTCCAGTGTTCCACACAAATATCTATAAAACAAGAGCTGTGGGACTTTAAAATATAGAATGTGAATAAAGCCTTGCTCGTGTCTCTACTCCCACTTTTCTAACTGTTACTTCTATCTTTTGTGAAAATGGACGCTAAAAAGTTGCATCTAGGTGTGTGATCCATGTATACATGTAATTTTTCAGTTTTATTTCTCTCTTTTGGAAAATAGTTGTGTAGTTTTAATTCAAGCCAATGGAATTATGAAGAAAATTCAATAGTTAAAAAATCAGAGAATAGGAAAGAAACAAAATGTTGTAGAAATAAATTTGGTCACTCTCCCTATAGATTTCTTAATATTTCGCAAACACGTAAAATTACTAAAAAGTCCCTATTTATTATAAATGAGATATTATTGACACATTAATAAGTTACTTAATTGTGCAAAGAGGGTGATTTGCCAGATTTTTTTATTACTAAAAAGGTGATGCCTCTAATGAAGTTGTACCATTATTGCCCTTGCATGTAATTGAGAGTTGAGACCTGACTTCACTGCTTTAACTTGAATGTCATTCGGAACTTTTCTGGATAAAGTTGGTCTACCGTCTATGGATAGTGATGAAATTATTCCTCGGAACATTCACATTAAGGTCTTTTATATGTTTCTTTCTACTTAATTATTGATAATTTGGTTCTTTAATCATTACTTTATCCTTACTTTATAAAGCCAGGAATTTTTTTCCCTTCAACAAAAGTGGAAAAGGATATAATTAATTTATGAAGTATTGGATATGGTGTTAAGAAAATAATTTGAAAATAAGAATAATTATGTGAGAAAGAGCCAAAAACACACACTGAGGAAGAAAAAAATTACTTATCTAATAATAATTCGAAAACAAGAAAAGCCACATTTTAAACCTCATATATCTTTAGAGAGAGAGAGAGAGAGAATATACAAAGTTATGGTACCCAACTTATAATCAAGCTTAAAAGATTATTCTATCTTTATTTTATGGGTAATATTTTTATGTGCGTACTAACACAGCACTTGGTTCTTCCAAAATTAAGTGAGATATATTCTCAATTAAATGTGGGTGGTATTTTCAAATTAAATGGAAAAGAATAAAAGAAAAAGAGGTTCGCAGATAACAATAAAAATACAAAAAAAAAGGCGTAATAATTAGGGGAGGCCAGAAAGAGTTTGTGTGGTCTAATCTTAGACTACCAAAAGGAACAAAATACACAGCGCTCGACACACTGTTTTTGCCCCTCACATCAAAACTCAAATACCAAAACCCTTTTTTTTGCTTTTCTTGTTGGCCTTCACTTTCTGTGTGTTGTGCTTAGAACAAGCAATGTGTGACTGTGTATGAGAGAGAGAGAGACACACACACACACACACATAGAGGCGCATTTTAGTTCTGAGAGAGAAAGTGCGCATCGTATCATATCCACTTGTCACTCTCAATTTCTGCGCTTCCGCCCTCACTGACTGACATCTCGTATCATCCACCTGATTCGTTCCTCTTCTCTCTCTATATACATATATACATTTACATATAAATATATATATATATATTTATTTATTTTCGTATACTGCAAAGATGGTGACTGAAAAAGAAAGACTGTAGAATACCCAGAAAAGTAGAGAGTGGAAGATAGAGAGAGAGGGGGGAAAAAAGAGAGACATATAGATTTTCCAAGTTAACATGTATTGATGGCGTTTGTGAAGCATGTTCTTCGGTTGCATTCAATGATAACTATGTCCCTCAATCTCTACTTGTTTGTTGCTGTGTATCTGGTTCTCTATTCTGCTATTGTTTCTCTTTCGTATGAACCCAGCAATCACGAAGGTGCCTGGCTATTTCATCATCAACCCACTCTCTCTCTCTCTCTCTCCTCTCTAAAATCATGTTTGGTGTACTAATCTATAATTTTTATGGTGATATTGTAGTTGAAGCTTTGATTACGATTAGGAGTGCTTTAAATGACCCTCATGGAGTTCTCAACAACTGGGATGAGGACTCTGTAGACCCATGTAGTTGGGCTATGATCACTTGCTCTTCTGATAATCTCGTCATTGGCTTGTCAGTATTTTCTTCGATTTTTTTATATACTTATATATATATATATATATGTTTATATTTAAACTTCAATTTCATAGTTAACCCTTCGTTGAGTTGTGGTTTCACAGAGGAGCTCCAAGCCAAGGCTTATCAGGAGTTTTGTCTGGGATGATTGCAAATCTCACAAATATTCGACAAATGTAAGAAAACAAAGCATATATACATCAATATACATATTTATCGGTATCTGTTTAGAGCTTTATACTAATTAGCATTTATGCCTGTATAATAACTTGTTTTTTTCTAACTACTTTCTGTCTCCAAATCCGATTTATGAGGTGGGTTTGTGTGTTTTTTGCAGATTGTTGCAGAACAACAACATCTCCGGCAAAATCCCACCGGAGCTGGGTTCACTTCCGAACCTTCAGACATTGGATCTGTCCAATAACCGGTTAGATGGTCATGTGCCGGAGTCTTTGGGTCGTTTGAGTGGTCTACAATATCTGTGAGTTCTTTCTCTTTCTCTTTCTCTTTCTCTGTGTGTGTGTGTTGATGACTACTCTGTTTCTGCTATTATCATCTTTATTGACTCTTTTGTTTTTGTCATGTAATGAGTAGGAGATTGAACAACAATAGCCTATCTGGAGCTATGCCCGTGTCTTTAGCTAGGGTCCCTCGACTTGCTTTCTTGTGAGTATGGTTTTCTCTCTCTTTAGATTTTGGTTGTTTAGTATCTTTGTCTTGAAAATCCAAACATCCTGCAAATTATTCAGTAGCCTTTTTTCAGATTCATGTATTTTTGTAAGTTCAATTGTGGGTTATATTTTGGTTTTGCTTGTGAATAATACTCTTTTGGTCACTCAGGGACTTGTCTTTTAACAATCTAAGTGGACCTGTGCCCAAATTTCCTGCCAGAACATTTAAGTATTGCTTCTACTCAAACTTCTATCTTTACATGTACAGTTTGTATGTATAATTGTATCTATCTTGTATGTATCTGTTTTTTTTACATGTTTGTATGTATTGTTTCAATTTATCTGATTGTGATTCTCTGTTCATGTCAATATAGTGTTGTGGGTAACCCTCTGATTTGTGGGAACCACCCCACAGATGGTTGCTTAGGATCAGGCCCCCCTGCTCCTCTTTCTTTCTCTCTAGATTCCTCTACTGGTAAGTCTCAAAAACCCTTCCTCCTCTCTCTCTCTCTCTCTCTGTAAAGCCATTCATCTCTCTAAACCCTGGTTCTACCATTTTCCAGGAAAATCCAACTCCAAGAAAATGGCTATTGCACTTGGGGTCAGCCTCAGCTTTGTCTCACTAATGTTTTTAGCAGTTGTGTTCCATGTTTGGCGGAGAAACAAAAAGAAAAGGCAAACCATCCTTAACATTAATGGTCAGTAACTTGACTACTGCTCAAAACTTCATGTCGTATGTATGTATGTATGTGGTAAGCACCTTTATGCGACCCGAAATTTTCTTTGCAGATATTCAGGAAGAGGGCATAATAAGTCTAGGCAACCTCAGAAACTTCACATTTAAAGAACTCCAAATTGCAACAGACAATTTTAACTCCAAGAACATTCTCGGTGCTGGAGGCTTTGGAAATGTTTATAGGGGAAAGTTGGGAGATGGCACAATTGTGGCTGTGAAAAGGTTGAAGGATGTGATGGGAACCGCTGGGGAATCCCAGTTTCGGACTGAATTGGAAATGATCAGCCTTGCAGTTCACCGTAATCTGCTCCGGTTGATCGGATACTGTGCCACAACGAATGAGAGGCTTCTTGTGTACCCGTACATGTCTAATGGCAGTGTGGCCTCAAGGCTGAGAGGTTGGTACCAATCTTACTAACCTCCAACTTCATTGTCACTGTCATTCACAATCATGTTGTGTGGGCGTGATTCTTACAAATTCTGTTGTTGCATCACTTACCAATCACATGGGATTGACCACAATTAGAGATGGGAGTTCTCGCATGCTTAACTGCTTCAGAAGTATTTGTAGTTTCTGAGTATTCTAATCCTTTTCTCTGATCTAAACCCCAATATTTCTAAATCTCAAGATGAATGATTTTTAAACTTTCAAAATCCCGAAAGTTGTACATAATAAAATGAGTCTAAAAGCATTTACTAATAACATCTAAGCTGCAGACAATTTCACCAAAATTTGAAACATTTCAAAATTCTTATTTAATCTAAATTTCTCCTCTTTTTCTCAAATTTCAAATGAAGATATTTTCACCAGATAAACATATTTGGCATTTATATCTCATGGAAAAGTCCCATTTTCTATAATGCCTAACAGTTGACTGACTCACTGACCTATATAGTTGAGTGGGTCACTTGCATGTTATGGAGATTGAGAGTTGCTATTTGGAGGCAGCAGTGTATGCTGATCAATTTTTTCGTGGAACGAAGTATCAACCATTATAATGAAATGAGAGAAAATTGATTAAGATGGTTCACCAGTACGAACAGTGACATGGTCCACGTTAAGGATAATTCTAAGGTGAGGGGAGGACCAACCCTAACAGGGATAGAGTTTGGAACTATGAGAATTAGCAAGGAACAATATGATTAGACAGTGTTTGACTGAGACTGTGACCTTAGATCAAGTATAATTTAAATATAAAATCATTGTAGTAAACTTTAGCAATTGGGGAAAGGGTTTGTTTTTTGTTGCGGTTGATGATGATGATCCAGTTTTTCTAATTGGTCAATTTAATGATGATAGCCATGTCTTCTTCTTTCTTCATACCAAGGGTATTGCAAGAAAACATTGCTCTATTGTTTTCTGTGAAATTTCTGGTATTGATGACACGCGCACACACAAATAGATTGAATACAGTTTGCGGGATTATTTCTTACAATGAATTATTTTATCCTTATTTGATAAGGTTCTTAGTTACAATTATGAATAAACCTACACTAAGCACATTAAAACCCCAATGTATTATGTTGAATATAACAGGAAAACCAGCTCTAGACTGGAACACTAGAAAGAGAATTGCAATAGGAGCTGCAAGGGGTCTTCTATATCTCCACGAGCAATGCGATCCAAAAATAATCCATAGAGATGTAAAGGCTGCTAATGTCCTCCTGGATGACTACTGTGAGGCCGTTGTTGGTGACTTTGGGCTTGCGAAGCTCCTTGACCATGCTGACTCTCACGTCACCACAGCTGTCCGTGGTACTGTTGGCCACATTGCACCAGAGTACCTCTCCACTGGCCAGTCATCTGAGAAAACTGATGTGTTCGGGTTCGGTATTCTTTTAATAGAGCTCATAACTGGAATGAAAGCTCTTGAATATGGCAAAACAATCAATCAGAAGGGTGCCATGCTTGAATGGGTAAGTTTCTTCCACAACTACGACACTCTAAAGTTCTGCCTTTTGTTTACCGAGTCATTGTTACTTGTTTCATTAGATGATTTTTGACCATCCAGCCATATATTGTTATCTGTGATCTCACTTGTTTTCTTCATTTGTGTTCTGTCCTGCTTTTGATTATCTACAGAAAATACTATCTTCTTCTCCGTATATAACCACGCATCTCAGCATCTCTCATATAGTTAGCTTATTCTTAGCCCCTGCTTAGGTATTCCAACCTCAATGGCTGGAATCATCTAATTTGCCTAAATCCTTGTAAAATATTTCTTAGTAATTGTTCAAGTAGTTGGCCAGGTCTGTCATAATTTGATCAGCAGTACTTCCATAATTTTTAAATAGCAACACTTGAGGAATCATCATAATGTGGCAATAAAGAGATGCAGAAACCAAGGGAGTGACATAGTGTGGTTAATTTGGGTGCAGGTGAAGAAGGTACAAGAAGAAAAGAAAGTGGAAGTGTTAGCTGACAGAGAGCTAGGGAGCAACTATGACCGGATTGAAGTGGGCGAGATGCTTCAAGTGGCACTACACTGCACTCAATACCTGCCGGCCCAGCGGCCAAAGATGTCCGAAGTGGTCCGAATGCTGGAAGGGGATGGCCTTGCCGAGAAATGGGCAGCCTCCCATGACCATATAAATATAAATCCCAATTCAAACCACCCTACCACTGGAGACTCCAAAAACCATATTCAGTCACGCCTTAGCACCCTCCCTAGACATGATGACAATCATTATGATCATTCAAGCATGTTTGGCATGAGTACCAGTATGGATGATGACCACGATGCCTATGAAATGGAACTCTCTGGTCCAAGGTAGAAAAGGTAAACTAAAGAAGAAAGTGTAGAGAAGTGATTTTTTTTTTTTTTTTTTATTAGTAAAAGCCAAAGTTAACTTAATTAGTTCTAGTGGGGAAATAATATGTTTAACTTTTATTGCATTGTATTTTTGCTTGGTAGTTTGGTTTTGTAATGTATATATCCTTTTCAGAATCCAAATTTCTCTGATCTTTATTGGTTAATATGAGTATAGTTATTGTTATCCTTGATTTTTGGTTGAATGGGATTGTAAAATTTGACATGGATGTCATTTGTTTCTCCTTCATTGGGTTCAATATCTCTATTATATATATATATATTTTCCAGTGAGAGTTAGAATTGGGGAGAGGAATGAATGATTCGCCAAGAATATGTTTATGATAATGGAGAGTGCGCAATGCGCATGGTGGCGTATTGTATGGGATAACATCTTTAGATGCTCCTCTGCCCAAAAGTGAGAGTGAGAGTGAGAGTGTGGGTGGGGTGGGGTTGGGTTGGGTTGGGTTGATACGGTTATTGACTGATAGTTGGGACAAGAGTGCGGGGTGGGTGTGTGTGTGAAAAAGTGGTAGTGGGTAGGCTCAGCTGTACTTGCTGTTAAGGGTCATTTTCACTTTGATGCTTTTGCAGGCACCCTCTACCCCTTTTTCTCTACCTCTTCACAATACTCTCTCTCTCTAACGTTAATAGGCTGTTTTTTAAATTTAAAAGTACAGCCAGACAGACTCCCTCTCTCTCTCTCCAACATATATGACTACCCTGGCTCCCATAATGGACTTATTTTCGAACAAGGAAAGAATATACATATATATATATATATATATATACTTGAGAAAAAAAAAAAAAAAAAAGGAAGAAGAAGTGGCTGGTCCCCACATTGTCTCTACTGTACAATAAAAATGGTTTTCCGGGGAGCTTACTTCTGCTCATATTTTCCACTACTTGATCTTTAAAACCAATTTTGGAAGAATAGTTTGTAATCACCGATTTCAGCACAAGACTGTTGCCAATACATACTACACACATGCTGTGGGGAATAAAAAGAACATATACCATTAATTTTTAATCATTATGAGCCACATCATAAGAATAATATGAAATAGTAGACAGTAAACTAGCTCCTGTAGTTTCAGAAATCTGTATAAAGGTATTGGATTAACAATAAAAGACCATCTTAATGGCAATTCAAGACACTACGGATCACTTGGAAAATGCATTATCTGTTTCTTGTCTTTACAAATTTGGTTCTTGAAGCCTTCTTCTCCATCCTTTCTCTCTTCTTCCGACTCTTTTCGTCCTCTTCAGCTCCCTGTGAAACATTATTCAGAAAAAGTTATTATGGTTTGCATTATCATGCATGTTTATTAGCACCATATATTCCTACTTGAGAACATAAATCTTAAAAAGTGGGTACCTCTGAACCTTGCGGCAAAAATCCTTTAACGATTCCAAAGAGTTTGTATGCTGCGAATGCTGGTATCTGGATCAAAAGCATAAAATAATTCAGTAAATGTCTTTTTTCTACAGAACCACTATAAAAAAAATTTGGTTCCATGACAGTGCAATTAATGGACCAAGAGAAATTCCAGGCTTTGAGATAAAAACACAGTGGAGGTCCAACATTCCGAGCAATCACCATATGTAAACTGAAATTTGGCTGATAACCACAATTTAAAGATTCAAAGCTACCTCTTTTCAAACTTCTATTTGGTCAGATAATAATCGTCACATTGTAAGAAGATAATAATTGTCACATTGTAACAACTCCTAATGAACACATTATGTTATCAGATACAGTCAAATATAGTTTCTTATCAATTGTGTCTTCCAATTATCTTTTAATACTAATACAGTTTGAATTGTGCATTTTTACACTCGCTTTTGATACCCATAACTCAACTAATAAACAGCATTAATCACTTTGGGCCCAAGCCAAAATCAACTCCGTTCTGAATTGGCTGAAGCCATCCTCTCATCACTCTGCAGAATGCACTTAAATAATGAGAAGGAACTCCATTTAACACCATAGCATTGTTGGTCATAGCAAATACCTAATACAACTTCATTTAGTGTTGATCATATGCCAACCAATCTCTTCTTGAGCCTTCAGGTCATAACCTGTTATTGGCTTATCACTAAATCCAATAGCCCAAAGTAGTAGACAGATTTCTGAAACTTTTCAATCCTTGCGTGCTACAAAGCTCAAGCTCAATACTTGGATATAAGGTGCTATATCACTAAAGTGGAGTAATTATACCACCCACCTTATGTTGCCCCATTAAAAGAATAAGCTATTTGCCCAAGGCGAAAAATGATGAACTGGAGAGCCTTCTGATCAACTTCTTGGATGTTCAGTGAACAAGTTTTGAGTAAGAAAGCAATCTATATAGATGAAGCTCGATAATCTTAAGTGTGCATCAAACGGAAATCGGATTTATCTACAGAATGTCTGACCCAAAATTTCAATCAGGTAACAGCTGGAGGCTATTAGAGTCGAGAGGGGCAGACCTATAGCGGCCTCCATTGCCCATAAACTCAATCTAACCATTAGACAACCAGTTCTGATCCCCCCCCGACCAACTTTGTTTAGTGACAGAAGATCTATTTTCCAAACACACAGCCATCCATCATTATTCAGAATGCCATTAAGGATATGATAGAACTTTTTCTAAATAGCCATACAAATCATAAGCCAAATATTGATGATGATAAAATGCGCTAAAAATGGGCCGAATCAAATGTCTAGTAAAAAATCTGCTTGGAACTATATACAAAAACTAGCATTATAGGAACAAAACATCCTTCATGTCACAAATGAGTATGAATATACATGAAAGAGAGAACTGAGATCAAGAGAATGAAATGCTGATATAGAGGGAAATACCAGATCTATGCAAGCAAGCCTTAAACATCCAAAATACCCTAAAATAGGTTTTACCCAAACCTGAATTGCATATGATTCTATTCTGTCAATGAGACAACTTCAAAAGCTTTAAGTCAAGTGATGATAATTGGTTATAAACTTCATAGAACCTAACAAGCAAGTGAAGAACTTTCAAGAAGCAGTATAGTAAACTAGTAACCAGTTTGGATAAAAAAATCTGCATCTAAATCACACACACAAAAAAAATAACAATAATGATTATTATTATAATCATCGTAACAATAAATAGTAATAGTAATCCCTGAGGAACAATACTAGGGATCTAAGACCTTAACATAATAACAACAATGGATATAATTAAATTTCAGCATATTTATTTGATCCGCGAATCCAATGCGATCTGTGAGCTTCACATCAGTTTATTAGGCCATGATTCAGTTGCAGTTTCATAAATAGGAAGCCATAGAGATTGAATTGGTTTCCAGATTTGGGTCTCAGAAATCTGATCTCCCTATAGTATTGTTACAGTGGTTTAACACTTTAAACATGCTCCTAGACTTCAATCAATCTGCACAGACAGATTACCGAAACTGAGCCATAGACAATGGTAAAGGCTCTTTATCATGTAGGTATAATGGATTATTTCATCTCAATCTCATATTGGGCTAAAAATATTAAAAGCAATTGGGCTGTGTATAAAAGCCCACTCTGTAAACAAATCTGATCTAATCAATGAAACATCAGATTGGATCCTAAGGTTTAAGGCTTCCATTAGATCTGCTTAGTTTCAGAATTTATGGATCAGTTGGGTCACCACCCATATTAAAAAATAACATCATTTATCGAGGTGTATCCCTCCTCCATTTTCCCCACCACCAGTTATCTTTACCTAAGGAAATTCTCTTAAACATCTATGTCGTCTTAAAGTAAAGATAAGACACATTAAAAGGTACTAGGCGCTCCCTCAAATAGCAGTTTATATGCCAGTTAATACAACTCAGTTCCATAACGCCCCCTTCCACTTCTTGGAATCAGTTAGATGAATTTTTCTTTTACAATTTCTCTCTATAATAGAGGACATAACCTCTCACGTGCTATCATATATTTTCTAGTAGGTTCTACAAATGACAATATCATAACAACAGCAACAATTAATAAGAGTATTGCTTGAGATATAACATTCTCAATTTTTTTAATTTCCTAGGCTATCCAACTGCTTCAAAACCACCTTATTGAGTTCATGACATAAACATAGATATAATGTTGTTCCAGTCAATCTGCAAACAAAGTGATTTACTTAAATCTACAATTACAATAACTTATGCAGTTGTCCTTTTATTCTGTGATTCATAAAATACTGGAAATAGATCTTACCACTAAATATATGTACCAAAATTTTTCGGAGATAATGGACATGAGTTGCACGAAGCTTGTAATGTAAATTACATCATGTAAATATCTGCAAAACACAATGAACATGATGTAACACTTGGTTAGTCCACTATTTAAACTAAACAGTTGAGGGAAATTTGAAAATAAACATTATGTATTGACTACAGCTGGACTCAAGTATATAAAAGTTACAGAAGACTGAAAGATAAAAGGTGATAAGCATATTGTCACGGACTTGGTGTAATGCAGGACGTGACAATATGCTAGGAAAGGTTATATGCCTACCTAGTATGTGGATAAAATAGGGAGGTGAGTTAGGGGTAAAGGAATTGTTTGATCTAGAATCTAGATTGGACCCTCTCTGAACCGGATCTAGCACTTCAAATGAGAGCTTTCTTGTGGAGTGACTGCATATATTCAAAGCAACAACTTTTTCCACATCCTTTCAATGTGAACCCTAAAACAAAAGTTAGAATCATCTTGCCTTATGCGAGTCTCCAATCATATTGTCTTTGACTGGGATCTCCAGCGAGAGAACCTTAGACAAACTACCAACTTGACTGTGTTTAGTGCATACATTTCTTTGTCTATTACTTTGAGCTTTTTCCTTTGTATTAGGACTTGGAATCCCTCCACATGCTCCGAAACCCCAGTAATAGAGTTTCTTCTCGAATAGCAAAAATTATAAGAAAGGATTAAAAAATATGAGATATGAAATCTCAAAGGTTCTTTGTCACTATTATTATCAAGTACAACATTATCTTTCAGAAAACTTACTATATCTTGTCATAATCGAATAATTTTTCCTTTACAAAAGAAAAAAGGAAAGAAAGAAAGAAAAAAAAAAACTTCTAGACTGAGAAAGAGGCATTATGACATCTTCCCTCAGTAGAAGATACCAGCATTAAGCTATTAATTCAAGGTAATTTGATCGAATTTGACCCAAGAGTTGCCCAAGAGTGAACCATGATAGATGTTTAGCGAAGAGTTGAAACACAGTCTGGATATACGAGGCATATTAGAAGACTTCTTTTCTATGTTTGTCACTCTGTATATGTTAGTGCCATCTACATTGCCTAATATTTTAGTACTAAGAAGATTCAAATTACTGCTTCTTCTGTCAACTAATGAACAGTCAAAATATTCGCAGGCACTGTTGTCTAGCCAAAGGAAGCTACTTTGGAAGCAAATTTGTTTTACCCCGTAGAATCAGTGAGCAAATTTGATTCCCAGTATTTAAAACTTCAATGTTAACAGCCTCATAGCATCATCATCCTCCACAAGAATAGTCGAAGAATATAAATTGTCAAAGAAAGCTTCATTAAGTTCCCACTCTTGCTAGGCGAATATCTCACAACATTCCACACTCCGAAACCTACAATAATTTACAACCGCAACTTGCCAAGCCACTAATGATCAAGCCAGAGTATACTTGTAAATGAAATAGGCTAAATGATTCAATCCTTCACCTTAACTGATGGGTCCTTCCAAAACACAAACATTCTCTACGATTACGCAATCTGATGTGGGTTCAGATCAGATATATAGAAGAGAAATATTACCCCAACATGATAAGTGGAAGACACAAAAACAGTGAAAACATGAGAAAAGACACATACCCACAAACTCCGGTAGTACTCATATCAAAGCCACCATCTAGAAGCTCACCATCATCAGCATAGGCCGGCTTCGCCATTAAAGCAAGTTGTTTATAGGGTATAAAGTAGGCGACAGAAGTGAGGACGAAGCCAACCAAATGCTTCCAATTGAAACTAGAATAGAAGATCCCCGCCCTTGCCAACAGATATATAACCTATATATATATATATATATATATATATATTCACAACTTTAGGCCATAAGAAAATTGTTGTGTATAATGTAATAAAAGAGAAAGTAAATGAGAAAGCTAAAATGATAGAAGAGACATACATTGCAGGCGATGATGAGTCGAAGGAGGTTCTTCATGTGCCTAGTATTCTCTTCCTTCCGCTTCTTTGCTCCCTGATTCGCCATTTCTTCTCTCTCTCTCTCTACGCTAGATTCTCTTAATTCGAATGTTTGTACTAAACCCTAGCTCCTCAATACAACATGGAAGAAGAAAGCACAAGAAATTGGGAATGATTAAATTCAACGACTCTGTTTGGCTACAAGGCTATCAGTATTCCAAACACCAAAGTGCATCTCCCTCAACTCAGTTTACGATATCCCCGTATGGATCCACCTAGAGCCGGCAATTTCTGACACGAAATAATTTGACACGATTATATTTATTGTTATATTTATTTATTAATTTTTTCTATTCTTTAATTAGTCATGAATTAAAATATATTAATAAACTATTACTGAATCGTGTCAAATTCAATTTCTATTTCATTTTTATTTTTTATTTTTTATTTTTCGTATTGGATTATATTATATTTAAAATATTTGATTTTCGTGTCAACTAATATCAGATTGCCCTATTGACCTGCGGGTCGACCTGTTGACACTAATTGCCTAGATCCACCTGATAAATTAGGGTAAATTATTCTGACCTCCCCTAAGTTTATTACCCCCAATAAACTAAAATAGGTGAAAACTATATGTTAACCACTCCTAAAGTTTACTTAATATCAGGCTAATATCAAAACAGTCATGATTTGAGAGGGAAACAAAAGCCGAACAAGTTGCTGATGATAGAATTGGATCTGTATAGGTGTGTGTATATATGTGTATGTATGTACATAATCCTTGAATCTTCTCTCAATACTTCAATACTATCTTCAAATTTCACAGTTCATCATGAAGAAAACATAGAAAGTTAAGCAGAAGAGATAGAAAAAGAATTAAAATAAATGGAAGTGGTGTTGGGTGATTCGTTGTGTACTTGGTTCCGCCGTCGACACGAACGCTTTAGTTGTTGCTGTTGCGATCCTCAATTGCTTAATGAAATGAGGGATTTGCAGAGCTGTGTGAATGGGAGAAGAAAGTCTCGAGACATACTTTTGGGGGTTGTTTGGTTCACTATGGGATGAGATATTTTGCGATCCAGAATATTGGTCTGGACTCCGGAGTTGAGCTATGGGCTCGGGGTTCTATTTCTCAGGTAATTAGTGTTATTGTATATATAATTATATATATATAATGCGTTAAAAGTATATTTCATTAGATTGAGTGTATATATATATCTAACATAGTAATATATATTATTTTTAAAATTTAAAACAAGCCTGTAAACAAGTTTATTCATGAATGTATTTGCAAAAAAACGAGCGAAGTGTAGAAATGTTTAAGCTTGTCTCTACAAATTTTATTTAAACTCTATTTGTTTACTAAATAAATTACTTGTTGAATATTTGGTTCATTTACAACCCTTGTCTCACCACCCATACTGTTACATCTGTTAAATGTCAAATTATTTTAAAAAATAAAGTGCCACAACCACCCCTGGGATAAAATGACTTTCTCTCTGTTTTCAAAAACAAATGTCTTCTGATCTCTTCCCAAAAAAACAAAACAATACAATGTACCTTGTTATATGAAACGGTTGCATGACGTGTCAGTTTCGAGGCCGTCGATCTTACTAATCAGGTGTACTTTGACGGTAAACTGCAGCAGATAAGATAACTACCTGTATGGGTCAGCCAGGCCCATATTGAGGTCGCTGTTCCTTTGGGCTTCGAAATGGTACCGAGTTTATCATCAACGTCGTCCTAGGCCCACATTCCTTTAAAAAGGAGTACTTTCTTTATGACAATCGGTTGACTCAGCAACCCATATTAGCACTATATATATACACACACACACACACATTTGATTATGAATGAGACACCAAGACACGAACGTGTCGAAAATTAAAAGGAATTGTATACGCAGAACCCACAATCTTTCTCTCACCTCTGTTTGTGGATTCTCCTGAAAATTAGGGTTGCAAACACTATTTTTCATCCTTCCAAGTTCCAACTATGTATAAACAGCTTCAACTGTATATTTAAGCTGCTTTTAATAAATTTGTCAATCTTTTTCTCAGGAACTTCACAGTAGATATATACACACATATATATCTACTGTGAATATATTTAAACCAGAGAATTGTTTCCGCTGTAGAAGAAGATCATTGTTTTTTGGTTCTCTCATCGTAGAATAGAAACAATTCCGGGACTTGAAATTCTGGGAAATCGTGTCCTAAATCAGCCCGATCAGGTGGGTGCGTTGACCCATTTTCAGTTCTCTCTGCATGCATTGCTCCAACTTTCAATTATGTTGTTTTGATTTCTTTTTTACTTGTCATTTGAATTATTTGAACTCAGATTGCAGCCAAACGATGACTTAGTGTTTTAGTTTATGATGGTGCATTTTTCATTTATGTTTCTTATTATTTTGGAAATTTGTTGTGGAATCAACCAATTTATGGTATAACACCAATTTTCTAATAACTTGATCATATATACATAAATTGTCGATTTAGGTTCGATGTCCTACCTTTAATTTATGTTCTATTGCCTTTCTGCTGGGATATAAAGATACACTTGATGATATTCCGTATCTATGCTATGTACGAGAAGTAAAAAAAAAAAAAAAAAAAGTTTATCATTTGTGTTTACTGTTTATAGAGAATCTATGTGTATCATTTTTTTTTTGCATTATTTGGTTTGGGACTTTGTTTTTACGAGGCTTGTGAACCAGTCTTATAACCTTGTCAATTGGGTGTTTAATTTTCTGCAGTTTCTATCAGAACCCTGTATTGAGGATGAGAACCATAGTCCGGTCTCTTCGTCAATATCAATCAGCTTTTCGACATCAACCCTGCATTTTCTCAAATGGATTAGCCAGAAGGCAAAAGTATTTGGTGGATACAAATATTAGGTGCTTTTATAAACTTGCATACAATGCTGAAATTTGTAAACATTCACATCTTTCCTGTATGATCTCAAGAGCTCCGTTTGCAGATGCTGCTAATGCACCTTTTGGAGGTTTGTTGTCTTCTTATGATCATCTCGCATGCCTTCGTAGTTTTTTTCATTAGAATCTTAAACATAAATTTCTCATCCTTCATTGTTTTGCTCACATAGATGTGAGCAGAGCGGGACCTCTAGTTGAGTACGAGCATAGAATTGCTATAGGTGAGCTTATGGATGGTGATAGCTGCCAGGTATGTCAAACATTTTGATCTTGCTTCCTTGTGTACAACCCCTGGAACTGAAAATTTGATTAAAAAATCTGTTAACTTTCCCTCCAGACCTGTCATTTTCTTACACAAATTCGATGAAAACTGTTTGTTGCGTTGGGATTATATGGTCAGTTATTGCGCTTCTTTGGTGGCAATTATTATTTATCAGTGTGCTGGTTAAAGATTTAAGACTCCGCTTACTTAGTTGCCCTTTGATAAGCTTTAGGAAGACCCAAGATTGAAGCGAGTTCAATTTTAGGAAGCAAGAAAAACCCTCGTAAAATACTAGAGAAACTATGCCTACATTGTTGACAGGATTCTCGAGCTCTTTTATCTGTTGGTTTTGCTTTTTCAATGGGTATCTCTGACAATGATTTTGCAGCTAGGCACCTTGAGAGAGCTTCAGAGACTCTATGATGAGGTCGTTGACTCAGCTGATGCCTGCAGGTTGGATCGCTATGCTGCTTCTGAGAAAGCTGGGAGGTAAAAATTATTCGTTTGCTTCCAGTTTCTTGTTCCCCAAGATCATAGTACTGTTTGTTTATAATTTTGAATTTCCTTTGTGACATGGACGATCAATTTACCAGAGTAATCTAGAACATCCCACGTCATCCTTTTTTACGCTCTAGATAATTTGCAGGAGTAGGTGGTTGTGGTCCCGTTTAATGCCACAATCTTCATATTCACCTGTGAAAGGACTCTATCTTTATGGAGGTGTGGGCACGGGAAAAACTATGTTGATGGACTTATTTTTCAGTCAATTGTAAGTCTACTACTCATCTTTGATATGCTATAAGTTGGATTTACTTATAAATTACTCTAACATTGACATGAAACTCGGGAACATATCTACTGAACGAAAAGTAGTTAAATTTTGACATAACTTGGGAAGGATGCAAGGCACTCATATATCAGCTATGTAATGCAAATCCAGTACAAGTGCTTCTTTACATTCAGTGAGTTATATCTACAGACACTTGATTATACTTTCACAGGCCCCAGAGCTGGAGGAAAAAGCGGATTCATTTTCATGACTTCATGCTGAATGTCCACAGCCGCTTGCAAGTAAGAATAATATTCATAGTTAATTATTACTTTAATCCAGTGCTTATATTCTAGGTCGTGTGACAAATGATCATCTTGACTAAAATTAAGTACATTTGTATTTGACTGGTTATTTGCATTGGAACATATTCCCACTATATAACTATCAAGAAAACAAAATAATAAAGAAAGAAAGAAATATTTTCCAGTAAATTATAAGTGAAGAAAATATCCCATTGGTAAGTGGTCATCTCTTGGATATATATCTAACAAGCCTATCGGAAAGATTAGTTTGCTTTTCTTGACTGTTTCCATGTCTTCTGGACATCCTTTCTCGTCTTATAGGCTTATAGTTTTTAAAAGAATTTCTCCTTCTTCTTCTTGAATGACCGGAATCGACAATTGCAAGGTACCTAAATTGTTCAGTTAGTGAACCATGGCTCATCCTGAATAAGACATCTAACATGATGCAAGTTTATCCGCCTTTTGGTCCAATTTTTTTTTTCTTCTCTTATTTTTGCAGACAATATATATCAGCACTGAGTTGACTGGATTGTTTTGATGTTTTATTTTAATTGCAGAAACACAAGGGTGTGTCAGATCCTCTTGAACTTATTGCAGGCGAGATATGTGATGAATCAATTTTGTTATGCCTTGATGAATTTATGGTAGGTTACTGGTACCATAGTTTGTTGTTTCTGCCACATCTCAACTGATAGCTGCTCTTTTATTAATCCTGTTTTTTGCTGTTTTTAATAGGTGACTGATGTCGCTGATGCATTAATATTAAACCGGTTATTTAGACATTTATTCAACAATGGAGCTGTAAGTAATTAAACTCCTACTTCTTTGTCTTCTTCACCCTGTACGCTTCAGACTCATGGACTTTCTACTGGGATATAAATTAATTTTTTACATGCACTTTTTTTTGGTGGGAGGCAAGTATAGATTCTTGTTGCTACTTCAAATCGTGCTCCAGATAACCTTTATGAACGTGGATTGCAGAGAGACCTTTTTCTACCCTTCATTTCCACTTTGAAGGTATGCATACGGGCACATTTCTCTGAATGTGGTGATTAGAGGGCTCAAGCGTGGTGAGCTTTGCGATGTCTGAAGTATAATGGCAAAATGGAAATGACAATGCAGAGTTGTCAGGCCTTGTCAGTTTACTAGTCAACTGTGATGTGTAATGAAGCTATAGGGTTTTGAAGTTATCTAATCACCCAGTTATACCTGAAATCCATAAGAGAACTTCATCTTTGTCTGCATCTAATTTTATATATGAAGGAAAAGACTTTAAGGCCCTTGTCTTTGTACTTTTCTTAGTAACTTGGTAACTTCATTTTATGTAGGAAAGATGTGTAGTTCATGAAATTGGTTCCTCAGTAGACTATCGCAAATTGACTTCGGTATGACCTCTACTTTTGTAATATTAAATTTCTTATTGTAGCATTTTTGCCTGCTTAGCTAAAAAGAACTTACATATGTAGATTTTCTTAGTAATTTGTCATTCTTTTATTTGAATTGCAGGCTGAGCAAGGTTTCTACTTTGTCGAGAAAGAGTCATCAGGCTTTCTTAAGCAAAGATTTCAACAGTTAATTGGTGCACATGAAGCTGGTCCGCAAGAGGTGGAAGTTGTTATGGGAAGGACATTGCAGGTATGTGCTTTTAAATCTCGTGATTCACCTTCTTCTTTTTTCCCGGAAGCATATGGAAAGCATTTTTTTTCTCCGACAATGGCGCTGTTGGGCCTTTTAGAGCATCTCATAATCCACCACTGGACACATGCAGGCTCTGCATCCCACATGCACTAGTCAATCATCTTGAAAGCATTATATTAAGTAGACCACTTTGTTCTTTCTATGTCAGGTCCCACTGGGTGCTAATGGATGTGCATACTTTCCTTTTGAAGAACTCTGCGACAAACCTATTGGAGCTGCTGATTATTTTGGATTGTTCAGTAAGTCATTTTTTTCTTGAGTTGGCTTGAAGGTCCACTGCATGGAACGATTCACTAGCAAACATCAGATAGTTGACATGAGGCATAATTAAGTTGTGCATGACATGTAAGGAGCCACCGTAGAATGTTAGTCTGTCTTGTCCAGAACAGGAGTAAGGGAAGGCCTTACGTTGTACCATAGTACCAATGTTGGGCTCCCATTTAATTGGCTTGGTCGTTCATTGTGATCAACCAAGAGAGCCACTGGGGCTCAAGATGTTTGCTAAGCAGTGGCTGCTTAGCCGTTGGTTTGTAACTTGGGGTGGCTGTTTATTCCGTTTTAAGTTTTTGGTTCATCTGTCATTCGCAATTCTCTCTCATAGAACAAGATTTTAACCTTCCTTTCTTTACGAAACAGAGAACTTCCATACGTTGGCTGTGGAGGGTGTGCCTATTTTCGGACTCCACAATAGGACAGCAGCATACCGGTTTGTCACTCTTGTAGATGTTAGTTCTTTTTTCTCTTAGTTGCTTTGAATATATTAGTTTGCTTTGAATATATTAGTTTAACAATTTATGCATGAATACAATTATTGAGTTCCATGGACACCCAAATGTTTCCCAACATTTTACCCCTCCTGGAAGGGCCAAAGCCTGATATCAGCAACTTCCATTCATTTACATGATAAGAACGTACGTGTATGTTCTACCTGGATACACTAACTATTTAGTTCCTTTTCTATTTAATCATTGAAACCAAAATTACTAGACCGATGCTTTTCACTGAATGGTTTCTCAGGTGATGTATGAGAATAAAGGAAGATTATTGTGTACAGCTGAGGGGACTCCTCTGGAACTTTTTGAAAGGATTTCAACTATCTCTGATGCCCAACAAATGGCTCCTAGAACCTCTTCTAGATCAAGGAAAAATGATGACATTGAAATTTGTGTGGATAATGAATTGGGATTCGCAAAAGATCGAACCATTAGTAGGTACGGCGCCTTGCTAATCATTTTGTTTCTGGATGTACCTTAAGAATTTCATTTATGTACTTGGATAGTTTTGTCATCATCCCATCATATTTTTATCAAGATGGAAATTTTGTCCTCTGTCCCCAATTCTCAATCATTCACGGTATGAAGTGCTGTGGGAGGTCTTATATCTGTGTGCGGGATATTTTATACCAAATTTAAATAATGTGGATTCTGTACTAACTTCTAAGGATGGGGGGTCAGGGAGTCTAATTCTCTCTGGGTTTAGCAGGATAATGTGGTCCAAATTAGGTTTTATCCGAAGAATTACAACAGAGTAGTTTGATCATGTTATTACGTTACATACCGTTCATGTTAAAGTTCAGGGGTGGAGAGTCAATTTGTTGTTTCCGTGGCTTGTCGTTACTAGTGGATTTGATCTTCCTTTCCTCGGTAGACATAGGCAACTTGCAGACCAAACAAATCTGATACTTCCTCCACGATAAGTTTTTCTTTGTCATTTCCATTAATAGGTGTCTTGTATGTCCGTGTGCAACATGGTGCTTTACTTAAAATTTGCTTTCAGAGTACTATAGGGACATTGTTATGTAGTCGTATGGTTGTCATTGGTCCAATACATTTGTATCTACATGGAGACTCTTCTTTTATTTGTCGTTCTGACCGCCTTCTACAGTAAAATATCCAATCCATTCGTTCAACTGGAAACTTCTTAGCAAGTGTCTGCTTTGGTCCAGAATTGACCTGTTGCAGTTGTAATTAAGCAATTGCTTGAATTGGGGTTTGGGAGTGCATGAAAATGATGGAACATTTACCGGGCCTTTTGTCCATATGAGAGGGTGTAAAAATGGTCTGGTATTGTCCAGTTTTGTATATTAGGTTTAAGATTGTGGAGTTCTGCTGTATGTGGAAGGATTGCATTTTTGAATGATGGTTTCCTGTTTTCTTCACTGATCCTGGTTCTCCAACTTCAAAATTGAACTCCCCAGAACACGCTTACAAGTCACTTTTCTTAATGGTTTGCAACTATTTAATCTAGAAATTGCGTAAATTAGTTAAGAGCGAAAATGACTTTTGAATGGCAGGTTAACTGAGATGAATAGCAGCGAGTACTTGGAGCAGCATGCTGCTATTTTAGCTGAGAAGGAAGGAACCCTCACTAAGTAAGCATTGATACTTTTAACGGTGGGTAACCATGGCTGCAGCAGCATCATCTGGTAAGATTTGTGGTCCCAGACCTTTCAGAGCTGATAAATTGCTCAGGTGGCAATTCATCATTTTGTATATTGTAATCTATTTGAGCAGATGTAATAACGGGGTATATGTATGTAATATGCCCTTTTTATAAGTTAATTCATTTACCTAATAATCATATGTACAAGCTAAACACTAGTAAATTATTAGAGTGACGTTGATGCTTTTATTAAAATGTTTCTGAGAGGATCGGCAACTCTTAAAATGTCAAAATTAGCGTCGGCCCAACAAAACTTGATCATTTATGAAGAGAATTGTGATGGGACTGTGTCCAATTCAATTTCAAAACAATCAGATAGATTTCCGTATTAAATGAATTACTACTATTTTTTGGAGTAGCTTCTCAAAAGATAAATTGGGGACACAAACATGTTAAATACATTGCGTGAAGGTGAGATCTGTTTTTGTTGATTGTATTTACGAGCACACTTACTGTCACGAATAACACAAAGATAAATACTTGAATTCTTGAGATGGATGGATGGGAACTTTATACGATTTTTCTGATTGGAATATTCGCATTGTTTTTCCTGTAAATTCAACTCAACTCTTGCAATTTATATAAATTGCACTAACTGACATTTGGATTAAATACATACATATATATATGTGCATGTTTTTATTAGGCAGTTCTCGTATGCCTTCACAAATTGGGTCAGTCCATGTAGAAAGACAATGCCTTGTGTCCTGCTTATGATTACGTGACTGTGTGTAGGCCTATATTCTTCGCTTGGTCCATCAACAACACTCAAAACCCATCTTGATACAAGCCCAAGTAGCAAACACCAAACCCAGCAATGAACAAAGCCCAAAAACAAAAAGTGAAGCCCAGTACAGGTTAAAGATAAAAATGGAAGGCAGTTTCAAATCAGACAATAAATGTAAATAAAACAGTAGAACAATTTCAATATGCATTTATGCTCTTTATAGTTGTATTAAATCTCCATTAGGCTTCGAAAGATCAAGGAAATCATTCAAACTCGATCTATTCTCTCTGGTTCTTCAAACTTCATTATTTACCCTGCCATTTTTCTTTACACGGTTATTCTATTAAATTTATAAAACTTGTTAATTCGTTCGGTGACTACGAACGGGTTCACACTTTTTGGAGTCATCTGTGGGAACGAAAGTTCCAAACAACAGTTATCAGATCAATGACAGGAGAATCCGAGACGCAAATGCCATCCTTCAACAAATGGAAGCTTTCAAAAAAGAAAATCAAAAGTTGAGGGAAAGGATAAATCAATCAGAACGTCGTGAACCACCCATAGGAGGACGTTGGAATGATCCCGAGGACGACGAGGAAGGGAGCTCAGCGGATCGCACACAAACTCATCGAATGGAAGGTGAGACCGAGCATAACGCAAAAGGCCCGACAACGACAGTACCACTCGATATAGTGGCCAGGCTCCAGAAGATCGCGAATGAGCAGGTGAAGGACCTCGAAACGCAATCACCGACAGATTTAGCAGTCGAGATGACTGCAAGAATGATAAAGTCACCATTTAGCGTTGAGATCCAACAAGCAAGGAAACCAGACAAATTCCGAATGCCAAAATTCATCATGTTTGACTGAACGCAAGATCCTATTGAACATCTTTTTCATGTAGAGCAGATGATGACGTTAGACATGGCTGATAACGCACTGATGTGCAAAGCTTTTTCCACGAGCCTGACTGGCCCAGCCCTGTTGTGGTTCGACAGTTGCCGAGTGGTTCGGTAGATTGCTTCCAAACTTTGATGGAGCGATTCCTAGCTCAGTACTTTGGCAATCAGAAACAGAAGCGAACCATATCCAATTTGTTCACGATGAGGCAAGCAAAGGGCGAAAGTTTGAAGAATTTTCTGTCAAGATTCAATTTAGAAATGGGAATGATACCTGGTTGCGATCCAACAGTAGTGGAAGCTTTTAAGGTAGTTGTCGAACAAGGAACCAGCTTTCATAGGTCCCTGGTGAAGTCAACACCCCTCAACATGAGTCAGTTGAATTCACAAGCACAAGGGTACCTAAGATTGGAAGAAGATGAACAAGTAAGGGGACATCGTTCAGCATTGGTAAATGTGGAAGGCAAATCGAAAGATCCGATAATCAAGAAAATCGATGGTGCGAGCAGTTCCCGAATGACTCCTGACAAAAAATAAGAGAAGAGACCGAGGTTTGAAGGTACAAAAACCCCGTTCAGAACAACTCTGTCGAAATTGTACAACGAGAATAAATCAAAAGGCATCTTTCGTACTCCATTGCCGATGAGAATGCCACCAGAACAACAAGATCATTTGAAGTATTGTGCATTTCATAATGATTTCGGTCATTTAACTAACGAATGCAGGAATCTAACAAAGCAAGTTGAGGCTTTAATAGCCAGGGGTGATTTGAAGGAGTACGTTGACAGGGGAACGCGAACTTTCGATCGCTCGAAAAGCAACAAGTTCGTGGATGGGCATCCAGTAAAGGTCATAGACACAATCCATTGGAAACCCGAGGATGATGAAAAAAATTGTTTAGTGCAACGTTCCTGGATGAGGAGTGCCAACAAAATCCGAAGAGTTGGTGAGGTGAACGTAATCCGCATCCGAGCAATGCCCACTATCTCGTTCACCCAAGAGGATCTAAAGTGGGTGCAGCTTCCCCACGAGGACTCACTAGTAATTTCAATCATAATTTCGAATTGTTTAGTTAAACGAGTGCTTGTTGATCCAAGGAGTAGCATGAACGTTCTAACTAAGTCGGATTTCGAAAAGATCGACATTAGCACATAATTGATCAGAGCGACTGCAAACCCATTGGCAGCCTTCGATGGGAGGATAGTCTGCCTAATTGGAGTACTATCTCTACCGGTAACAGTTGTAAAATGAACTTTGATAAAAAAAATTCGTGTTGGTAGATGTGCAACCTTCCTACAACCTAATCATGGGGAGAGGTTAGATTCACCGAATACAGGGAGTGCCTTCAACTCTTCATCAAGTAATGCGATGCGTTGATCCTTCAAGGAATTGTTTTGTTGACATCCAGGGGGATCAGGTGGTGGCAAATGAGTGTTATGTCATCGTCACCAAAAACCTGAAAGGTGCAGAGGATGAACCACCCTTGTAGCAATTACTGAAGGCTGTTGATCAGCCTTATGATGAAGAGAAGACGGTGGAAGATACCGTGGCAGTGGACCTGATCCTAGGGAAGAAATGAAGGACAACCAGGATCGGAGTAAACCTCAGCTCCGGAGAAAGGAATGACCTGGTCATCATGCTAAGAACAAATGTAGATGTTTTCGCTTAGGAACATAACGATATGCCAGGGATTGATCCTCAAACCATAATGCACACTCTGAGCGTTCATCTTGGAACATGGCCAGTACAACAACAATTGCGAATTATCGGGATGGAACAAGGAAAATTTGTATCCGAAGAATTCGATCGGTTGTAGAGGCTGGTTTTATTAGAGAAGTACACTATCCACATTGGTTGTCCAATGTTGTAGTCGTTTAGACAAAAAATGGGAAATTTCGAATGTGTGTGGACTTCACAAATTTAAATAAAGCTTGCCTGAATGATAGATTTCCGCTACCAAAGATAGATCGCATGATCGATGCGACCACTGGGTTCGATCGTCTTACCTTTCTCGATGCTTATTCAGGGTACAATCAAATCCCGATGGACCCGAAGGATAAAGACAAAACAACATTCATAACTGAAAGAGGGACGTATTGATATAAGGTCATGTCGTTCGGTCTCAAAAATGCAGGAGCAACCTACCAGCAGCTAATGGACAAGATCTTTAAAAACCATATCGGGAGCACAGTTGAGGCTTACATAGATGACATGGTGGTCAAAAGCAAACACAAAAATGATCATCTGCAACATTTAGAAGATGTGTTCGTCTCCTTGGCATTGCATAAGATGAAGTTGAATCCAAAGAAGTGCACCTTCGGTGTCTCGTCAGGACAGTTCTTGGGGCACATAGTTAACAAAGAAGGAATCAAGCCCAGTCCAGTGCAGGTCCAGGCACTGATCTAGATAAAGGCACCAGGAATGCCAAAGGAAATTCAGGTTCTTACATGGCGTGTAGTAGCTCTAAATAGGTTCATATCAAAGCTATTAGACAGATGCAAACCGTTCTTTAACATGTTGAAATCCAAACAAACGATGATCTGGAGAGAAAAGCAATAAGAAACTTTTGATTAACTGAAGCTCTATATGGCTAAGCCACCGATCCTAACGGCTCCCAGGGATCATGAGATCCTAACTCTGTACCTAGCAGTCTCGCCAAATGTTGTAAGCTCAGTCTTGGTGAGAGAAGATGGAAGCCAGCAATATCCCATTTGTTATACATGCAAAACATTACTTGATGCAGAGAAAATATATTCAAAAATGGAAAAAATAATTTTGGCATTGGTTCAGGCCAAAAGGAAGTTGCAGTACTATTTTGAGTCCCATCCGATCAAGATCCCCATAACATTTCCGATCAAAGCCATTTTGGTAAGGCCAGACTTTTTTGGACGAACGACTAAATGGGCAATCGAGTTAAGCACGTTTGAACTCAGCTATGAGACCAGAGTTTCAATAAAAGGGCAAGATGTGGTAGATTTTCTTCTTGAGTACGGAACAACCGAAGAGGAAGTTGAAGCAGATGATCCGGGATGGATGCTTTATGTAGATGGATCTGTGAATAGCCTAGGGGCAGGAGTGGGGATCGAATTAGTGTCTCCAGAAGGCACCAAGTTGCAGCAATCAATCAGGTTGTGTTTTGCGAGTTCGAACAATGAAACTGAGTACAAAGCATTGTTAGCAGGCTTAAGGTTGGCAAATCCGCAAACTTACAGTATTTAGCGACTCACAACCGATCATAAATCAAGTTGTGGGAAATTACAACACAAAAGAAGGAAGGATGCGAGAATATAAGCTGGATGTTCAGGAGGAAGCGCAAAGCTTTCAAGCCGTAACGTTCAGGCAAACTCCAAGGACAAACAATAAAATAACATGTCACATAGCAAATCAAGCCTCATCAGTCAGAGAGGATTTGGTCAGAGTAATCCCAGTAGATGAATTGCATACTCCATCGATCGACAAAAAGGAAGGAATACACATAATCCCGTACAAGCCGAGCTGGATTGACCCGATACGTCAGTACTTACAGACTGGGATTCTTCCGGAAGATCAAAGAAAAACAAGAAATATGAGATCAACTTTAGTTAAATACTCAGTAATTGATGGGACTCTTTATTGCAGATCGTTAACTGGACCTTACTTATGATGTCTGACCCCAACCGAGGCAAGGGAGGTTCTCAAACAACTGAACGATGGAACATGCGGAGGCCATATCTGGGGCAGATCGCTATCACACAGAGTAGTAACACAAGGTTATTTTTGGCTATATATGATCCAAGATACGGAGGAGTATGCAAGAAAGTGCGATAAATGCCAACGGAATTCACACATAATTCATTAGCCAGCAGAGTTCCTAACAGTGATGGCTGCCCCGTGCCGATTGCCAGATGGGGGATGGTTGCAATCGGACCATTAACAAGGGCAACATCAAACCAGAAACATATATTCCTTATCGCAGATTATTTCACTAAGTGGGTTGAGGCGAAGACATATGTAAGAATAACGCACACCCAGGTAATCAACTTCATCCTAAACCATATAATTTACAGGTTCGGAGTGCCAAAATACATAATGATGGATAACGGCACAATTCTAGACAACCAGCACGTCAGAAAGGTGTTGGACGAGTACGAAATCAATTCGAATTTGTCATCAGTCAGTTATCCACAAACGAACGGGCAAGCGGAAATCACAAACCGAACAATCTTTGCCGGGATAAAGAGAAAGTTAAAAGGAATTCAAGAGAAAGGACTTTGGTTAGATGAGCTGCCAAGAGTACTTTGGAGCTATCGAAGAACTCCAAGAAAACCAACTGGCCTAACGCAAAAGCAGTCATTCCGATCGAGCTGGAAATTCCAACAACTAAAAGCACAACTCTTTGATCCAAAACAAAATGAAGCAGTTCTCAGAGTTGAAAGTGACTTAATAGATGAAAAGAGGGAAATGGCTTCAATAAGATTAACATAATATCAATAAAGGTTGATGAGGAGTTATAACAAAAGAGTAAAGCTAAGGTCCTTTTAGGTTGGGGATCAGGTGCTCAGGGTACTGGCCAAAAGATCAAACAAACTAGACCCAACCTAGGATGGTCCATACACAATAACCGAAGCGATCGACAAAGGAGCTTATAGATTGGCCGATCGACACGAAAATCCAATTGGACGAGCATGAAATGTTATTCATCTTAAGAGGTATTTTCAATAAGAATTACTGTTACAAAATAAAAAGTAAATTCTTCGTTATAGCTAACTTTTTTATGATATTTTAGTTTTTAAGTCAATTGGACTTATCTTTCATAATGCCTATATCAATCAATAAAGGCATTACATTCGGATTTTTCCTTCAATTTTATTGTAAAATTCCATTTATTTCTTACATACTAAGAAACACGATAAAAAAAAAAAAGACGTTCAAGAACGAATGCAATAATAAGCCCAAGAAACAACACTTGGCCAAATATTTATAAATCAAAAGACCATCTCAAAGATGGCATTACCATAATCCCTGCTCAAAATATTGTGCACAAAAGTGCACCACAAAAAATCTATGTTTCAGCACATAATAACTTGCTAAAAAATTTAGTACTACAGTGCATCAAAATCTGTTCAAATGTTCACAATAGGAGCAACAAAAAATAATATTGTTCACAAACCATGGGTTAAAATTGTTCAAACAAGCGTTAAAAATATCTCATGAGGAAGAAGGGACGTCGAGCGAAGCTCCACCTTCGGCATTAAAGTTCTTATTGAACGCATCAACAATATTCGTTGGAGGAACTTTAGGATCGACGGGCACTTAGGTGGAGGTGCTCGCATTGGAAGGAACTGCAGAAATAGGGTCAGGACATGCAATTGGAAAGATCCCATGAAATAGAAATTGAAAAAAATCCTTATCATCTTTGTTGGGTTCAGGCTTCGTGTAAGGATGAATAACACCACAAACAACGTCATGAGTCTCCGGATCATCATAAGAATACTCAGAAGGATCCATCATCATAAGAACGCTCAGAAGGATCCATCATCATCTGCCCATGGCATAACCTGTATCCATCACAGAATTTAACATAAAAAATGCTCACATAACGCCGATGCATTTCCATGCCACCTCTTCGGAAAAGCCCTAAAGCATACTACAATACAACATTTGAGCCCTCAAGATCCTAAACTTTCTTTTCTAGCTCAGCGATCCGATCAACATCAGTTCTGTGAATTTTCCTCATGTTTTCCAATTCAATTTCTGCAAGCTTTTTATCTTTTTCAGCAAGATTTGCACATTTTTCGCCCCTCAAGTAAGCAACATCAATGCTCTTTCTTTTATATTCCCTAGCCTCAACGGTTTTACAAAGTGCCAAAATGTCAAAAACAGTCTGAAGAAAAATAAAGAATGTTAGTTAAACAATTTAAGTGTTGAAATTATTTAAAATACCCATAAGTTACCTCCAAAATAGAAGCAGGAGCCCTTGTCAGAAGCTCCTTTTGATCGACATGTTATTGAAATAGCTCATCTTTCGATGGCCACATCCCACGAGCCATAGTAAGGAATGAGTCTGGCATCAGACATAGCTAGCCAACGTCGGTTCAAAGCGGTGCCATTGCTTTTGACGAACTGAGGGACCCAATTCCCTTCAAGATCAAAGTTTGGAGAAAAACAGCAGTCTGGGATGGTGTAACCACTCACAGACCTAGCGCTCTTCAACACTTTTTCAGTGTCCTCAACACCTTTCTCTTCGACATTTTTTTATGGAGGGCCCAACTTCATTTTCTTTTGAAGAGGAAAACCATCACCAGTGTTCGTTTTTATTAAAAGACCCTTTGCAATTT
Source organism: Cornus suecica (assembly GCA_963922005.1). Taxonomy (NCBI): domain Eukaryota; kingdom Viridiplantae; phylum Streptophyta; class Magnoliopsida; order Cornales; family Cornaceae; genus Cornus; species Cornus suecica. The sequence goes on along the minus strand of OY998240.1, from coordinate 499,538 downwards.
TTAGGTTTTCGGTCAGATCGATCACCTGCCTCTTCCCCTTATCAGCAGTAGAAGAGATTGGGGCAGAGGATTTCTTTGTTGTTATCGAATGTTTAGAGGTTGGTGGTGGAATCTCCATTATGGTGGCTTCTTTGGCACTTGTAGCAATAGAATTCAAATTTTCAGAAGTTAAAAGAGTCTTACTTGAAGGGAGGGCAGAAAAACCTTCTCGTTCAGGTACTCAAGACGAAGGATTGTAAAATCACAAACGAATGATCAAAAATTAATTAGTGTACAGTTCAAATAAATTAAGAAACACAAAAAATAAAAAGGGGAGCATTGGCCAAGATTTGGGAATCTACACTTGTATTTTTTACAAGGGCTGAAGGACCTTGGCAGAGGGTAGGGGTCAGACGCATCTACCCTCCAGTTTCCCCCAATTTTTATCATCTTTTATTTCCATTCCTTTTCAGAAGATGGATTTCCTTCACAAATTTTTAGAGTCGAACGAGGGTGCAGATGGTACCGACCAGGATTTTTCCTGATCTGATCGATTTTATAGCAAAGCAAGAAATCGGCCAAACCCATATTCAAATTTCATTCACGATTCAGAACAAGCATCACAGACAAAACCTTAAAAAAAATTAGGGTTTACTTGTATAGGAGTGAGCCCTAAATTGAATAAAACGTAATGTTAAAAAGGATGAAGGGAAAATCTAAGTACGACTAGATGATTTACAGAGAAAGGGACTTCATTTACACCAACTTCTTCATACGACTTGAAATTTAAACCAGTAGGGTACTCAGAAATCGAAACGTCATCAGGAATTTCAAATTCTGTCTTACACCTATCTGCTAAAGGAAGTTTAAGCAAATTTTTACGGGAAAGCTTTTTCAATTTTGGTTTACTAGAACTGGGGGCAACATAAGAAGTGGAAACAACAGGAGCTTCATTGACAACTTTCTCCGGAGATGGAGTACGACTACTATTTTCACGCATGGTAGTAGATTATTGAAGAAAAACAAGAAGGAAGAAAAACAAAACTAACCTCAGGAATCTTTGCCAAGATCTTCAAAGCTTCAGAGAAATGAAATTTCGCCCTTGTAGTTGAATTTGCTTGGAAAAGATGAAGTGAAATGATAAGAATTAGAAAAGTAATGAGGCAGTTAGAAGACGCTTGAAATTCCCATCTTATTTCAAAAATGAAATGGGCATGAGAATTGGGGACAAAATGTAGGTCCATATTCTTTATATGATCCATCAACAACACTCAAAACCCAACTTGATACAAGCCCAAGTAGCAAACACCAAACCCAACAATGAACAAAGCCCAAAAACAAAAAGTGAAGCCAGTACAGGTTAAAGATCAAAACGGAAGGCAGTTTCAAATCACACAATAAATATAAATAAAACAATAGAACAGTTTCTATATGCATTCATGCTCTTTATAGTTGTATTAAATCTCTATTTATCATTTCTCATAACGGTAAAATTAATTCATGTATAAAAAAACTTTAAAAGATCGAGTAAATCATTTCAAATAGATCTATTCTCAATGGTTTTTCAAACTCCATTATTTACCCTGCCATTTTTCTTTATATTGTTATTCTGTTAAATTTATAAAAACTTGTTAATTCGTTCGGTGACTACGAACGGTTCACGCCACATTTAGATTTTAACTTATAATTCATATGTGCACCATTTAGATTTTAACTTATAATTCATATGTGCACCATTATTAAGTACAACTAACTTTTAATATGCAAACTTCATTTGTACAAACAAATTCAACTTCCAAATAAACCATATTGCACTCTATCTATCAATCTATCTTTCCAAATTATATTAGCAATTTTATTATCCAAATCAAAACAGTGATACGATGAAGTTGTATTGGACCATCCTAGGACCTAAGTATTGTCCAAAACAAACTATACATGCATACTGTCGGTGGATAAAAAGCCTCAGTCCAAGCTTGTACTTTCCATTGGATTCTGGCTGGTATATGTTTTAACACAATTAAATACTTGTGAGGACAAATGGATGATAGAAGGATATTTTTAAAAAACATTATTTATTTATTATTATTGTTTCCTTATCATTTTGGCTGAAAGGATGAGTACAAATAAAGCACAACAGGCTCACTATTAGGAGCCAAGAAATGTCCAACTAAAAAACAGAAAATCGAAATAAAGTAAAGAGTCCCTCCCTCCCACAACCATTTAATCTACCAATTGTCGGCGAGAAAAGACGAATTCGTACCGACATCCACTTTACAGCTGGATCATTAGATGGGGTCTGGCCCATTTTTAAGTCGAATCCAATGGTCTCTCTACATCACATGGGTGGGTCCAATCTCACCCGTGAAACACGCTCCTTCTTGCTTTCTCTCTCATCTAGCTGTCTCTTCGGATTATGCAATCATATCTTAGCTGTATTTGAAATACTAATATACTACTATTAAATAACAGCCCCTATTTAATTTATATTATTACCATTACTAACATGAGAAAATCGCTTCTATGTACTTTTCGCAACATAATAAAACCAAGTCCCTTGAAAATTAGTTGAAAACTAGTACAGTAAATCTTACCAGTTTTAGAATATCAAATATGCTTCACTTGCTAGAATTAGAATTTTCTATAAGATAAATTTATTTGAGAAATAATTTACTTTTTAGGAGTTTTAACTAATAAATAGTATTTCATTATACTAGATAATAACCTTATCAATCTCAATCAAAATAAATTTGTTCAAAATATGTGATAACTTTAGTAAAAAAATATTTAATTTAGACAAAATAAAAATATAATTTAATTTAGTATTCTATAATTTATACTTTATAAACTATCGATAATTGTCAAAAATACATGCATGTAATTTCGGAGGATAAAATACTCCAAAACTGATGTGAGTTATGAAGAAAAGAGATGAGAAGTAAGATTGTTCAGTATTATGTATAATTTGTAAAAAAAGATTCGAAGGTGATTACACCCTTAGCAGAGAATACAAAATCGCAATAATAATAAAAAAGAAGCAGCATACTCAAACCATACATTATCAGTTAGTAAAGTTGTATAAATATGAACATTGCAAAATTTTCAAACACAAATATGCAAATTACCAAGTTTAATACTGACCCAATTCTTTGTATGAGATGGGGAGAGAGGGTCCAGAAATTGGAGAAACATAGAACAATGTATGCAAAACAAATGGAGAAAAGTTCTTATCCTTTACAACAAAAAAAAAAGAAACAACAAAACTCTAACATAGGCATGAGCTACTTCACCTCATTCCCAAGAAAAGAATTTTTCCCCTTTTCTTGTTTAGAATTTGCTTTCCTATTTACTCTTCATTTTCTAGGGAAAATTAAGAAAACCCAAGAAAATCTAGAAATAGGAAGAAAAATGAAAAGAATAAAAAAAAAAACAGAAGTTAATGTACAGACTTGTCATTATTATTGTAGCCGTAATATATTAGATACCACCTAACAAACTTCTTCAACCCGGTTTGTAAATCGGTAGTTGGTTTGTACCCAAGCTCTCCCCGGGCCAAACTTATGTTGGCATGGGTGAATGGAACGTCTCCGTTTCCGGGCATGTCCACTATATTCTTCTTCGCCTTCATCTTCAAGTGCTTCTCCAGAATACCCACAAGCGTCGGTACGGTCACCGGCGACGTATTACCCAGATTGAAAATCCGGTACGGCGCGGGTCCCGTTTTCGCTCCACCCGACCCGGTACTCTTCCCCGCCGTATCCAACGAGCGGAGACAGCCCTTGACAATATCATCAATGTAAGTGAAGTCCCGGGCCAAATCAACCTGGTTCTTGCCCCGGTACACCGTGATGGGCTTCCCCTGCAAAATATTCCGGGTAAAAGAGAAATACGCCATGTCGGGTCTTCCCCACGGGCCGTAGACGGTGAAAAATCTCAAGCCGGTGATTGACAACCCATAAATATGGTTATAGGAGTGGGTAATTTCCTCACCGGCCTTTTTGGTGGCGGCGTAGAGAGAAGCGGGTTGGTCGGTCTGATCCGATTCGGAAAACGGTACCTTGTCGTTCAACCCGTAAACAGAGCTTGAGGAAGCCCAAACGATAGCGGGTTGTGGGTTGGCGGACTTACAGGCCTCGAGGAGGGTGACGAGCGCGGCAATGTTGCTGTGGACATACGAGTGTGGGTTCTCCATGGCGTATCGCACACCGGCCTGCGCAGCCAAGTGCATCACGTGAGAAAACGCCACCACGTCGAACAACTTCGCTAAAAGACGCGCGTCGTTCACGTCGCCTTCGACGATGATAATATGATTGGCATTGAGAAGCTTTTTGCGGGAATTTTTCAAGGAAGGGTCGTAGTAGTTGTTGAAGTTGTCCAGGCCGACCACGCCGTCGCCGCGTTTCTTGAGGGCGAGGGAGACGTGGCTGCCGACGAAGCCGGCGGCGCCGGTTACGAGGACGGACATGCCGCCGGAGCGGGTGGTTTTCGCGGAGATGCGGACCTGCTTCTCCCATTGGATGCCTCCCCACGAGGAGGTGAAGTATCGGCTACCGGAATCGACGAAGCTCTGGAAGCTGAGATAGGAGGCGGTGAGGGCGATCAAGAAGAGAGCCCAGAGGAACATGGTGCTTGTGGACGCGAAACATCTGTGGACCTGTCGATTTATGCCGCCGTGGTTGTGCGCTCTCTCTATTTTAATCTTACCGGGCGTTAAAGGGAACAATTGTTCCTCCAACGAAGGCATATTTTTCACTATATATGTATATCTAGATTTTTCTGTATATATATATATATATATGTAGAGAGAGAGAGTGGTGGTTTTGTGGGTGGAGGATTGATGTGTGTATGATAGGGGTGGTGGTGAATGGATTGATGAATTGAAATGGGTGAATGTAAGGAAACAGATGCAGAGAAGAAAGGGTGTTTAATTATCTGCACCTGCTGAGGAGGGTGAATGTTATGGAGAGTTTATATATAGTGGTCACCCAAAATCCTACGCGTTTACGCGTTCTCAGGCCGGACAGATTGGATATGTGTGAGATACATGAATACCAATAAATTACGAAATTTCGTATTTTTTATTGACACCCAAAATTATTGCTTTCTAATTTATCGTTTATTCCTTTTAGAACGATAGAGAATATTAGACTTTCTAAAATAATACTTAAATTTTCTAACTCCAATTCAAATACAATAAAAAAAAAAGATAATACTTAGGTCCGATTTCTCGCTGATGTGATCCAATTTCGTCATTCCGCTTATATGGTCCAATATAAATTAGATACATGGTCAAAAAAAATTTCAAAAGAAATTAATTTTGATTTGTGTATTTATGAATTTTATGTTCATTCTTTTGAAAAAGATTTTGGCCACGTATCCATTATATATTAGATCACATCAGCGGAAAAGACGAATTTGATCTTCATGGAGAAGTTAAGAAATAGATAAACAACAAAAGAGTAATAGGTATTTCAAGAATAAACAAGAATGAGAGCAATTTCGGATCCTTTTCCTTTTCTTTTTCCTTCCTTTTATACATGAACCTGGTCTTACCCACATAAATGAGTTTTAATACATATTAAAGACAATATCTACATTAAATTCAAGTTTAATGTTTATCAAAACTGCTATAATAAAACCCTATGTTAGTTTTGATTGTATATATTGAAACGGTCATTTCCTTAATAGCCTTTATCCTGAAATGGGCTTTTGTCCTTGGGTTTTGCTTTCTATTTGGACTTTTAACAGATATGCTGATCCAGAATTGATTTTGTACGATGGGCCTGATGCAAAAATGGGCCTACACTTTGCCCCCAATTCCCAAACCCATTTCACATTTTTGAAATAGGGTGGGAATTCGAAGAACCATGCGTAACCGTCTGTTTCCTTACTTCATTCATCTTCTTCAACACTTCTTCCTCATTTACAAAAGTAGACTCTTACTCTTTGAAGACGATTTCCAGCAAGAAACTTTTGAGGTTAGTTTTTCTTTTCATCCTTCATCTTTCTTTTTGCAATCAAAATATCATGAGTAGTGACAGTACCCGAACCCCTTATGTGGATGTGGTTGTTGATGATGCCCCTGTTATTTCTTCTTATATGGCTGCCCCCGATCTTATTGAATCGAGTCCTCAAAAGCTTTCCCGAAAACAATTACGCAAATTGCCTTTAGCTGATAGATGTCGACTAGAGTTTGATATTCCAAAAGATGTTTCAATTTCTGAGTATTCTTCTGATTTAAACTTTAAATCATATGAGGAAGTTGAACCGGGTGAAGTCTTGTTCTCTACGCATCACTTGGTTGTACTTAGATTTCCCTTACATGCCTTCTATCACTATATTCTTTTTTCCTTAGGGCTTACTCATTTGCAAGTAAACCCTAATTTCTTCAGGGTTTTGTCTGTAATGCTCGTTCTGAATTACGAACGAGGTTTGAACTTAGGTTTGGATGATTTTCTGCTTTGCTATAAAGTCGATCAGATCAGAAAAAACCCTGGTCGGTATCATTTGCACCCCCATTCGACCTTAAAACTTTGTGAGGGGAATCCTTCTTCAGAGAAGGAATGGAAAGATAAGATGGTGAAAATTGGGGAAAATTGGAGGGTGGATGCGTCCGACCCGTATCATCTACCTAGGACCTTCGGTATTTGTAAGAAATTGAAGTGTGGATTCAAAAATCCTGGCAAGTGTACTTTTTGTGCTTTACAAATTTTCGCCTGTTTTATTTGATCTGCGTATTTGTCTGTTTTTTTATCGTATGCCTATGTTTTTTGTATATAGCCGAACGTCTTGAATATCTGAACGAAAAAGTCTTTGCAACTCTTCCGTCCAGCAAATCACTTTTGACTTCTCAAAATTTGAAGTTAATTGTTGCCAGTGCTCCAGAAGCTACTATAATGGAGATTCCGGTAATAGTTTCCAAGCGTGCTGCAGCGAAAAAATCTCTTCCCCCTGTCAGTTCGTCTTCTGACAAAGGAAAGAATAAAATGATTGATCTGACCGAAGACCCAAAGAAGCTGAAGGGGCATCTGAAGAGGACGAACACCGAAGATGACGGTGGCGTTCAGAAAAAGTTGTTACTGGGTCTCCCTTCAGAGCATGCAAAAAGAAATGATGCTGAGAAGCATGAGAAACTGGTGAGGAAGGCCAAGTCTGTGAGCGGCTACACTATTCCGGATTGTTGCTTTCCTCCATCATTTGATCCTGAAGGTGATTGGATCCCAAAGTTCAAAAAAAGTGATGGAAGTACTTTGAATCGCCGTTCGCTGGCCATGTCCGACCCTGATTCCCTGATGGCACTTGCTCGGGGAATGTGGCCACCCAAAGATGAACTCTTTCAGCAGCATGTCGATCAGAACGAGCTTTTAACTAGCGCTCCTGTTTCTATTTTGGAGGTACCAAAGTTTTTTTTTTTTTACTAACGTTTCTTCTCTTTTCAGTCTGTGTTTAATGTCTTAGCTCTCTGTAAAGCTGTTGAAATAGGAGAGTATAAGAGAAAAAACATAGATGCTGCATACCTGCGAGCTGATAAATGCGCCACATTGGCTGAGAAATAGAGGGAGGTCTTGGAGCTCGGGGTGGAAAGTTTAAAGAAGCTCCATCAGAAAGAATCTGATCGGAATGCTGAACTGAAGAAACAAGTCCACAACCTTAAGACTTCCAATGTTGTTCTGAAAACCGGTTTAGAAATTTATCGAAGGGGAGGTATGGGAATGCATTAGAGATATGTGAGCATTTTCGACATAAAATTATATGATAGGTTCAGATTTTGTCATGATTAAATGTCGATGGACCCATCTGCTCGTACATATGACAATCTGGCCGCTCATGATGCTGCTTGCGGTGTCGGTCATCCGTATAAAGAACCTGAGGCTTGCCAAGATGAAAAAGATTTTGCTCAATTTATTTTGCATGGGATCATTCCATCCGAACGACCAGAGCCTATTTCTGCAATCCCTCCTGCTGCCAATGAAGTGTCAGCTGAGCCTTCCGTTCCAACTTCGGAGAAACAGCAGCCGCCCACTGATGATATTAATCCTTCAACTTCTTGATTAGAAGTTTTTATCTTTGAACAATTTTTGAGGTCTGTAAAATCATATATATTCTTGATGCTCCTGTGGTGAACGTTTTTGGACAAGTTTTGAAATGGCACTGATGTACCTTAATATTTTCGAACAAGATGGCACTGAGGTGCATAATGTTTTTTGAACAGGATGACACTGTTGTGCTTAATATTTGAACAGGATGGCACTGTCGTACTTAATTTTTGAACAGGATGGCACTGTTGTGCTTAATATTTTTTGAACAAGATGATGTGTTCTTTTGAACATAACCTTTTTTATGCGTATCTTTATACGTCTTTGTGAAAGCAAGAACTTGATGCCATCTTCATGATGGTCTTTTGCCTAAATGGCTTATGTATTTTGGCCAAGATATTTCACTTGGTTTTTTATTTTATTTTTTATATAACAGTTTGAACAGAGATATGGGAAGATATGAATAATATCTTTATTGATTTGAAATGGATCTTATCGTATAAACTGTTAAACGAATTTCAAGATCAACATAAATTTATTGAAAATACTTTTTCAGGTGTATTGCATTCCAAGCTCGTTCGATTTGTTTTCCATCTTGATCGGCCAATTTGTAGGCACCTTTGCCGATCACCTCTGTTACTGTGTACGACCCATCCCATTTGGGATCTAATTTGTTTGATCTACTAGCCAACACCCTTAGTACTTGATCGCCTACTTGAAATGATCTTGGTTTCACTTTCTTGTTGTAACTCCTCATCAACCTTTGTTGATATTCTGTTAGCCTTATTGAGGCCATTTCCCTCTTTTCATCTATGAGATTACCTTCGATTTTTAGAATTTCTTCGTTCGGTTCAGGATCGAATAGATGAGTTCTTGTTGTGGGGACTTCCAATTCAATTGGGATTACCGCCTCGACTCCGTATGCCATAGCGAATGGAGTCATCCCGGTCGGCTTGCGTGGAGTTGTTTGGTAGCTCTAGAGGACCCTTGGTAATTCGTCTAACCATCGTCATTTTCCTTCGATCCCCTTTAATTTTTTTTTATCCCGGCAAAAATTGTTCTGTTCGTTATCTCAGCTTGTCTATTTACTTGCGGATAGTTGACAGATGATAAATTCTGATTGATGTCGTACTCGTCTAGCAACGCCCGAACGTACTGATTGTCCAGATTTGTGCCGTTGTCCATCATTATGTATTTTAGTACTCCAAACCTGTAGATTATATGATTTAAAATAAAATCAATCACTGGAGTGTGAGTGATTCTTACATAAGCCTTCGCTTCCACCCATTTAGTGAAATAATCTGTGGCCAAAAGCACATGCTTTTGATTTGATGTTGCCCTTGTTAATTGTCCGACCGCATCCATTCCCCAACGTGCAAACGGAACAGGAGAAGCCATCGCTGTGAGAAGCTCTGTTGGTTGATGGATTATATGCGAATGTCTTTGACATTTGTCACACCTTCTTGCGTATTCCTCCGTGTCTCTAATCATGTACGGCCATAAATAACCTTGTGTTATTGCTCTATGAGATAATGATCTACCTCCAACATGGCTTCCACAAGTCCCATAGTGCAACTGCTTGAGTACCTCTTATGCTTCAGATGGTGTCAAACATCGCAGGTAGGGCCCACTCGTCGATCGACGATATAGATAGCCATCGATCACTGAATACTTGGTAGAAATTTCTCTTACTTTCTTTGCCTCCCATCGATCCTCAGGTAAAACACCGATCAATAAATATTCAAGGATTTGATCGATCCAACTTGGCTCGTACGGAATCATGCATATCTCTTTCTTTTACCGATCGAGGGGGTGAACAGTTCATCCACAGGAATTATTCTGATCATATCGTCTCCAGCTGAAGATGTTTGATTTGCTCCATAATCAGGCCCATGATTTTCCGCCCTTGGAATTTGTTTGAAAACGACTACTTAAAAGTTTCGCATTTCTTCCTGAATGACATTTTTGTACTGCAACATCCTTTCCTCACTTGTATTATAACTTTCTGTGATCTGATTTACGACTAACTGAGAGTCGCTGAACACAATTAATTCTTTGATCTGGAGCTCCTTTGCTAACCTTAATCCTACCAAAACGGCTTCGTATTCAGCCTCATTGTTCGAACTTTCAAAGCACAATTTGATCGATTGCTGCAACTTGGTGCCTTCTGGGGATATTAGTTCGATCCCCACACCTGCCCCCAGGCTATTCACTGAATCATAAAGCAACCACCTTGGATTTACATCACAGACCTCATCTTCGGTCGCTTCATACTCAAGGAGGAAATCCACCACAACTTGACCCTTTAAAGACGTTCGTGGCTCATAAGTAATATCGAACATACTTAGTTCTATTGACTATTTTGTCGTTCGTCCCGAGAAGTCGGGTTTTGACAAAATTGCTTTAATCGGAAATGTTGTTGGGATTCTGATCGGATGGGACTCGAAGTAATGACGTAGCTTTCGTTTTGCCTGGACCAGTGCCAAGATGATTTTCTCTGTCTTCGAATATCTTCTCTCGGCGTCAAGCAATGTTTTGCTGGCATAGTAAATTGGGTATTGTCTGTTCCCATCGTCTCTTACCAACGCTGAACTGACTGCGTTCAGAGAAACTGCTAAATATAGAATCAAAGACTCATGATCCTTGGGTGCCGTCAGGATCGGTGGTTTCGCCATATAGAGTTTCAGCTGATCGAACGCTTCTTCTTGTTTCTCTCCCCAAGCAATTGTTTTCTTAGATTTCAGGACATCGAAGAACGACTTGCATCTATCTGACAATTTGGAGATGAACCGGCTCAAAGCTGCTAATCTTCCTGTGAGTACCTGAATTTCTTTTGGGGACTCAGGTGCCTTCATCTGAATCAAGGCCTGAACTTGTGCTGGACTTGCTTTGATTCCATCTTTGTTAACTATGTGTCCCAATAATTGTCCGGAAGACACACCAAAAGTGCATTTTTCCAGGTTCAGCTTCATTTTGTGCGATCGTAGGGATGTGAACACATCCTCCAAGTGCTTCAGATGATCATTTTTGTGCTGGATTTTAACAACCAAGTCATCAATATAGGCCTCCACCGTATCTCCAATCTGGGTCTTGAAAATCTTATCAATCAGTCGCTGATAAGTCGCACCAGCATTTTTGAGACCGAACGGCATGACCTTGTAACAATAGGTCCCTCGTTTGGTGATGAACGTTATTTTGTCTTCATCTTTTGGGTTCATTGGGATTTGATTGTATCCTGAATAAGCATCCAGGAAGGTGAGACGTTCGAACCCTATAGTAGCGTCGATCATGCGATCAATCTTAGGTAAAGGAAAACTGTCCTTTGGACAAGCTTTATTTAATTTGGTGAAGTCCACAAACATTCGGAACTTCCCATTCTTCTTTTGTACTATGACAACGTTGGACAACCAACTGGGATAATGAACATCTCTGATAAAACCTGCGTCTAGCAATCAGCTAACTTCTTCAGCTACAAATTTTCCTCGTTCGGTTCCGATCCTTCTGGGTCGTTGCCGTACGGGATGTGCATCGGAGTAAACATTTAATGTATGCATCATGGTTCCTGGGTCGACCCCAGGCATGTCGCTGTGCTCCCAAGCGAAAACATCAATGTTTGATCTCAACATAAAAATCAAGTTGCTCCTTCATCATAATTCAGACCTCTTCCAATTCGGGTGATCCTTCCTTTGTTCCCCATGATCAGATCCACCGTGATGGTGTCCTCTTCGGTCTTTTCATTATTGTCAGTCTGATCACGGAGGTTCGGTAATTGCTACAAGTTTTGTTCGGAACTTTGGCCCTTCAAACCTCTGGTGACGATGGCATAACATTCTTTCGTCACCACTTGATCGTCTTGAATATCAAGAAAGCCTTTCCCTGAAGGATCAACGCACCGCATCACCTGATGCAGAGTAGAAGGAACTCCTTGCATTCGATGAATCCAACCGCTTCCCATGATCAGATTGTAGGAAGGTTGCACGTCCACCAACATGAAATTTTCTGTCAAAATTTATTTTGCGGCTGTCACAGGTAAGTTCAGGATCCCGATCGGGCAAATCCTTTTTCCATCGAAGCCTACCAGCGGACTGGCAGTCAGTTTGATTAACTCCGTGCTAATGCCGATCTTCTCGAAAGCTGATTTGGTTAAGATGTTCGTGCTGCTACCTGGATCAACTAATACCCTTTTAACTAAACAATTTGAAACTATGATCGAAATTACCAGTGGATCTTCATGTGGTAGCTGTACACATCTTAAGTCCTCCTGAGTAAATGATATTATATGCATTGGGTAGTTCCGAATTACATTCACCTCCCCAACCCTTCGGATCTTGTTGGCATTGCGCATTCGTGAACGTTGAACCGAATGGATTTCCTCATCCTCCTCTGGTTTTCCATGGATTGTGTCAATAATTTTGACCGGTTGTCCGCCCACAATTTTATTGGGCTTCGGTTGATCAAAATTTTTGACTCCATTGTCCACGTACTCCTTCAAATCTCTTTTGGCTATCAAGGTCTCAACCTGCCTCCTCAACTGTCTGCACTCATTGGTTAGATGGCCAAAGTCATTGTGAAATGCACAGTGCCTTGAACGGTCCTGCTGTTTTGGTGGCATTTTCAGCGGAAATGGTGGGCGAAAAATACCCTTTGTCGTATTCTCGTTGTACAACTTTGATAAGGTTGTTCGGAGTGGAGTTTCAGGTATGTCATATCTTGGCCTCCTCTCCTGGTGCCTGTATGGAGCTGATCGTTGGCTGTTCGTATTATGTGCCTTCTTGATTATCCTTTCCTTTGATTTGTTTTCCACACTGACTAATGTTGAACGATGACCTCTTTCTTGTTCATCTTCTTCCAATCTCAGGTATCCCTGTGCCCGTGAATTTAACTGACCCATGTTGAGGGGTGTTAACTTCACGAAAGACCTATGAAAGCTGGTCCCTTATTCGATAGCCACCTTGAAAGCTTCCATTGTTGTTGGTTGATCACAACTGGGTATCATTCCCATTTCCAAATTAAATCTGGATAGGAAATTCTTCAATGTTTCGCCTTTCGCTTGTCTCATCGTGAACATATTAGAAATGGTCCTCTTCTGCTTTCGATTACCAAAATACTGGGCCAAAAACTTTTCCATCAGTGTTTCGAAAGAATCGATCGAACTGCCTGGCAGTTGCCTAAACCATAACAGAGTTGGGCCTGTTAAGCTTGTAGAAAAAGCTTTGCACATTAGCACATCATCAGCCATATCAAGAGTTATCATCTGCTCCACATGAAACAGGTGCTCAATCGGGTCCTGCGTCCCATCAAACATAATGAATTTTGGCATCCGGAACTTATCTGGTCTTCTCGCCTATTGTATTTCGGGGCTAAACGGTGATTTAATCATTTTGGCTGTCATTTCGATGGCCAGATCAGCTGGTGATTGTGTTATGAGATCTTTTACTTGTTCGTCTACAATCTTTTGAAGCCGGGTCACCATATCGAGCGAAACTGCACGATTATTGATATTCGCCTCATTTGCGATTGGTTGGGTACGAGTATGATTTGCTGTTCGATCTGCTGAACTTGCTTCATGGTGATTGTCCTCCTCTTCAACACCGGGGCCATTTCGGCGTCCTGCTATAGGCAATTCTGGATGTTCGGACTGATCCAACCTTTGCCTTAGCTCTTGATTTTCTTTTTCAAGGGCCTCCAGACGTTGAAGGATTGCAGCTGTATCTCCTAGCTGTGTAGTGGTTTCTCCCGCCATTGATCTAATAACTTCTGTTTAGAAATCGAATTCCCACAGACGACGCCAAAAAGTGTAAACCCGTTCGCAAATGCTGAACGAATTTCAACTTTTGTAATTTAAACAGAAGCTAAGAAATAGATAAACAACAAAAGAGTAATAGGTATTTCAAGAATAAACAAGAATGAGAGCAATTTCGGATCCTTTTCCTTTTCTTTTTCCTTCCTTTTATACATGAACCTGGTCTTACCCACATAAATGGGTTTTAATACATTTTAAAGACAATATTTACATTAAATTCAAGTTTAATGTTTATCAAAACTGCTATAATAAAACCCTATGTCAGTTTTGATTGTATATATTGAAACGGTCATTTCCTTAATAGCCTTTATCCTGAAATGGGCTTTTGTCCTTGGATTTTGTTTTCTATTCGGACTTTTAACAGATATGTTGATCTAGAATTGATTTTGTACGATGAGTCTGATGTAAAAATAGGCCTACAATGGACCTAAGTATTGTCAATAAAAAAAACCTAATTTATAAGTCTAATTCAAATAATTTATTTAGAAATTTATAACTTTAATACAAATAAATTATTTTATTCATTAAATTAAAATTCAAAGAGGATGTAGTACGGTATTATCAGGAAACCTAAAATATACTTTAATTTGGGTTGAATTACATTGTGCATCACACAGTGGTTGCTAAAGGGGTAGGGATGAATTAAATAATAGATTGTGTGGCTACCCACAAATATGGCACGTCCTTCTCTTCTCTTTTATTTATTCCATTGATTATAGGGTCTAAAGTATGTAAACAAAACTCGTTTTCCCACTATGTAAATTCTGTTTGGGAACCACGTCTCAACTAATTAAAACTCAATTTGAATATTAAACAATTGGGGTGGTTGGCTATTTTTGAGCAGCTGTTAAACATTTATGGTTAATATAAATAAGCCAAAACAAATCAAACAATTACTTTTGTAAAACAATTAATGTTTGATAATTCTGTCACCAGTTCATCATCTATAATATAACCCTGCTGTAAAATTAATGGCCAGTTTGCCAGACTAGTTTGAAGAGTAATTTTTATTTTTATATAAATGTTACCTTAAGATGCAATTGACATAATTTAAGGGTGGAATAGCAACAGGCTGAACCGGTCACCACGAGGAAAAGAAAGGAAAAAAATTGAGCAACCGGCAATTGGCAGCGTTGACGGTGGATTTGGCGGTTTTATTTTCTTAATTGAAATTTTTATTTGGTAAGATTGGACGGTGTTATTTGACTGTATCAATGATTCAATCAAATTCTGCTTTTATTATTATTATTTTCTTTCCTTTCTTGGAAGGAAGCAAGAAAGAGTGGTTTCGAGTTTGCTGAGTATATATAATATCTGCTACCAAATTGGAATATACCATCACACGTTTATGGTCAAATTCTGGCAATCTCACCCTCTTACGATGTCTTTTATGGCTCACTGTCTGCAGTGTGAGTGTGAGGCTAGCTTCTCCTCAAATTCAATCATTTAACATTATCTGATGATAGAGGCCTATGTTAGTTAGGAATATGACCGCAAACGAATCGAACCGAGTCAAATTTGGAACTTTTCAGTCTCGCTCATTTGTTTATAAGCTCAATTTGGGATTGGTTTGAGCTCGTGACAAATTTTAAAATTCATGATCATGCTCGAGTTCGTCATAAACAAAATAATTCGGATTCATCTCGAATCTTTTAAGAAAATTTTCTTTTACTAATATATAAAATCGATTAAAACTCGCCACACTCGTTTACTACCATTACATTTTATTATACATTTTTAATCACTTCAATTCAAGTGCAAACCCATTTCTAGTCATCAGGCGGAGCATCTAATTCATTAGGGCGCGCTATTTGATAGTGACGTTAATTTGTTAGGGTGCTTGGTTCCCGAAACGAAGAGAGTAGTTCCCGTTCTCGGACATGGGAAAGAATCCATGTTCAAGTCTTATTACCAAGTGCAAGCTCCTTTATGTGGAAGGTTTAATTACGGGAATGAAAATAGAGGTAAATGAAACATAGAAGCAATACTTAACATTTTATTCAGCAAATAACTCAATTTAAATGTGTAATTATGAACTAATACAAGCTTTATAAAGGTCTATGTTCACATACATAAACGAGTTTATGTTCACGAATATATACGAGCCGAACCTACCATTGCTCAGTTTTGGCTCGTTTGTTAAACGAGTCTGAAAATTGAGATCAGACTCGGCTCGTTTGTTTAACGAACTAGTTCGAATCGAACCCTTACTGAGTTGAGCCCGAATTATTTATAAACAATTCAATTTATTTACAACCCTAATTACAAGCATTTTAATTTCAATTTAATCGATAGAAGAAACCATTAAATAATCAAATCCAATTCTTATCTACACATGAATTGAATAAGTTGAATGTCACTTCCTTTTTATTTTATAAAAATCTTTCCCTTTCTTGTCTTATCATACATGTATCGATGAAGGATGAAGAATTTGATTTTTTATTTTTTTTATTTTTTTTGCATAGTCACTATCATTCTCTTACTTCATAAGATTAACAAAGAAATCAAATATTCTCAATATAACATAAAGGGTGGTTTGGAAAGCCTGTTTTTTGTATTTGTTTTTTGTTTTCAAATATAAAAATTGTTTTTGTATTTGTTTTTGTTTTTTTAAGTAAAAAACTAAAAATAAAAAAGCGTTTGGATAAAAATTTGTATTGAAAAATAAAATGGTATTGGTGGGCGGTGGTGGTGGCCGGCGGCGGCGGGGGGCGACTGGCGGGGGGTGGCGGTGGGCCCGACGGCCGGAGGTGGTGGGGGCCGGCGGCAACGACCGGTGGCAGGGGGTGGTGGTGGTTGGCGGCGGCGGCGGTGGGGGCGGT
Organism: Cornus suecica; assembly: GCA_963922005.1. Lineage (NCBI taxonomy): Eukaryota > Viridiplantae > Streptophyta > Magnoliopsida > Cornales > Cornaceae > Cornus > Cornus suecica. Next base: position 482,898 of record OY998240.1, on the reverse strand, counting down.
GGCGGAGGTGGTACCCTAAACAGTGAAAAAACTCAAAAAACAACTAAAAGTTGTATTTGGTGTTTTCACCACTTTTACACACTATTCACAAAAAATAGTTTTCTTGGAAAAAAAAAAGTGAACAGTAAAAGCATTTGCTAAACGTGTTTTTTTTTTTAACTGGGTGAATAGTAAAAAAATAAAAACTGTTTTCTCACCCATAGCAATCAAGTGAACTATGACAATGAACAATATCCAGAAACCTCTTGTTGCAAGTTGCGCAACTAGGCATATATTTAGAAATAATTGTGTAACCATTTGGATAATACTCGAATTTCCCTTGGTCTTTCATTCCTTCATTTTATTTAACAGTATGTCAACCCCTTTTGATGGTTACTTGGTGTAGTGTGTGTATATACATATATTATAGGCTTTAGCCAAGAAGATACGTACAATGCCAACTACCTCTCAAGTGTTTTGTCAAAGCAAACTAATTCAGTGGATAGTTGTAAGTGTTGAGTTTTACATACATCAATAAATATTTTATTGAAGCTCTCAAGGTCATATATATATATAATTTTAACTTCATGGAAGCTCTCAAGATCATATATATATAATTTTTAGTCCATGAATCATGTGCCTAAATTCAAGGGGTCATGACCCACTTCTTCAATAACTATTCACTATTTTCAGGTAGTGGGTTATTACTCCCTATATTCAAAAAAATGGTCTAATGTTGATGGGCTTGTTTCCATTTTATGGATTTTAGACATGGGTCATTTATCATCTATATATACATGGGCTTAACTGATACTGGACCTTACAAATGGACTTGGGCCTAATATTTTCACTAGCCCCATTCGGGTCTGGCATACAGATTCGTGGGTTTAACTCGAATCAAGACTAGATGAATGCTTTACAGTTGTGCACGGTGACGTCACCATCATCATTGCGAAGAGGCATGTGGTTTTCGATTTTCATAAAGGTGGTTGTTGACTCACCTTTCACTGTATTTGAGGTCTTGGGAATCGGTGTGCCTCCTCAGTCATTTAATGACGGCGGTTGGTAAGTCTGATTGTATAAAAGCACTCATTTGGCTTTCATTTTTGACTCTCATTTTCTCAACTCTTGTGTGCAATTCCTAGCAGTGCTCTAGATCTTACCGTCGTTCATACTTCGGCTGCCGGAAGTTACTCTGTCTTCTTGCCGGTTTTTATTTGTGTAAGTCGCCATATTCTTTTCACTATGTCTGATAATAGTACTTCAAAATCGACTGAAAGAGAAATTCCTCAGGAATATGGGGAATCTGATGCTCCGAGCCCCCCTTCTGCAAACCCATCTTCTTCATCATCTCCTTATTCTTCTTTGCCCATACCCAATCACCTGAACCTAGCTGGCTTAGGAGTTTCTGCGCCAGACCAACAAGAGGGAGTTCCCGTTTCTGACCCGTATGAGGGAGTAGACACATCTACCAGTCTGCCTGTTGGAGCCCCTATCCCTACTTTTTCTGTAAGGGTTGAGGCACCTGAAGTCATACCTGTTGTGATCTCCACTGAATCAACCTTGTTTGTGGCCGAACCTCTTGAAGCCCATAAGAGGAAAACCGTGAACATTAAGAGTCTGAGGAGGGATTGTAAGATTCCAAAGGAGGTGATCCTAAAGGAGTATGACTTTGCCTAGGATTTTAGGACGGGAGATGGAGTAGGTCCGGATGAGGTGTTGTTGTCTGCCCTTCAAATAAAAGCATTTCGGTTCCCTCTTCACCCTCTGTTCCATTTCATTTTCTTTACCTTAGGGATTGCTCCTCTGCAGGTCAACCCAAACTTCATTCGAATAATATCAATGTTGATCTTGATAAACAGAGACAAAAAGCTGTCAGGGTCTGGCAGATCTACTACTCTGTTATAAAATTGTGGACTTGAAGGATTGTGAGGGGAGGTACAACTTTTACCCCTTCAAGGGTCGGGCGATCTGCCATGGGACTGAAAAAATGGAGAAGTATTGGAAGGAGAAGATGGTTTTGGTTAAGGGGGCTTGGTTTTATCCCTATTCTAAAAAATGGTCGGTCCCGAGTGTTTTTAAGTGTCTGGCCCTTCTTCCATTTTATTTCATTCATAAGGAGTCGTGCCTCTGCTCTAGGTGTGATCAGCTTAGAGCGGATTTTGTATATAAGTTTTTAGGTTATGATGATACTGTCATAGTGGCCCAGGATGTAGAGGCCCATTTTTCTTTACTGAAGTTTAGGGTCTGGTCGGACCGTAAATCGTGCGCTGACCTGCTTACTCCTGCCAATTTGCAGGGTATATCAAGGTTAGGAGCCAACTTCAAGATCATGATGGATTCGATCATACCTGTAATCGAGGATGATGATGATGATGAAGTGGAGGAGATAACTGCGCCACCAACAGGGCAAGAACAAGTGCCTCTGAGTTCTGAACTTCAGACCGTGACCGTTGTTGTGGCAGGTGATACCTCCGGGTCTGCACTTATGCAGACCACCATACCTGAATTACTCCAACCCTCTTCTGCTCGAACCAGACCCGTGGGTGAGGAGAGACCTTCCAAGAGAAGGAAGCATAAGGGCAAGGACAAGAGCTCTACTTCCTCTGACCAACCTGCTCCCAGCCTTACTTCAATGACTTCCATGATAGCTTGGGCAAAAGACCTTTGGACTCCTGAAGAGCTTAAAGTGCAGAGATAGGCCGACCCTGACATCATTGTTAGTCGTACTCTAGGCTTGATAATGAGGGTACATGTCTGTTTGATTTTATGTTTCTCCTTGCTCTATTTTTAATGTTGATATACTTTGCCTTAAAATTTTCCTTTTAGGCTCTCTTCAGCGTGAATGCCCTGTGTCTTCTCCATGAGGCTGATGTTAAGGAAGTCGAGCGCCTCAGGACTGACTTGGCCGAGAAGGATGACAGGGAGAAAGAGATGAAGGCTCAGTTGGGGGATCTTCCTTCCAGGGTTGCTCAGCTGGAGGACGAACTCGAACAGACAAAAGAGTTGAATGCTAAGTTGTCCAGTGAGAAGGAGAAGCTTGCATCTTACCATGAGGCTCTTCAACAACAGTTTGGCATCTCTCAGTCTGCCTTGGAGATGTGTAAGAAGGGAGGGCTTGACATGCATCAACACTACTCAAGGATGAATATGATAGTGGCTGGTGAATTCTGGCGGAAGGGCTTCATTGTTGGAGAGAAAGATCCAGCAAAGAGGAAGATCAAGGACCCTGATGCCATGGATGAGGTGTTAGGGGTACGGAAACCATATGCCAGCCCTGAGCCTAGTCATGCTCAAAACCTTTTCACGGAATTCCTCAAAGGGTATCTTCCTGCCGACCCCCTCAACCCCTCTATTGAGTTCTTTCCCCCGACCGAGCATGTAGATTCCTTAGGGAAGGACTTTAGCGGTCCAAGCCACACTTAGGCTTTTTTTTATATATTCGTTTGTAATGCTTCATTTTGTACTATGTCCCTCGGACAATTTTTGTAATACAAGACAACAATTCTGTTCATTAGACATGCACTTTTATTTGATGTTGTCCTTTAATATTTAATTACTGTGAATCGGGTTAATTTGCCTCTGCTTCAAATATATATTTTAACCTTGTGGAAGTGTTAATGAGCCTCTGTCATTTCATCACTTAGGAAATTTATTCCTCTGGAAATGTGAATCAGGCTTATGAGCCTATGTCATTTCATTACTTAGAAATTATTTTCAAATTTATTCCTATGGAAGTGAGAATCAGGCTTATGAGCCTCTGTCATTTCATCACTTAGAATTTTTTTCAATTTTATTCCTCTGAAAGTGTGAGTCAGGCTAATGAGTCTCTGGGACTTCATTACTTAGGATTATTTTCAATTTTATTTCTCTGAAAGTGTGAGTCAGGCTAATGAGCCTCTGGGACTTCATCACTTAGGATTATTTTCAATTTTATTCCTCTAAAAGTGTTAGTCAGGCTAATGAGCCTCTAGGACTTCATCACTTAGGATTATTTTCAATTTTATTTCTTTGAAAGTGTGAGTCAGGCTAATGAGCCTCTGGGACTTCATCATTTAGGATTATTTTCAATTTTATTCCTCTGAAAGTGTGAGTCAGACTAATGAGCCTATGAGACTTCATCACTTAAGATTATTTTCAATTTTATTCCTCTGAAAGTGTGAGTCAGGCTAATGAGCCTCTGGGACTTCATCACTTAGGATTATTTTTAACTTTATTCCTCTGAAAGTGTGAGTCAGGCTAATGAGCCTCTGGGACTTCATCACTTAGGATTATTTTATGCTTTATTGACGTTTATGAATCAGGCTATTTTTTTGCAAGAAGGACGACCATCTCTTATTATAACTAGGGAATTACAAAGATATCAACATCTGACTAAGTCAGAATAACAAAGTTGGAAATTTTAAAAACATATCAGTAAAGCTAGGCTCAGATACCTCTACTTAATTATTCTGAAAATGAAATGAATTTGCCAAGGATAATACCTCTTCAGTTGTGAGGCATTCTATGAATTGGGTTCCATATTGCCGTCATTATTCCTGAAGCGATAAGCCCCACGTCCTATGACCTCTGTGACTGTGTATGGCCCTTCCCAATTCTCCCTGAGCTTTCCGATTAACCCGATCTTCTTTCTTAATACCATATCGCCCACTTGGAACTCTCGTCTTCTGAATTTTTTATTGAAGGCGTTCCTGACCCTTTGATGGTAGGATGCTAGCCTGATGGCGGCTTGATCTCGTTTTTCTCCAAGTAGATCCAGTTCATCAACAAGTTGTTGGTTGTTCAGTTCCTCTTGATACAGCTCTGTTCTGGCTGTTGGCATTATTTGCTCTGTTGGAATGATTGTTTTTGTCCCATAAGCCATCGAGAATGGTGTTTCTCCTGTAGGGATTCTTGATGTTGTTCTGTAAGACCATAGTACTTCTGGAAGTTTGTCTGGCCATATTCCCTTATGGTCTTCCAACTTCTTCTTCAGGGTATTTAGTATTGTTCTGTTGGATCTTTCGGCCTGGCCATTTCCTTGAGGGTATGCGACTGATGATGTTCTTAACTGAATCCCATGTTCATTACAGAACTGTCTAGTCCACTGATTATCCAGATTCGTTCCGTTGTCGATCACTATCACCCTTGGCACTCCGAATCTACAGATGATATTGGTCCATATGAACTTGATTACATGTATGTGAGTGATGGTGGAGTAGGATTCTACCTCAACCCATTTTGTGAAATAATCAGTTGATATCAGTGCTTGATTTACTGATCTAAGAGCCATGAGAAGTGGTTCAACTGCATCGATCCCCCATTACGCAAATGGGTGTGGGCTGAAAATGGGGTTCAGCAGTTCTGGTGGCGGATGGATGAAGTCTCCATGGAACTGACACTTCTTGCATCTTCTAACATAAGCTTCAGTATCATGGGAAAGATAAGGCTAAAAATATCCTTGGCTTAGGACTTTGTGGGCCAACGCTCGTCCCCCCGAGTGATTTCTGCATGATCCTTCATAGATTTCCTTCATTATGGCTGATGCCTCTGAAGGCGTGAGGCATCGAAGGTATGGATCCCCAAAAGATCTTCTATAAAGCTGGCCGTGTAGCAAGGCATATATGGCTGACTTCATGCGAATTTTCCGAGTCTCTGTTTTATCGTCAGGGAGGGTACCATTCCTAAGCTACTCTGTTATGGGATCCATCCAACTCGGCTCCCAAGGTATTGCGCACCCAATATTTGGCTGATTGATGCTCAGAACATTAAGGTAGTCGATCGGGGCGACTCTAGTCAAATCTTGATCATTGACTGACGCCATGTTGGCCAACCGATCTGCATTTTCATTTTCTTCCCTGGGGATCTGACTGAGGGTATACTGCTCCAATATGTCCAACTCCATCTGAGTCAGCCTCTTATAGGGCTGCAACTTTTCCCCTGCGTCATACTCGCCTTGAACTTGCTTGACCACTAGTTGTGAGTCACTAAATATACGGAGCCTTTTAATACAGAGGCTCTGAGTTGTCGTAGTCCAGCTAGGAATGCCTCGTATTCGGCTTCGTTATTGGTAGCAGAGAACTCCAAACGGATTGATTGTTGGATTCGGGTTCTATCTAGTGTTACAATTTCAAGCCCGATTCCTGAGCATGTTGATCCAACCGATCCGTCTACGTATAACATCCACTCGGGTTCATCTGAATCCTGTAGAATTGATTCTGGTTCTGCTTCCAAGAGAAAATCAGTTAAGGCTTGACATTTAATGGCTATTCTTGGCACATATGTGATGTCAAATGTCCCGAGTTCTAACGCCTATCTGGTTATTCTTCCCGTTAGATCAGGTTTGGCCATGATGGCTCTTATAGGCATGGTGGTTGGTACCACGATTGGATGAGTTTTGAAATAGTGCCTCAGTTATCTTTTCGCATTGATTAGAGAAAGAACGACTCGCTCAGCCATAGTGTATCTGGTTTCAACATCAGATAGGGACTTGCTGTTGAAGAAGACTGGCTTCTGGCACTTTTTGTCTTCCTTTACTAGTGTTGCGCTGGTTGAGGCTGCTGATACGGCAAGGTACAGATGCAGTGGCTCTCCTGGATTTGGTGAAGCGAGGATTGGTGGATTCTGGAGATACTGCTTCAAATTTTGAAGGGCCTCGACTTGTTCTGGTCCCCATGTGCTTCCTTTTCCTCCTCTAATTGCCTGAAAAAATGGTTTGCATTGGTCTGTTAGTCGGGATACGAACCTGCTCAGTGCGGCTACCTTTCCTGTCAGAATCTGGACCTCCTTTTGCGTTTTTGGCTCTTCGCAGCTTATCAAAGACTTGACTTGTGATGGGCTGGCCTCAATTCCTGTTTGGTTGACGATATGCTCGAGGAACTGTCCGAATGAGACTCCGAACGAGCACTTAGCGGGGTTGAGCTTCATCCCGTATTTTCGGAGTGCATCGAACACTTCTTCCATGTGCTTGAGATGGTCGTCTTTCCTTCTGCTTTTTACCACTATGTCATCTATGTAGGCTTCAACCGTTGTCCCCATCTGACTTTTGAATATCCTTCTGACAAGCCTCTGGTAAGTGGCACCTGCATTTTTAAGTCCAAAAGCCATTAATCTGTAGCAGTACGTACCTTCCTCGGTAATAAATGATGTTTTTTCCTCATCAGCCTGATTCATCGGGATTTGGTTGTAGCCGGAGTATGCGTCAATAAATGAGAGTCTGTCATATCCTGATGTGGCATCCACCATCTAATCAATTTTTGGCAGAGGAAAACAGTCCTTCAGGCAGGCCTTGTTTAAATTGGTGAAGTCTACGCAGACCTTCCATTTCCCGTTCTTCTTTCTGACTACCACCACGTTTGATAGCCATGATGGGTATTTTACTTCCCTTATGAATCCAACTTCTAGCAGTTTTTCCATTTCCTCGGATATGATTTGGTTCATTTCTAACCCGAACCTCCTCTGCTCCTGCCTCACCGGTTTGACCTCTGGATCAACGTTTATATTATGTTGAGCGACCGAAGGATCTATGCCTGGCATATCAAGATGAGATCAGGCGAACACGTCTGAGTTTAGCTGGATGAAGTGGATCAACTTGTTCTTTTCTTCTTTCTGGAGGTATGAGCCGATAAATGTGACTTTGGTGTGGTCTGTCTAACTAACATTCACCTCTTCTAGGGGCTCCGTGGTTGCCTGAGTCTCCTGACCCTCAGGGGAAGGATCTGACTGTAATTGCTATTTCTCGTTGTATAGGGTCTTATCTGACGCTCCCATAACGTGTTTGTTCTTTGGATTCAGATCTTTCAGAGATACTGAATAACACTTATTTGCTGCTATCTGGTCTCCAGGGATATCTGTCACGTCCACTCCATTCGGATCAAAACACCACATAACCTTATGCAGTGTTGAGGGAACTCCTTGCATCCGGTGGATCCACCCCCGTCCCATCAGTAGATTGTATGATGGCTTGACGTCCACCACAACAAAGGCTTCTTTCAAGGTTCGGCGTGCAGTCGATACTGACAAATGGACTACCCCTATTGGCTCAACGCGTCGTCCGTCAAAACCGGCCAGAGGCGTTCGAGCCGGACATAGCTGCGATACATCAATTCCGATTTTATCGAAGGCCCATTTCGTCATGATGTTGGTGTTGCTTCCTGGATCAATCATTACACGTTTGATCAGACAATTAGCTACCAGAAGAGTGATTACCAGAGGATCTTCATGGGGTGTCTGAATGTTCTGCATATCGGCCTTTGAAAACGTAATTCTTGATTCTCCTTGGATGAGGGTTGTTTGATAAACTTCGCCGATTCGTCTGAGTTTGTGTGCTTTTCTTAGCTTTGACCTTCTGCTTCCTTCGGCCTCTAATACCTCTTATCCTCCTTGGACCATGTGGATGACCCTCACTGGTTGTCCTGCTGTATAGTTATTCGGATGTGTCCTGTGCGGTTTGTCCGGTTTTGGATGATCCTTCATTATGTAGTCTGTAAGTTCCCCTTTGGCGATCATTGCTTCGACTTGCCTTCGAAGGTTCCTGCAGTCATTTGTATGATGGCCATACTCACTGTGAAAGGCACAGTGCTTGGTCATGTCCCTCAACTCCATCGGTTGTCTGATCGGCGGAGGTGGTATGAAAATCCATTTGCTTTTGTTTTCTTGGAAGAGTTTTCCAAGGTTGGTTTTGAGCAGAGTGATTCTTTCTTCCGTCCGTTGATGCTTGTCTGAAATTCTGGATGATGAGGTTTATCGGGATGACTTGAGTCGTTGAGGCCTCTGATCCCTTATCCTTTCTTTGGACTTTGCCTCCATCATTACTAGTGAGGCTCTTCTCTGCCTGACTGCTTCTTATTATTCTATCCTGAGATACCCTTGTGCTCTGGAGTTGAGCTCACCGATGTTGGCAGGGGGTCGTTTTACTAGTGAGGAGTGGAATTTTGTGCCAGGAATGAGCGCCATACGGATGCTTCTACTGCTGACAATTGGTCGCAGTCATCAATAAAGGACATCTCCACGTTGAATCTGGATAAAAAGCTCTTGAGGCTCTCTCCCTTTTCTTGGGTCATGGTGAAAAGGCTTGATATTGTCTTTCTTTGCCTTCGGTTGTTGAAGTACTGACCGATGAAACGCCTGCAGAGGTCATTCCAGCTAGTGATGGATCCGGGGGACTGCTTCCTGAACCATAGAAGTGGTGCTTCTATCAAGCTGGTTGCAAAAGACTTTGTACAGAAGTGCTTGATTTCTCCCGTAAACGGTCATTTTGGTCTAGACCTGGTAGATGTGATCGAGTGGGTCCTTCGTACCATCATAAAGTATAAAAGTTGGTAGTACAAACTTCTTCGGGAATTCTGTTGCCTTAATTTCTTCTGTGAATGGAGATTGGGTCATGTCTGTTGTTGCATGAATGGCTAGATCGTTAGGGGTCTATAACTTTAAATTCTTCATCACATCTCTTTGAATTTTGGCAGCCATTTCGTGCAGGTCGTTCAGGGTTGGGACATGTATTGTTGGTACTTCCTTTGTTATGGGATGAGAGGATTCTTCCTCCTCCCTCGACACCTTATCCCTTTGGGTGGCCGATACGTTTCACCCATAATGGGAGTTGGAGGGATCTGACTCATCATTCCTCGTGCCATCTGCCAGATTGGAATTTTGGAGAGGAAAATGACCCTGAGCCACTCGATGGAGTAACTCAACATTCTGCTGCTCAAGGGCGGCGTTTCTCTGCTCTACAGCTTCCAACCGCCTTATGACTTCTTCGAACCCGACTTCATTGTTTGTTGATCGAGTAGACACCATGTTTTACCAATTAAAAATGAAACTGTTGCAAGTGGAAAAAATATACCGTTTCCCACAGACGACGCCAAATGTAAGTGTTGAGTTTTACTTACATCAATGAATACTTTATTGAGGCTCTCAAGGCCATATATATATAATTTTAAGCCCATGGATCATGTGCCTAAATTCAAGGGGTCATGACTCATTTCTTCAATAATTACCCACTATCTTCATGTAGTGGGTTGTTACTCCCTATATTCAAGAAAATGGTCTAATGTTGATGGACTTGTTTTCATTTTATGAATTTTATACATAGGTCATTTATCATCTATATATACATGGGCTTAACTGATACTGGATCTTACAAATGGACTTGATCCTATTATTTTCACTATTTACAATAGTGAACATACAAATTGTGCCAATTGGAACTCGACGACCATATAAATTACACGCTATCTTAAAATTTTAATTGACGAGTGCTAAGTCAGTCATAATCTTAGATCATTTTTCATCCTAGACTTTGGTACCTAGCTAGTAGATTACATTGCAGGTCCAAACTTCATGTAATTATGAATTAAATATGAATATAATTTCCTCATCAACAGTTCAACACCACTCATCGTCATTTTATCTGAATTGAATTGCCGAAGAAATTAAAGATAACTTAGAAGAAAGAAATCATGATATAGATAATAAAGAAATATGAACAAAAAGACTAGTTGAAGTCTGAAAAACTTGAAACAGCTTATAAAATCTAATAGCACATTAGATGAAAAGTAATGAATGATGCAATTAATCCAATTCAATGCTAGCAACAAATTAGAATGTTCTAAACTCCATAACGCTCCCACATAGTGGCAACAAAGAGCAACAAATGTGAGATAATGAGAAGCAATGACATGACGAAAAGGAAGACTCCAAGTTTCTCCCATTTCCCCTGCAATGTCTTTAGAAATCCTTCTTTACAAGCGTGGCAGTTGTAGCATAAAGAGCTCTTCTTGTTCTCCCACAAATCACAGTCGCTGTCATACGGGTTTGATCCGTCCACCGCACCATCTCCCTTCCGCCAATATGTGGCGTTCACGTACTCCATCTCACAATTCGCCGGTGGCTTGCAACATCCCGACTTCATTTATATTCATGTTTCCAGCACATAAATATATATATATGGGAAAACAAGGATGAGTAATTGAAATGACATTGGGCATATATGTCTGGTTTACATTTCTGAAAACTAACAATCATAAAATTGTACAAATAATCTGTTTGGTTAACTTCTCATAAAAATGACTAGTTATTCTCAAAATTTGTTTTTATTTTTTATTTTCAAACTTTTCGAAAACAGTTTTCAGAAATATAAAAAATAAAAGAGGCTCGTAAATATTATTTTATCAATGATGCACGATATATAGTTACCTCTATAGGGGACAATCTAGAGGTAGTCATGAAGTCATAGGACTTGTGCGTGTAGGATCTGGACGCCATCTCATCGCATATTCTAGTGTCGTAAATGCAAGATTTGATATTGTTCCAGAAGTTGGGATCATGGATTGTGATTTTAAGCCAGGAGGGTGAGCCAGGTATGGTCCGGTTCTGGGACTTGTAAGCTCCGGCTAGGGCGAGTCCGATGGTGAGCATTACGATAAGTGGCACCATAACCAAGATGAGGCTCGGCATTGGGAACTTGTTTCTCATGTACACGACAATGTTGCTCAGAAAGAATATAAAGATCAAGCCGATTACAATTCCGACTTGTAATTTGGGCAGGCGTAAGAGCTCTTCGCAGTCGAATTGTCGCATGTATAGCAACCATATGACTGAGAAAAGAATTGGAATAGAGAGAAGGAAAGATAGTGTTGTTAATGGAAATATAAGATGCTTCACTTTCATTGCTTCTTTCATGGCCTTTGTCACTTGCTTTGGCTTGCTCTTTTCTTCAGGCACTGTCACTGCCACTGCCACTGTTTCTGTCGGATTACTATTTTCTGCAGCCATGTCAATATGGGATATAATAGACTGACCAACTGTAAAATATTTGCAGTTATATATTCATTCTTTTTAAGGCCAAGTCAAACAAATTAATTAATTAGCATGTTGCTTTAATGAGAAAGTGAAGAGACATTCTAGGATAAGTGGACACAGAGAAAATGAAATTCAGTAAACAGAAATTTTAGGATACATGAGAAAAATGGGGTGAAAATGAGATTAATTAGGGAATAAGTTAGATTTTTGACGCGATAATATATCTCCTATTTCTAACAGATTACAGATAGTATAATGTTGACTCCCACTCACTACACTCTTTGACGTTCTATTTTTCACTCTTGTATTATCATTCAGTTTTTTTGACAAATTTACATGGTAGGAAAACAAAATTAAGAAGAATATATGCAACTTCAATTTAAAATGCTTGAATAATGTTTATTGAGTTCTAAACTTCAATGTGATGTTAGACTAGATATATAATTAGTGACATTCATAGTGCAATTCCGCCATATTTGGTGTGGATTTCATATTATTCCTCGTACCTTGTTATTTGAAATTAATTAATCTAAAATATACGCCAACCATAACAACAAGTCTTTTTCCAATCACTTATTGAATCGAGTGCATTTGTCCCAATTTTCATTCCGCTCTATTTAAAGTCGCAATCTCAATCCCCCACATGGTATTAACTTCGATCTTCCTCTCTCTCCTAATATTATGCTCAATGTGAAATGTGACATTTTTCTAAACCGACAAATTTAAGATCTTGTTCCATTTGCCCAATATGATTATATTTCAAATGCATTGATGAGATATAGTACGGTCATATCCATTAATTTAGCTATATTTCTTTGCACAATTGAACCTAATACATTCATTTGACTAATATAAAAATTCTTTCTAAAGAGATTCTGGTTTGGGAATGTATGAATCATGCAAGTAATGATTTATAAATTTTCTGGTTTTATTTGCCCAGAAAAATTTTGATAGTAATGTTATTATTTTGTTTCTGTATTTTTTTTATTAACTTAGGTTATAAATATTAATTTGTTACTTATTTCTACATTATACTTTTGCAAAGTGTTTAAGAAGTTTTCATTTCCTTTCTAGCAGGAGTAGGGTTGCTTTTTTTACAGGTTACAGCCACATGCATCACATGATTTATTTAGACAAAATTGACATTCTCTTTATCCCATGCGACATGAGATCTACAATACGAATGAAGCTGGGCATTCAAACAAGAAGAATGAGAATGTCTTTGCGCTTAGTATTTGAAATTGAAAAATAAATAAATCATACTGTATAATTTTACATCAATAATTTTAATTTGAAATTAGAGTTGAATTCAAATTTGAACCTAAATTGGAGACGCATACAAATTTTAAATGATCTAATATGTAAATTTTTGTTAAAACAAATTTAATCTTTACTATTAGCATTTAGTGGTTGTGATATTTTTAACAAGAATCATATACAATAATGAGCATTGACACCATTGGTCTCCTATTTTAATGTTTAAAATAGGGTAATTTGTAGTGACATCATGAGGTTTATGTCAATTTCATATAGCCTTCGGTCAACACACAAGTTTACAATGACACTCATAAGTTTTAAAAAGTTTTGCAATAATACCCCTTTGAGCCATAAAAAGTCAGGTTTGCCCTTATTAATTAATTTCAATAAACCCCCATCTACTATTGAATTTCAATCACATTACCCCCCACCCTCAAACAATATATTTATAAAATTCAAAAAAAAATATATATATATATATATATATATATATAATTAGAAATATATATATCAAATTTGAAAAAAATTCTAAAAAATATATAAAATTCTAAAAAATATATAAAATTCAAATATATATATATAAAGTGTGACTGAAGTTTAAGTGGACAAGCCTCGGAGTCATTAGCCAAGGTAACAGATCATCTCCAGCTCTTTGCAGAGCTATTTCAATGGTCACGATAGCGACACATACTCCACAATGGTGACCGAAATCGGAATCGAACCAATACTTTATTAAAATATTTTAATCAAAATTAAATATATTAATATTTGGATCAAAATTAACGATTCGGTTCCGGTTTTCATTTTTAAAGAACCAAAGTAAATTTTTATTTGGATCAAAATTAACGGTTCGGTTCCGATACTTTTGGTTCTTTAAAAATGAGAACCGGAACCGAATCGTAAATTTTGATTTAAATATTAATATATTCACGATGCGGTTCGCTTTTGATTCCGACTGAAACCGGAATCGAACCGATACTTTCGGTTCTTTAAAAATGAGAATCAGAACTGAACCGTTAATTTTGATCCAAATATTAATATATTTAATTTTGATTAAAATATTTTAATAAAGTATCGGTTCGATTCCAATTTCGGTCACCATCGTGGGGCATGTGTCGCCATCGTGGCCATTGAAATAGCTCTATAGAGAGCTGGAGATGATCCGTTACCTTGACTAATAACTCCGAGGCTTGTCCACTTAAACTTCAGTCACACTTTATATATATATATTTGAATTTTATATATTTTTTAGAATTTTATATATTGTTTACGAATTTTATATATTTGTTTCGAATTTTATATGTTTTTTTTAATTTTATATATTGTTTCAAATTTTTTTATGTTTTTTCAAATTTTATATATTTTTTACAAATTATATATATATATATATATATATTCATAATTTTAATTTTCGTAATTATATATACAAATTATATTATAAAGAAAAAAAATAAATTGTAATTTTCGTAATATATATATATATATTTTGTAATAAGGGGTGGAAGTGTAATTAGTAATTTCGGAGGGGTGAAGTGTTTGGGCATATGGATAATTTCACACTTTATATATTATTCTAATATAATAAGTGAAACAATTAAAGAGACATTATAGTCATTTCACAGCTTTAGGGGGTGTCATTGCAACGAAAATCAAAGTTGAGGGGGCAAGTGGCCAACACTAGCGTTGACCACTTTTTGAGTGGCATTGACCCATAGTTCAGGGGGTCTCAGTGCAAATAACCCTTATTTATTTCATTGTATACACTATGGGGTTTTGTTTTTCGAAAGTTAAAGCAATTTTATAACAAAAAAGATAAATTCGACTGAAAATTACAAGCCACTAAAACTGGAAATATATATGGTTAAGCTTAATCCAAACTATCAAAATAAAGCAATACAAGTTGATAGGCAAGCGGAATGAACAACTCTAGTATCTATCAAGTAGATCAGATGTTCATATATAGCACAACTAGCTATGCTATGCCTATGAAATTCAGTATATTCTTTAAGGTTTGATACATTATTTAACTTATTCTTGTTATTTTTAAGTCGAATTTGTTAGTAAATTTTTAATTATATGACTAATATATTAAGAATATGATTCTCTAATTAAAATACTTAAAGTAAATTTTGATGTTGCCACAAAATAATACGAGTACTTATGTGATAAACACCGATCATACATGTAATCACAGTGATAAAGTATTTATACTTCGATTTAATAATAGCACTTGTGATATCTTGACAACTATTATGGCAATGAGCCGGCAATGATAAATGACTACATACTTTTAGAGCATATAAGAGGGGCAAATGGCAGAATGTCAACTAATTTTTTTGTTACAAACTTACAAAAAAAGAATCCACTTTTCTTCTATTCATTTCTTAACAACAAACTTTTGTAGCCGCCCCATCATACTAATTTATTAAAGGTAAACGGCATCGCATAACCATATACCTCTCCTCTGAAAATGAAAATTAAATTCGTGTAAACTAAAGTATTTAATGTATGGACTTTTTTTTTGTCTTGCCATTTTCCTTGTATATATTATATTGCATCTTTGCTTTAAAAGAAAATATAAATCGTAATTGCTGAAATATTCTTTCTTCTTCGTTACATATTTCCTCTCCAAATTTAGAGAAAAATATAATTATTTTGATTAGAAGTTCCATTTGATTCCAGAAAAGAAAAATAGGGAATTATATATATTTATTACTTAGCACTTGCATCAAAACTTCCTATCGAGTACCTAACATATAAAATTATAATTTTATTGATCATTTCCTGTAAATACATAAAAATACACAACACAATCTTTTCTCCTTATTCAAAGGTATATTTATACACAATTTAGATGGTCCATCTGTAAGCCAATCATGATCCCCTCAAATTTAGGGATTGAATTATGGGCTCGGCCCATTAGGTAGTTCTTTGTTTCCATGTAAAACCACCTCTTTGGCCCATATCACTGGGTTACAATTTATAGCTATTACATTTCCCTTTTTTTATTTATTTATTTTTTTTTTTATGTAAAATTGCATAAAAATTTCCTATTGATTACATAAAATAGGAAACATAGATTTTCATGATAATCAAATACACCGTGAATTAAACTATAAGGAAATGGAATTTGTAATCAATACAAATTACCGGGTTTTCCTATTGATTATTACAAATACAGTAGAAACAGAATATTCATATGAAAATAAAAAATACAATATTTTCTCAATATAGTTACCAAAAGAATTAATTGGATGATACAACTTAAATCACTAATTAAACAATTTAAGGAAGAATCAAGATTCACTATGAACAGCACGTACACGGTACGCGTACTTACCAGATTAGTTCAAAGACGCATTTCTATTTAAGTTACCTAGTCAACTTTATTTAATTTTTTTTTTGTTTTGTCGTCAACTTTATTTAATTTATAGTAATGAATAATTTCCTTTAATAAGGCCAACCATCAACGGCTGGGTCTCCCGAATTAAATTAATCATTTTAATTCGTAGTCACACCCTTACCGTTTCGCTGCGTAGACAAGTAAGAAACGTTCACATACAAAACCGAGTCCAATTTAATCTCTATCGCGTCAAATTCTACGAACCTTCTCCAAGTCCCACTTCCAAAGAACCAACCACAGCCTCAGCCTCAGCCTCTCTTATATAAATAACACAACCCCTATCTCCTTCTCTCTAATATATACACAAGAGTTACATTCCTATATAGATAGATATATATACATACAAATACACATACATATATATAGATAGATATTTTCTTAGAAAATTGATTGATTGATTGAAGATGGTTCGTGTGAGCAACAATCTGGTTGGTATTCTCAACTTCATCACTTTTCTGCTGTCGATCCCTATTCTTGGCGGCGGAATATGGCTATCCCGGCAGGGAACGACGGAGTGCGAGAGGTTCCTGGAGAAACCGGTGATCGCGCTGGGGGTGATCCTTATGGTGGTCTCACTCTTCGGGTTGATCGGCGCGTGCTGTCAAAAGTCGTTGTTACTGTGGATCTACCTGTTCGTGATGTTCATCCTGATCGTGGTCCTCTTCTGCTTCACTATATTCGCCTTCGTGGTGACCAATAAGGGGGCTGGAGAGTCCACCTCGGGGAAAGGGTATAAGGAGTATAGGTTGGGTGATTACTCAAACTGGTTGCAGAAGAGGGTTAATAGTACCAAAAATTGGAACAAGATCAGGAGTTGTTTGATCGACAGTAAGGTTTGCAAGAGTTTGATTGATGATGGTTCCAACACCCCGGTCGAACAGTTCTATAAGGAGCACTTATCCGCCATTCAGGTATATATATATATATATATATTGATACTCGCATGATTATGTTAATTTGTGGTTATTGCACTTGATTATGTTAATTTGTTCAAAGGGTTTTAGATCTCAATTTTCCCAATTATTCGTTTGTATCCGTTTAGGGTTTCTTACTTGCATGCTTATGATTTTTGTTTCAATTTTATTTGATGGGTTTACCCATCTTTGGTTTTGGATAAAATTTTCCCAATTTTCTCTTTTCTATGTACTGTCTCCGCATCTGATTTGTATACTTTGTAGATAATTTTAATTTGTCATATAAATATTTATTTCAGCTGGGTGGGCGAGGGTTTATGTGATTGATTTAGTTTTATGTTTTCTTGTGTTTGTTTGTTGTTCTAACCTTTGTGCCTGCGTTTTTTTTATTTGTTTCTTTGTTGTATGTGAACTTTCCAAAAGCTATTCTTCTTTTTGGTTAAATTTTTTTGGGTCGTCCAACTTTCCAAAAGTTTAAAACCTTTTGGAAGTTGTGTTTATTTCTTTTTCAATGTTTTTCTTCATTTCTTTTACCTAAATAAAACTAATAATAAAAAGTTTGCTGCCTTTTCCCCCCTCTCTTTCTCAGTTTCATCAACATATGCTGTGGTTGAGTCTCTGTCTCTATATATAGAAGGGTTCACCTACTGACTGACCCAAAGGGCTAACAACAACAATAATAATTTAAAAAAGTCAACATAATATATATATATATATATATATATGTAAATATATTGATTGATAATATTTAATTTAAACCATGTATTCAATGAGGTTCACCCTATAAACAGGTATTATCTTCAATGTTATCAAATAGTTTAACTAGGTTTCCATCTTTTCTTTGTTTAAAAGACACAAAAACACCACATAGTCACCCCTTTACTTTATTCTTTGTTTAAAAGACACAAAAACACAACCATCACCCCTTTACTCAAAAAGAATAAAGTGTAACGGGGAGTGGTACCAGCCAAGGTGGCTCCGACGGTCAACTTAGTATTTGGAAAGTCGTGAGTAGCAGTAATGGAGAGGGTAATTGTGGCCTAATTTTTTAGGTTGACCCAAACCCTATATTTATAGGGACTTTAACACGGTGATGTTAATAGGATAATGGAGTTATCATGATTAGGATTGTAGCTTGTAGATATAGTCATGATAGAAGTCCACTCCATAGTTGGTTGATAACCCGTATCTCTCTGTAGCCCTTTCTGTGTCAAACAAATAATACTTATTATTATCTATTTTTGTACTACCCATTTTTATAATCATTAAAAGTATACATGAAAAAAATAAAAAAATAACCAAGTCGAATATGCTGATACCATTGACATGGTGAGAGAGAGTACTTGATTCTTCTTTCATTTTTTTTTTTTGATAATCTATAACTTTATAGGGGGCATATAAAAATCTACTGGAGACAGTCTTAAATTTATGAGTGAAGCATACATATATTAAGTAAGTAGCTCAAACAGAAATTGTTCACGAATGAAATCATTTCTGTTGGGTATAGTAACATAAATTGTTCTTTTAACTATCCAATATGATCTGGCCGTTAATATATGAGCTGTGCGTACATTTCATGGGCGCAAGTGAAAGATTACATATATATGTATATCTATATCTTCCTATATGTGTTAAAATTTACTTGTTTTCGTTTAATTTTGGTGAATTGACACTCAAAAACTATTTCATTTGTTAATGGCTATTCAGTTTAGAAACAGAATGTTTTATCGGAATATTTATTAATAACACCATGGTGGGTTTCCATTTGATGTGGTAAGAAATAAGTGTAAATTACACATTGCCTAGATAACCAGACCTCCATTATGCTCTAAAAAATAACATTAACCTCCTCTCTTATTGCTGTGAAAGCAACATTGACCTTTCCTATTTTAAAACCTGAATATCCTCCTATGCCCTTGAGACGTTCTAAAAACCATTTTTCTCCTTCAGTAGTACGATTAAATTACTAACGGACACTGTTTCCACCAATTATTTCGACAAAGTTGTCCTTTTCTTCATCCTGTGTAGTATCCCGTTTGCTACAAATTAGGAAGATTAAGATTCATCGTGCCCAATACTTGTGTTTGAACCATTGTCTGGAAGATTGGAAGGAGGGCACTGTAGGCTTAAGATTCAAGTAAGAGATTTACATGTTGCATACTCGAGTCGACTCTAACTCGATCCAGAGTGAAGAAAATAATGTTTATAAATTGACAGGCTTATGTGATATTTTTATCTTCCTCATGGGATTAATCTCTAGGTTGATGGATCATAGTCTGTGTTTTTTTATTCTTGTGAATGCCTTCACTGTTACACATTTTCCATTTGAGTGCGGTGTTACATGGGTAAGTAGAACATGTTCACCTGGTTCAGTTTCTTCTCCGCAATTTATTTTGGTTTAATTTTGTTCGAGTAATGCTGTTAGAAATTGATTTTGGCTTTCTCATGCTTGCCTCTGCAAAGAGCTTTATCAGTTGCATATTCTTCACTTCCAAACGGGAATTCTTATTTTTTGGAGTTATATGATGGGGCTAATGCCCTATTCACATAATTATCTCTTTTTATAATGATGTGTAATGAGATTGAATATTAGCCTTGTAATTGATTTAAAACATTTCAGTCATGGTTCTGTCTTTGATAATTGGACACATATTTGTTGCTGATACTGTTTTGAAAATTGTCAGTCGGGTTGCTGTAAGCCAGCGGATGAGTGCAATTTTGTGTATGTTAGCCCAACCCAGTGGACCAGTACGAACAACTCATCATCTACGAATCCCGACTGCAATGCGTGGAGCAATGAGACCAACGTTCTGTGCTACAACTGCCAGTCATGCAAGGCTGGGCTGCTGGACAACATTAAGAGCGACTGGAAGAAGGTGGCTATCATCAACATCATATTCCTCGTCTTCCTTGTCATCGTATACTCCATGGGGTGCTGTGCATTCAGGAACAACAGGGAGGACAACTCATGGAAAAGATACCCTTGAGGTCATTTTCCTCTCGATGATCTGAGTCGATATGTTTGATTCTCTATTTTATTCTAGCGACACTGGATTTTTATTTGTTTCTATTTTGTACAGTTGTTTATGTCTTGATTTTGGCTTATTCAGATGATTGATATGGTGCTATGTTGGTATTGTATCCTACTATTTGATACAGCATATGGTATGATGTTTCTAGTCTCATCTAGTATTTAGTCGCCACATCTTTCGGTTCCTTTCTATATGCATGTAAGTAGTTTTATTTTGGAAATGCTCATAATATGCCCAGACCAAATAATACGAGTAATTTAATACCAGGTAAAAACAATGTTGGGATATGAGAAGATATGCTAGATAGAGAGTGGGTAGGAGTGTTGGTTGTATATGAATATGCTCATATAGTATTATGGAGCTCAATTTGTTGAGAACACAATGCAATAGTAGGTCTGCCACTGTTTATGCTGTTAGGTCTATTGTTTTGAGGATAAATCAGGTTTTATTGATGTATCTTTGGTGAATGAAGAAGGCAGTATTCTATGTATGGTTGATATATATATATATATATAGATATAGATATAGGGTGCATTGAGTTTTATATATTTGGGTCATGCTCTACTTATGCTAACAAAGAAACTTTGGGTTTGTGATCGAGGAAATTGTCCCCCCACCAGGTTGAAAGTGGTGGTGGGTTAGCTTAAATTGTCAAAGAATGGCTTGAGTGAAGAAAAGAAACAAGGAAATAAAACCCACTTTTATTCTGTATCTCATAACCTATATTGACTTACCAAAAACTATATTGACATCTGAGTTGGATTGAGACAAATTCATTTTATCAAATCATTTGACAACCACACATACATATAACCATAGGGAATTGGACAGGTTTGCATCAAGCATCTCTAACTAGATTCGTCACCTGTGACTAATGAAGATTCCATACGTATGCATGCAAGTCATCAACTTGTCATGCAACTCTCTGCTACATTCACCACTTTCAATATCAAAAGCTTGAATGCCTTATCCTCATGCATGCACCATTCATTTTTGTCAAAGAAAAGCTTGAGTGAGCAAATTGATTACTTCCTTCTCTGCCAGCACATGATGGTATTCATGTTTGCTTTGTTCTCTCATCTGCCTATATATATGGCAGATATGTGTGTTATATAAGAGTGTAGAAAAACAGAGAGTATATATACACTGTGATATACAAGATAGATATATTTGTGAGTGAGTGATACACAAGTGAAAAGAAACCTTGTGAGTTTTTGTGAGTGAGAGTCTGTACGGTTGAGTCGAGTTGATACCAGTTTCGTATCCTCCTCCCGAACACCTTGTTTTTCAAACCGAAATTATTGAAACAACTCTTAAAGTGGACGTACCCGTATTTTTTGGGGAACCACTATAATATCTTGTGTTAATTGTGTGTGTGTGTTTGCTTAGAATTGGTTATCCGCACAACAAAGTGGTATTAGAGCAGTTTTTCGAACAACAGAGTCGATTGTTTATCCTCTATTTCGAAGCTCAATTATACGCAAATCATCACACCACCTATATATTCAGCTGACCCATCTCCGGAGGAAGCTAACCCCGTCAAGAACAGCCTCACGCACCACCGCACGCGCCGCCTGAAGCTCCGCGCGTGGAAGTTCACGGTGTAACGCGCCTCACACGTCATCAACCTCCAGCGCGCGTGAGTCCCACGCGCACCACTCGCTTCACGCGCCGCCACCCTGCAACACGCGTGAATCCCACGCGCATCACGCGCGTAAGCTTTGCAAAAATTACAATTTGGCTCCTCAGCTTTGCCAAATTATAGTTTTGCCCCACATCTTTGAAAAATTACAAATTTACCCCACAGCTTTGCAAAATTACAGTTTTGCCCCTCAGCTTTGCAAAATTATAGTTTTGCCCCTCACCAGTGTTTCGACTGTTCCGGACTCATCCGAACTCGGATTTGAGCGCAGTCAAAGGCGATCTTAAGGTTTTTGACCATTCCGGACGCAACGGTACACTCCGTTTTGCGTGATTCTACTCCTAACATATCAAACAAGCCAAGGAGAGCTTACATTTGATCTGGTTCAATGGAAGATTCAGGATCCGGTGCCATGATTAAATTATCGGCGTCGAACTACTCCATATGGAAACCCCGTATGGAGGATCTGCTAAATTGCAAGGATTTGGCAGACCCGTTAGAAAACAAAGGCGAAAAACCACTGTCAATCACGGTAAGAGATTGGACCAAGATGCACAGAAAGACGATTGGCCAAATCAGACAGTGGATTGACCACAGTGTCTTTCACCATGTTGCTCAAGAGACCAACGCCTACGAGCTCTGGAAGAAGCTCGAGGATATGTATCAGGCCAAGACAGCTCGAAACAAAGCGCTTCTTATGATGCGACTTGTCAATTTGAAGCTGAAGAACAGAGCCTCTGCAGCTTACCAGCGACTTTCAGAGCCTGGTGAACCAGTTTGCATCTGTAGAGTTAGATATTGGCGATGAAACTCAGGCATTACTTCTGCTAAGTTCCTTACCTCTCAATTGGGAGACACTGGTGGTTTCCCTCGGTAACTCAGCCCCCAAACTCTCTATGGCGACAGTCAAGGATGCCATATTCAGTGAATAAGCCCGAAGAAAGGAAACCGGCATGAATCAAACACATGCGTTTGTCACCGAAGGTCACGGACGATCTTACGGAAATGGTAGAGGCAAAAGAAGAGCAAGAAGTAGATGAAGGTCCCAAAACCGCGGCCAACCCAGCAATGACAAAAATCCACAAAAGAATAACTATGTTTGTTATCATTGTGGTATTGCGGGACATTTGAAAAAGAATTGCCACAAACTCCAAAGGGAGCAAGGTCAAAGCAGCCACCAGCCACAGAATGAAGATGGCAACACACTGGTCACTGTTGCAGGAGATATCACTATATGCTCAGTCGATGAAGAGGTATGTCTTCACGCTGGAAGCAATGAAGCCGAATGGGTGATTGACACAACAACATCTTATCACGCCACTCCCCACAGTGATTTCTTCACCACGTACAAAGTAGGAGACTTTGGTACAGTGAGAATGGGAAATACAAGTTTCTCGAAGATCGTGGGTATCGGCGATATCCAGATCATGACCTGTATTGGCTGTAGTATGGTCTTAAAAGATGTGAGACATGTGCCAGATCTGCGTCTCAATCTTATTTCCGGTACAACTTTAGACCAGGAAGGCTACGACAACTACTTCATCAATGACATCTGGAAGCTGACAAAAGGAGCCATGATTGTTGCCCGAGGAAAGATACACGACACTTTATACACTACCCATGTGAAGGTGATTTCTGACAGTCTCAATGCAGTTGAAGATGAGATTTCACCAAATTTGTGGCACAAAAGACTCAGTCACATGGGAGAGAAAGGGTTGCTTACATTAGCTCGGAAGAAGCTAATCACAGTATCAAAAGGTATTCATTTAAACCCTTGTGATCACTGTTTATTTGGAAAGCAACATAGAGTCTCTTTTAACTCAACTGTCAACAGAAGATCAGAGTTGTTGAGTTTGATTCACACTGATGTGTGTGGTCCTTTAGAAGTTAATTTTTTAGGCGGTAGCAAATATTTTCTCACATTCATTGATGATGCTTCACGAAAGGTGTGAGTATATTTTCTGAAAACAAAAGACCAGGTACTCGATTACTTCAAAGCATTCCACGCCATGGTTGAGCGGGAAACTGGAAAGAAGCTGAAGTGCCTTCGATCAGACAATGGAGGCGAGTACACTTCTAATGAGTTCCGAGTATACTGCGTTGAACGCGGTATCCGACATGAAAAGACGGTCCCACATACCCCGCAACATAATGGTGTAGCCGAAAGAATGAATCGGACCATTATGGACAGAGCCAGAAGCATGATCAGTATGGCTAAGTTGTCAAAGCCATTCTGGGGTGAAGCCGTTAGAGCCGCCCTTTACCTGATCAACATATCACCATCTGTACCACTCCAGTTTAAAGTACCAGAAAAGGTATAGACTGGAAGAGATCCCTCATATTCTCACCTGAGAGTATTTGGGTGCAAGACATTTGCACATGTATCCAAGGAGCAAAGACAAAAGTTTGATCTGAAATCAACTCCATGCATCTTCATCGGATATGGAGACGAAGAATTCGGATACAGACTATAGGATCCAGAAGCGAAGAAAGTCATCAGAAACAGAGATGTTGTGTTCCAAGAGAACCAAACATACAAAGACACTGAAGAAACCACAAAGTCCAGTGGTGCGAATTCCAGTGTTACATGTATCATCCCAGATCCTGTACCAGTATAGTTCATCCCCGAAAATGAAGAACTGCAGGATGAAATTCCAGAAGTAGAGGAGGAACCTGAAGGTGTTGAGCAGGGGGAGCCACTAACCCCTCCACCAGAAGCTACAGAACCAGAAGTAGCTCCTCCAGAGCCTCAGACAAGGAGATCTGAAAGAGGCCGACCTCTAATTCCGTCGACGAGATATCCGGAGTCAGACTACATTTTGCTTACTGATGAAGGAGAGCCAGAATGCTTTCAGGAAGTAACTACCCATACAGACAAAAGTAAATGGGTAGAAGCTATGCAAGAAGAGATGAATTCCTTGCAGAAGAACCAAACGTATGATTTGGTGAGACTTCAGAAAGGAAATAAAGCATTGAAGAACAGATGGGTGTTCAAGCTAAAGAAAGACTCCAACGGAAAGGCGATAAAGCACAAAGCCCGATTGGTCGTCAAAGAATTCCAACAGAAGAAAGGCATTGACTTTGACGATATTTTTTCACCAGTTGTGAAAATGACCTCAATTCGAGTGATACTCGGATTGACAGCTAGTCTGAATCTAGAGCTTGAACAGATGGATGTCAAGACAGCATTCCTCCATGGAGATCTCCAGGAGGAAATTTACATGGACCAGACAGAAGGTTTTCATGTTACAGGGAAATAGCATATGGTTTGCAAACTGAAAAAGAGTCTCTACGGCCTCAAGCAAGCTCCGAGGCAATGGTACATTAAGTTCGACTCATTCATGGTGGGTCATGGATACAAGAGGACTTCTGCAGATCAATGCGTCTACGTTCAGAAATTCCCGGATGGTAATTTCGTTATTCTATTGTTGTATGTTGACGACATGTTGATAGTTGGACATGATGCTAATATGATTAGCAAGTTGAAGCAAGATCTGTCCAAGTCCTTTGATATGAAGGACCTAGGCCCATCTCAACAAATATTGGGCATGAAGATTGTTCGTGACAGGAAAGCCAAGAAACTGTGGTTGTCACAAAAGAAATATGTTGAACAGGTGATTGCAAAGTTCAACATGGGAAATGCCAAGCCAGTCAGTACTCCGCTGGCTAATCACTTCAACCTGAGCAAGAGATCGTGTCCCTCTTCTACGAAAGAAAAGGAAGAGATGTAATCAATTCCTTACTCTTCAGTGGTTGGAAGCTTGATGTATGCAATGGTCCGCACCAGACTAGATATAGCTCACGCTGTAGGTGTTGTGAGCAGATTTATCTCGAATCCAGGCAAAGACCATTGGGAAGCAGTCAAGTGGATTCTGAGGTACCTGAAGAGTACATCTAAACTATGCTTGTGTTATGGGGGAGCAGAACCAATCTTGGAAGGCTATACAAATTCAGATATGGCCGGTGACATTGACAGCAGGAAATCTACATCGGGATTTCTCTTTACTTTTGCAGGGGGAGCCGTGTCATGGCAATCAAAATTGCAGAAGTGTGTTGCCTTATCTATAACAGAAGCAGAATACATTGCTGCAGCGGAAGCTGGAAAGGAAATGTTGTGGGTGAAGAGGTTTCTCCAAGAACTCGGTATTATTCAGAAAGAATACAAAGTACATTGTGACAGTTAGAGTGCTCTGGACTTGAGCAAGAATTTAATGTACCATTCCCGTACGAAGCATATTGACATTCGCTATCACTGGATATGCGAAGTGATGGAACAACAATTACTGAAGATTGTTAAGATCCATACAGACAAGAACCCTGCTGATATGTTGACTAAAGTTGTTACTCGAGATAAGCTTGAGCTATGCAGAGACATAGCCCGAATGAACATCAACTGAAACGCAAAGGGAAATGTTCTTCTCCTATGGGTATGGAAGGGGGAGAATTGACAGATTCCATACGTATGCATGCAACTTGTCATGCAACTCTCTGCTACATTCACCACTTTCAACATCAACAGCTTGAGTGCCTTATCCTCATGCATGCACCATTCGTTTTTGTCAAAGGAAAGCTTGAGTGAGCAAATTGATTACTTCCTTCTCTGCCAGCACATGATGGTATTCATGTTTGCTTTGTTCTCTCATCTGCCTATATATATGGCAGATATGTGTGTTATATAAGAGTGTAGAAAAACAGAGAGTATATATACACTGTGATATACAAGATAGATATATCTGTGAGTGAGTGATACACGAGTGAAAAGAAACCTTGTGAGTTTCTGTGAGTGAGAGTGTGTACGGTTGAGTCGAGTTGATACCGGTTTCGTATCCTCCTCCCGAACACCTTGTTTTTCAAACCGAAATTATTGAAACAACTCTTAAAGTGGACGTACCCGTATTTTTTGGGGAACCACTATAATATCTTGTGTTAATTGTGTGTGTGTGTTTGCTTAGAATTGGTTATCCGCACAACAACTAATTCTTAACTAATTTTAATTACTGTAAAATAATTATAAAATTAAATTATGAGATCTTACAAAAATAGAATTGGTCCACCAAAATTGAGCTTGATTTAAAGAAAAAAAAATGGATACATAGTTGGCAAATGATATGTTAAACATCTGTCTTGTTCGTCGGCACACTGGACAAAGTGATTTTTAAGTTTTATTGATGGGTTGGTCTGATAAAAGTGGTTCCTCCAAATCAATTTTATGTGAAGATTGATGTATCCTTGTTCCATCATTTGCCAACTTAAGATGGTCTTTGTGGACCACTACCTTGAACTCCTCAACGTCTTTAGCCTTCCCCCACAGCACTGCATATAATCCACTCACTACACAAACACCACCTACCAAGCTGAAGTAAACACGTAATTAGTTCCCCGTAACCCATCAGATAAAGTCCGTTTTAGGGGTGGTTTTCTCTTATTGAAGTACTTCACAGTATATATATATATATATATATATATATATATCATATAAAGCATTTCATTTTAGTTGCGATAATAAGAAATGTAGATTCTTGGGATTAAATTTTTTTGTTATATATAGATTTATATGTACCTTCCAGTATAGATCTCTTCATGTAGAAAGATAGAAGCAAAGATGGTGACTACAACTGTGCACAGAGGATTAAACATTGCAGAAAAGAGAGGACCCCTATGCGAAATGCACCAGGCTTGAACAAAGAAGGACAACCCTGATCCTATAATTCCCTGTAATTCCAGCATAATGTTTACTATATTATATACTACTTGGACTTGTATATATTATTCACCGAAAATTACCAATTACTTACCGAATAAAAACAACAAGCAAGTTGAAGATAGGAATTCAAATTCCAAGCTTGCGTGTCTTTCTCTGTGAAGACTACAACAATTGCTGATTGTATGGTGGCCATGAAACACATCCAAGCAGATAAACACAGGTGGTCCGGATAGCATGCTGATACTGGAACCTTTAAGTTTTAAAGTAATACAAATTAAATTCAGTTTTACAAAATTATTGCTGAGGAATATATGGAAGAGAATGAATCTAGAAATATATATATATACCTGCAAAATTAGCCAAACTGACCAGCAACAACAGCTTCCGAAAATAAATAGACAACCAAGCAACCAATTATCACCTCCAGATCCAAAAATAGATGTAGTAATTGGTAGCAATTCTGCGTTGAGTAGCTTTGGCCCTTTGAGCAATGCCATGGAAATGGCTCCACTCACGCACAACACTGTCCCTACAATCTTCGCAACGCTTCTCAACCTTCGGATATTTACCTTCTCTAATCTGATCAATTCATACATTATAAAAACTTGCCCGTCAGCTTCTAACTAGTGCAAACAAATTTGATCTTTCTTGTGGAACAGAAATAGCCATTAAAGGAAATCGTAAATACATAGTTAAAATAATTCTCATAGAAGAATTTAAACTTAATTAACTGATCAATTAAGCATACAATTAACTTTGTTTGGAAATTCTCATGTGTTTCCTGCCAATGAAGAGAGACAGCTAGCCTAGGTGACACTTTTTTTTTTTTTTTTTTTTTTTTATAATTTTTTTTAATTATTATTATTAAATATAAAGCCATGGAGAAGATCCAAATCCATATAGTTGGAGAGACCAAATGGAAATAGTCACTCCAAACTGTTTAATTTCCATGCTACTATTTAAGACATAATGATTATCCGGACTTGAATTTTGTTGAGGAGAATTAACTTCCAACTCTAGGTATAAGATACAAACATATAGATGTAGAGAGAATTATATGTAAAGATATATATACATGATCTTGTTTAATATATTGTGCATCAAATATCTAGGAAACTAAAATTTATGAAATGGTTTCGATATAACCAACTGCAGTCATAGTATGAAGCTAGCTAGCACTGAATATGTAAGTATATACAATTACCCAATGATCGATGCCATTACAAAGGTGATTGCAGGGATTAGATTACCCATTGCACTTCCCATCGTCGAAGAGGCCAAGTATACACCCTCGAAGTATATGTTCTGGTTCACCGTTACACTGTTAATTATATACGACAAATAAATTAGCTAACCATATTTTTGTGTAAACAAAGTAAAATTAATTAAAAGGATATGAATTTTGGATGGACAATTATATATGTACCCAATAAGAGTGGTAAAAAATATCAAAGCAAAGCTTCTCAACCCCATGGAACACATTGTACTTTTTCTTCTGCAGCAAAATGAACAAAGTAACATGACATCATGTGAGAGATATATAAGGAGGTAGAGATAGAGATAGAGATAAGAGACATGTAAGCTGGGCTCACCTTGCGAGATATGCTATGGGAGTAATGACCAATGTGGCTATGGCTTGCCTGTAGAACACAAACACCCTGGGGCTCATTCCTTGCAGCAGAGCAGCTCTAGTTGACAAAGTAACCCCTGCATATGTAAACTGCAATACAAGCATGACTATCGCTGGCTTGTGATCATCGAACCAACCCATACTTTTACTTTTTGCAGATTCGATTCACAAGCTAGATCAGTATGAGACCATATATACTACATATATATATATATATATATATATACACACACACACGAACTGCTTGCTGATAAACTTGTATTTCTTCACATACAAAGTCCAAAATTTAATCATCTTTAATTATTTACATACAAACAAAGATTGAGTTGTCGTAGAATTATACTTATATACTATAACTAATATATGATTCGGTCGACGTGTAGTCTATGTAGACCACTTTGGCACCCAATAGCCACTGAATTGGAAGATTCCTCTTCCACATTTACAAGACGTAATATATATTCCATTATTTTCATAAATGTACTGGTATTTATGCCAACTCTAAATGTTTTTAATGGATTTTTCATGTACGAATCTGTTGGTACATGCATGCTTTATAGCACAAAGTGAATCTGTGATGTTTGCACTACTTTTAAGGTTCAAAACTGTAGGGTCTAGTTCGCAGAATGAGTTTGGGAGGGTGTGGTAGTAGTTTAGTACTTAAAATCACATCCTATCATTTTTAATTGGGTAGTTGTCATAAACCATTTATATATCAAGTATCCATCTTTTTTAAAAAAGAAGTAATATAAGGAAATAGTAGAATAAAAACATGCAATATCACAGTCCATATATACTACCATTTATTTTGTTAAAAAAATGAAAACCCTTGTTCAATTGATTGTCAAATTGTTAATTAGGATTGAAAATTATTAAATTGATATACATTTAATTATTAATGAAACCCCGAATATATTCATCTTTTTCAAATAAATCCTATGTTTAATTATATATACTGAAATACTGCTTATACTCAGTGACGGATCTAGGAATTTATGTGAGTGGGAGCATACTATATCAACGCCAAGACGAAAAAAATTAAATAATCATAATAAGCCAAAAAAAAATATACTTTCGTTAATAATTCCATTAAATACATTTACAAAAAGTATCCTTGCAATGAAAAGTTCAAATCTTTCTAGAAATTGAACTTTCACATTAGTTTAAGTATAATAAGCAAAAAGAACCAAATATATATTTTTTCATATTTGCTAACCCCCCACTCCAATTTCATACTAAATTAGCAAATATGACAACCCTCACTCCAAATTCATACCTAAATTAGCAAAATAAAAAAATTTCATTGAGGTTGTTGGGCATAAAAGAAATATATTGGTTTCAGTGGGGGTGTAGACAAAATTTCAGTAGGGGCATAGATGATAATATCTATAACTTGTGGGGTATCTAAAGTAAAAAAAAAATCAATGGAGCCCCCCCACTCGTCGTGAATGAATCCGTGTCTGCTTATACGTATATATAAATTTCTGATTCATAATTTCATATAAGCATGCAAAGCATTATTTTAGTATATATACATATAAAATTAGGAATTCAATAAACATAATTTGAATAATTTTAGTAATTAAATGAAGGTCAGTTTAATAATTTCACTCTTGCAATTAAGGTTCTAACAGTCAATTGAAGGAGATGGGGCGATTTGATTAAATTTCTATAGTAGAGGGGAAAATATGATATAATGTAAGGGATTTTGACCAAAATTAAGAGTAGATTATGATAAATACCCTTGTTAATTTATGGGTCATGCATATGGAACTATATCACCCCATGAAATTTTCATTTTTACATATGATTTGATATTTTTCTAATCTTCTAACATTTTGATTACAAGATATAGAATTCTTGTTTCAGCATCTTGTTCCCTTGTCAAACCTGATATGATCAGTACTTGTGACCAGCTCTCAACTTGGTTAATTAGAGGGGAAAACTATCAACTGCTAATTGATTGAAATTATTTGATAGTATCCTCAATTAATCCAATATATATAGGGTCCTCAATCTGCACTATACAATAAGGTTAAAAATGGAGTTGCACTTAAATTTGACGGTGGATATAGCAAATGGCCCACCACGGATTAGCAGTGTCGCTCCCATCACAATTCACGTGGATTACTCAGAGGCTTATGTGCAATGGCATTAATTAGTGTCTAATAATTGACATTTTCATGTTAATTATATGCTTTGTTTGATTGACAAAGACAAATATTCTTAAATAAAAGATATTGTATGTATAGTCCTAATATAGATACACACGAACCGTACACTAAGGGTGCGTTTGGAAAACTTGTTTTTTGTATTTGTTTTCTATCTTCAAATATAAAAACTGTTTTTGTATTTGTCTTTATTTTTTTCAGCAAAAAACTAAAAACAAAAAAGCGTTTGGATGAAGGTGTTTTCACCACTTTTATTTGGTGAAAGTTGTATTTTATGGATTTGGTGTTTTCACTGTTTTTACCACCTAAACAATGAAAAAACTCAAAAAACAACTAAAAGTTGTATTTGGTGTTTTCACCACTTTTACACACTATTCACAGAAAACAGTTTTCTTGGAGAAAAAAAAGTGAACAGTAAACGTGTTTGCCAAACGTGTTTTTTTTTTTGTCTGGTGAACAGTAAAAACCAAAAACAAAAAACAGGGTATCCAAACGTACCCTAAATTAACTTTAATCTTTGTTTCAAAGGTAGATATATCTCATTGTCCTGCTAGAGATTAGACGTGGTTTGGCACTGATTGGTTCTTTGATTTGGTGCCAATATATGAGAACGTACACATTGTTTAGCGCTTTCAAGGGCCATCCAGGCAGGTTATAAGAATACTTGGACGGTATCAATAATTCTCAAAGCTACATATATATATATATATATATATATATTTGATATTGAGATCTGTCTTTAGCATAAAAACTGACTTAGTTGCCTGCACTATTGTTCCTTCTGTCTTAATAACTGGCCCATCTCCAATGTTTTATATGGTAGGAATTTTCATATGTTTTATAAATCAATTTAGTTTTGTTGGTCAAAATCATAAGAAGTTCAGTTAGTTGTAAAGCTATGTGAAGAAAAAGCTCCAAATACACAAGTTAGGAGATATAAATAATAGAAATTCTCTATTTCATTTTATTTTATTATTATTATTTTTTTTGCCTACAGTAAAGTCCTATAATTGTTTATCCTACAGCCCCACTGTCCTGCATTAACCTGATGAGCTTTATAGAACTGGGCCACATATATATAGTAATTCTTGGGCCCATTTTCATTCTGAGTGCTGCGCCCAATCGCTGAGCCTTCGTTGGGCTAGGTCCACATGGGTATTTTTTTCATGCCCAGTGAGGTGGTGGGTGAGGAGGACTGAAAAAGAATGAACATACATTTATTATCATCTTAATTTTATGATGTACTATTGTTGTCACCACAAAATACAAATACACCCACCAGCAATAGCATATTTGTTGGGTTCAAATTTAAGAAAAATTCTTATAAAATATCTGGACAAGAAAGATCTCAATAGGATTTGAGCCACTAACCTTTTAATTTCAGACACATAAAGAATAAAATAAAAGAAGCACATGAATTCAAATGAGACTGTCTTTTTGGCATTCTATATTTAATATAGTCACCATATATGCTTACAAACACGTAATTACTCCAAGTATTTTTTAATTAAAATGTAATTTTTTTTTATTGGATGTAATTTAATTACAACATAAATACGATTAAAATATGCTTTGAGAACATTCAGAATATGACCGACTAAATTTTAATAGTACTTTTTATCGAGAAGGAATTTTAGATGATTTAAAATTTGTTAATTGTCAATTAAAAACATATAAACAAAAACTAAAAAATATCTACATCTGTGTTTCAAATTGTAAAATAATGATAATATCTTGTATTACTAATTTTCTAGCTAGGCATCCATCAATGTTGTTCTCTATTACTTTTTCTTGAATTTATTTTATTGTGATAACTATGCTTGTCTTGGGACTCGATAATTTACCATCGATAAAGTATCAACGTCTCTAGCTAATTAGTTTCCAATATAATTGTATTTATATTTGTACATGTAGGTTGGTTTTTGAGTTAGTTCACTCAACGTTGTCTTTGTCAGTAGATTATTTTTCTTTTTAAATTTAATGATTTATTATTTTGAAATGTTTTAATGTGAGTTACAGTACCGCTAAAGCCACCATTCCAATGACCAAAAGAGAAGCGTGAAGTGTGAAGTCTGTGAAGTGTTTAGTATAGTAATAAAACGTGAAGCAATAATTCAAATTCGTTGTATTTGTGAGGTGGGAAAATGAAATGTGGAATTAAAAGAAAGTCAATAGTCCATCTCTTTGGGGACTGCAATGTAGGCAAGCAATTAAAGCCCCTGGTTGTTTGTTGGGGCAATACTCTCTCATCTTACACAATGCACATGAGACCTACCCACCCTCCCCCCCCCCCCCCCTCTCTCTCTCTCTCTCTCTCTCTATATATATATATATATATATATATATATAGGATCTTCACGACTGTATATATATATATAGGGAGAGATTATTTTTTAAGTACCCTTTTTCATATTTTATTTTTAAATCCTTTTTGACCGCTGAGAAAGAAATCGCAATAAAAATGACTAATCCATGATGTATAATTTGGTCAAATCTATGTGAGCGTAATAAGTTAGATAAATACAGAAAAAAGTAGTGGTCTGATTACACCAACACAGATTCCTTCCATTTCTTATTTCAGTGAAAATAGTCCATTAAAAATTGACATATTTTATTGATCCACGTGATATTCAATTACATTAATTTCACATAGATATGATAGCTGGGGGCATAACACTTCTTTTTTAAACTGCATAAACAATGAGAAATAATTTACATACATGATCAATTATTAAGAGCAATGATCTTTTATTCCATGATAAATAAGAAAATTCATACTTACTTATCACAATATATAGTCATTATTATAGGTGAGCATGCATTTTTTATTCACCCGGAGAACAAAAGATCATTTTTGATATTTTATATATCTTAGCTAACTCAATTAATTTTGATGAATTGAGAAATGGAAGGTACTACTTACCAAACTACACATACACGCAAGTACAAAAAAAATTCTTGTTGACACCCCATTTCGGCAAGGCAAAGTGGTAAAATGTGTAATGAAATTGGGCCAAGGAATGAAATGGCAAAGGCAAAATTTCAAGCTTGATTCATTGGGCCAAAATTTAAGGAGAGAAAGATAATGACTTGGACTTGGGTTGGTTGATTGGGTTTGAATGGATATCCAATTTGTTACATTAATTAAAGATAAAAGGAACAAATATAAAGGTTTTGGGTCATTAGGCAAAGACTTGGTAAAACAAGGAATGGGTAGGCTGGGCCAAAAGTTTGTGATATTCTGGCTCATCAGCATCAATGGGATAAGTGAAGAAGTTTTGAAGAAAGAAAGGATGAATATGTTATAAGATAGGGAGTTGATCAAGTTGTTGGTGAGTTAAGAGTTTGAAATCCAAAGACCATCACAAGATAAAGGAAGGAAAGAGTTCAAAGTGAAGAAGAATTTGGCATTAACCGGTCAAATAAAGTTAGAAGAATTATCTATTTAGTGATATTTAAATTTTAATTGTTTTAGTTTAAAATTTAGATAAGAATAATTGTATTATTAGATAAGTTTGTAAACAAACTTTTAGGGAATTTGTTATTACGTAGTATTATAAATAAAAACCTTATGCAACTTTGTAAAAGGTCTCACACCAATCAATCAAACACTACAATTACTTCAATTGTCATTTTATTTTCTTGCAAAGTCTTTTATTTCTTTTAAAAGTCTTTAGTTTTAATCAAGCTTCATTATTTATTTTTCCAATCAATCAATTTACTTTTCCAATCGTTACTTTCGTTTAATATTGTTATTTCAATCACTCAATTTATTTTGAATTCAAGTTTATTTACATAACGTTTTATTCTAAACTCAAGTCATTCGTTGAAGTTGTTATTTTCCATACATTATACATCTATCATCTTTCATCCAAACATGTCGATTGTTTGTATGGAATTTATGATTTCCAATGTTATATTCACAATTGTTGAAAGTCCTCTTAATTGAGGCAAGAAAAGAACTTAAAGTAGGAGTTTCATGTTTTCCTTCCTACGCATCACTTGAGAAGTCGAATCTAAGGAGACTATTTTTGCTTTCTGACTGACCTTTGGAGCCTAGATCAAGGTTCCTGGTATGCCCGCATAAATCGACATAATCGGCTGATCTAGCCGATTTAAAAGGAAATAATTTTTGGCACGCCCCGCCGCACCATCGGTTAGGAATAACAATTGGAAGTATGCCGCCTAGGAGAAGTCCTAGGATTTCTTGAGATGATAACAATGAAGAAGAAGCACCATTCTCGCCAGAACAACAAACTGAGGAGACACAGCTGGAACCAGTAAATGAAACTATCATTCATGGACCAATATCGTTGTTTCGGGATAGTTTGGTCCCGATAGTAGAGATGATCAGATTTCTCAGTCAAGAAGTCAGAGAAATGCGTGAAGAAACTACGACGAATCGAAGGCCAGGACATGGTGAAGGATCTAGCACTCAGGGTTCAATTGTTCCACCTGTTGATCTTGCGGTTTTACCAGCAAATACCACAAATCAACAGCAAGCAATAAATACGCCGGTGAACTCGACAACCACCGCTGCAGTTGCAAATCCAGTGGAGGAAATTTCTCTCTAGCCGGTGATCCCACCCTATCAGCCGCTTGCTCTGAGACAAAACCAGCAAAGACAACATGGTAATCATACGGAAGAACACGCGGATGCTGGGGGCAATCAAAACAGATGGAGAAATAACAATGCCCACATGCCTTTGCCTGGGGGACAACAAGTGTCGATTCAACCACCAGTTTTACCTTTGGCAGAACCAGTTCCACGGAATGGCCTGTTTGACAGGGGGCAAGTGTTGGATTTGATACAACAAGAACTCGGCTAAGGGATGAGACGTAATGGCCGACCACTATATAGGAAACCATACCCGGAGTAGGTAGATTTGCATGAATATCCTAGAGGGTATAAAGTTCCCGATTTTGCAACT
This sequence comes from Cornus suecica, assembly GCA_963922005.1. Lineage (NCBI taxonomy): Eukaryota > Viridiplantae > Streptophyta > Magnoliopsida > Cornales > Cornaceae > Cornus > Cornus suecica. The sequence goes on along the minus strand of OY998240.1, from coordinate 446,457 downwards.
TTCAGTGGAGAGGGAAACAAATCAACAATTGAACACATCGATCGTTTCACTGTTCAATGTGGAGAAGCAAGCGACAATCAGTTCCTGAAAATGAGGTTGTTCCCAAATTCATTGACGGGACCGATATTCACATGGTATATCAGGTTGCCAGCTAATTCAATTTTCAATTGGCGGTAAATGGAAGAATAGTTTCACGCTCAGTTTTATCGAACAGAGACGGAAGCGACACTGACTGACATTTCTTGTCTAAGCCAATTGCCAAGCGAAACTGTTGAAACTTTCGTTTCCCAATTTAGGCTTGCAAAGATGAGACTGAATTTGTAAGACTTGCTTTAAATGGTCTGGAGTTTGAAATAAGAAAGCGATTCGAGGGAATGGAGTTCCATGATCTGTTTGATCTTGCCAATAAAGCTTCAAGATATGAAGCATTGTTGAAAGAGGAAAAGGAACGCAAGACATCTTCAAAAGGGACGTATTACCGAGATCCCAACTATGAAACTTTTCAGGTTGAGGTTGAAGAAGATCTGGAGGCAAATTTGGCAGAAATGTGCATTAAAAAGCCTTATACTTGTGAAGCATTAAGTAAGCCGAAACCAACTATTGTAAACGGTCAATCAGAAGGATCAACATTCAAGAAGGGATTTGCTAATTCAGGGAAGAATATTCTTTTGACCTTTCTAAGACCGAACAGATTTTTGATCATTTGCTTGCTAACAAACAAATTCTTTTGCTTAAAGGACATAAAATTCCTGCAGTTAATGAACTAAAAGGAAAAGAATTTTGTAAGTTTCATAATTCTTGGACACATACTACTAATAACTGCACTGTTTTTAGAAATAATTTACAGAAAGCTATTGAGGATGACACATTGCAGTTTCCTGAAAATAAGAAAGAAGCTATGGGGGTGGATGAAGATCATTTCCCGAAGATTGCACCAACCAATACTATCACCTTAGCTGATCGGCCAGAAAAGAAATAAGAAAAAGGGGAATCAAGTCAATTGGTAAAAACGGTACAGGAATTGGAAAGGGAGCTAAAAGAAACACGAGAAGCTTTGGCATAAAGAAGGTGTCTGGATTGTAAGAATCGTGGCAAGGCTCTAGTCCAGATTAGGAGTCTTGCTGATTCTAGGAGGAGTGTTCATGATAGGCTTAATTATAATCACACAAGGAGCCGAGAAGTCATTTGTGGCCCTCAATTCGGGGTAAGCATTGAGCCTAGAAGGCAAGATCTTTCTCACTTGCCGATGCGAAGACCCATGATGAGGTCAGAAGTTTGGACACATAGTGGTGCAGATTATCAAAGGCCAAGAGCGGTGCGACCACCCGTTGTGCCGACTGATAAATGGACTAGAGTTAGACATCCTAAATTCCCTATGCCAAGGGAAGAAGAAACAGAATGGCCATCCAGGAGTCAGAAGATGAGGATGCAAAGACGGAAAACAGAGTATAAAAGGAGGAGGATGGAACGCACTCAACCAATGTCATCCGAAAAGAAAGATCCCATGTTCATTGAATCAGGAAAATCTACCGATTCAAATTGCTCAGCTAAAGTGGTTATAATTTTAAAGGGTGATGACGATAGTGACGAGTTTTCGGACAGAGACCCCAAACACTCTCTGAAGCGCAGGTTAAGTTTTGGTACTGTTTTTCAAGATATGAGTTGCAATATGGCTTTCCTTCTACCATCCACATTTCAAACATCAAGCAAAAGTTTGGAGAAAGGGAAAGAGGTAGTTGTTGTTGAGAATGCCGATCAACAATAAAAAGTAAAAGAACCATCAAAATCCAAGTTGGCAGAGAAAATTGTATTTGAAAAACCTCATTTGGCTATGACTCAGCAGCTCAGACCACTGTATGTGAAGGTATGGGTAGAGGGACAACCAATAGACAGAGTTCTTGTTGACAATGGTTCAGTGTTAAATGTTATCCCATCTTCAACTTTACCAATCCTTGGAAAAACTTTGGAAGACGTAATACCGACTTAGGTTGCTATAAGTGGTTTTAGTGGAAGTGTGACTAACACCAGAGGAATGTGACCTTTAGAGGTATCAGTTGGGGGACATGCATCCATCTCGGCCTTTTTTATTATTGATTCGACAGCTGCTTATAATATGTTGTTAGGCCGAGACTGGATACATCCAAACATGTGTATTCCATCCTCGTTACATCAGATGCTTATATTCTAGGATGGGAATGAAGTCAAGATCGTTGAGGCAGACAACAAACCCTTTGTAGCCAGAGTATATTCAAGTGAAACAATACTTTATGATGAAAGATGCGTACCCATCAAGTTTGAAGGTACTGACAAAGAAGGAAGGCCAAAAATGGTTGTAGCCAGGCGGAGTTTGGTAAATTCAGAAGTTTCAGAGTTGATGGAGGATGGAGGTAGGCCGAGGACGTTTTTGCCTCAGGCCTTTGCTACTAAACTTGTAGTTAATGATGAAGCCGAATAAAGAAAAGATAGAAGAATATGAGCAGGCTTTCAGGGACGCTTGTATTCGATTGAAGGCGTATATGGCAAAAAAAAAAGTGGCTAGAGCAGAACGCATAGAAGAGTTATATTCAGCCAATATGGCCGATATAGAAAAGGGTGATACAGATCAATTGGATGCAATCCAATTGACTGATTTGGAAGTTGTTCCTGCCAAATGGGAGGATGTGAAGGCTGAGGTAGAAGATCATTTATTAGAGGTTAATTTAGGAACAAAATAAAACCCATGGCCTATATACATTAGCGCCTTATTGGAAGCCGATTTCCAGAATCAGCTCATTGAATTACTCAGGCAGTATAGATATTGTTTTGCTTGGAGCTATGAAGAAATGTCAGGTTTATCAAGAGATTTAGTTGAACATCGGTTACCTATCAAGGAGGGCTTCAGACCTTACAAACAACCGCCTAGAAAAATGTCGACAGAGGTGGTGTTGAAAGTTAAAGAGGAAATTGAAAGACTACTTGGGGCTGGGTTCATCCGAACAACAAGATATGTAGAGTGGATATCAAATATTGTTCCAGTCATCAAGAAGAACGGGAAGCTGAGAGTATGTGTTGATTTTTGAAATTTGAATACAGTAACACCCAAAGACAAATATTCCATGCCGGTGGCCGATCAATTGATAGATGCGGCTGCCAAACATCGGATCATGACTTTTATGGATGGTCATTCGGGGTACAACCAAATTTATATTGCTGAAGAAGACATCTCCAAAACGGCATTCCGCTGCCCAGGTTCAATAGGTACCTTTGAATGGGTAGTTATGCCATTTGGATTGAAGAATGCAGGGGCGACTTATCAGCGGGTTATGAATGTCATTTTCCACAATATGTTGGTCCGATTCATGGAGGTATATATTGATGACGTGGTTATCAAATCTTCGGTCAAAAAACAACATTTAGAGCATCTTAAAGCCGCTTTTATAAGAATGAGGTCACATAAGTTGAAGATGAATCCAACGAAATGTGCATTTGGAGTGTCGGCGGGAAAATTTTTGGGGTTTTTAGTGTATCAGCGAGGCATTGAAATCGATAAGAATAAAGTGAAAGCAAAAAAAGAAGCAGCACAGCCGAAGACCAAAAAAGAGCTGCAGAGGTTCCTTGGCTAAATCAATTTCCTTAGGCGTTTTATCACCAATTGCGCCGGAAAGACTCGGCCATTTTCACCTCTGTTGAAGCTAAAATCAGAAGAATAATTCAAGTGGGAAGTAGTACACCAGAGAGATTTTGATGAAATCAAATAGTACTTGTCAAATCCACCAGTTATCATGCCTCCAAGGAAGAAGCTGCCGATGAAGTTGTATTTATTGGCTACTGACAAGTCAATCGGCAGTTTGTTAACACAAAATAATGAGTTCGGTAAATAGCAGACAATCTATTATCTTAGCCGAGCACTTTAACATGTTGAAGGCCGATATACGCCTATTGAAAAATTATGTTTGACTTTGTATTTTTTAGCAATGAAATTACGGGTATACATGATGCTTGTTGATGTGTATATCATGTGCCAAACTGATTTAATTAAATATATGTTGTCCAGGCCTTTGATCACAGGTAGAATAGGTAAGTGGGCTCTTGCTTTAATGGAGTTTAATCTTACTTATCTACCACAAAAGTCAGTGAAGGGAAAAGCTTTGGCCGATTTTTTGGCCGTTCATCCTTCCACTGATATTGATCCATTTGTCCCCAATGAGTTAGAAATGGATGCACTATTTATGGTACCGTGGGTCTTGAAGTTTGATGGTTCTAGTACCGCTAATGGGGCTGGAGCTGGAATCGTCATAATTTCACTAAACGGAATGAAAACGGTATTCTCTTTCTTCCTTGATTTCAAATGCTCAAATAACCAAGCTGAATATGAGGCCTTAATAATTGGTTTAGAAATTTTGTTAGAGATAGCAGTGAGAGATGTGCATATAATGGGAAATTCAAGCTTGGTTCTTAACCAGATCAGTGAAGATTTTAAATGCTTAAGTTGGCATTTTAGGCCTTTTCATTCAATGGCAACTCAGCTGATTCAACAATTTACATCAGTAAAACTGGAGTATCGACCAAGAGCCATGAATAAGGAGGCTAATGATTTAGCTCAATTGGCCTCAGGTATTAGAGTCTCAGATGGTTTAAATGAAAGATTAGTCAAAGTTTCTAGGAGAAGTTTAGTTTCAGTTGAGGAAAGAAATAATGATATGGCATAAACATTTGCCATTGAATTAGAAGGATTGGAGGATGATGAGGATTGGAGAACTCCCATTGTAAGGTATTTAAAAAACCCAAATGCTAGAACTGACAGAAAAATCAGAAGGCTTGTTGTGCAGTATGTGCTGATGGATAAAGAATTGTACAAAAAAAGTGTGGAAGATGAGTTATTACTCTTATGCATCAGCAAAGCATAAGCTCTTAAAATCATGGCTGAAGTTCACGAAGGAATATGTGGAGCTCATCAAGCAGGAATCAAGATGAGGTGGTTAATTAGAATGTATGGCTACCATTGGCCAAATATCAAAAGATATTGCATAGAATATGCCAGAGGTTGTGCAACTTGTCAAAAGCATGGCCCGATCCAGTGGAATCCGGCAATTGTAATGCAGCTGATTATTAAACTATGGCCCTTTAGAAGATGGGCTATGGATATAATTGGTAAAGTCAATCCTCCTTCATCAAAAGGGCATCATTGGATTTTGGTAGCTACCGATTATTTCACAAAATGGGTAGAAGTTGTTCCGTACAAATTCATTTCTCAAGTTACAGTGGTTAATTTTTTGGAAAAGTATATCTTTACTAGATATAGCTTCCCAGAAACAATTACTGCTGATAATGGATCAGTTTTTAGGGGAGATGTGGTGTTGCAATATGTTGAGAGTCAAGGAGTAAAAATGCTAGCGTCCACCCCTTATTATGCCCAAGGGAATGGACAAGCAGAAGCTTTCAATAAAGTCCTAATAGAGATTATTGAGAAAATGATTGATGAGAAGTCGTAGGGATGGCATGATACCCTTCAAGAGGCGTTATGGGCTTACAGAAATTCCAAAAGGACAAGCACTGGGACAACTCCATAGCGATTAACTTTTGGACATGATGTTGTGTTGCCGATGAAAATGAATATTAAATCGGCAAGGGTAGCTTTGGAACACAAGTTGATTCCGGCTGATTATAATGAAGCAATGTTAGCTGAGTTGGAAGACTTAGAAGATACAAGATCGAAAGCCCTAAATCGTTTGGTTGCTCACAAGAAGAAGGTGATGATGGCTTACAATAAAAGGGTTAAGCCCAAAGGATTTGCCGAGGAAGATTTGGTTTGGAAGGTGGCATTACCTTTAGGGAATATTAATAGGAAAATGGGGAAATTGACTCCTAATTGGGAAGGTCCTTTTCAAATCTCAGAAGTATTGCAAAGAGGAGCCTATAAACTGAAAGATTTGGATGGAGTGAAACACCCAAGGCCGATCAATGGAAAATATTTGAAGCACTATCGGCCTAGTCTTCACGAATGGAAGGAGTAACTTCAAGAAATTAGCAGCCATTCAAGTGTATTCTTTTTCTTTTTACTTTTGAATTTTTATTTTTGTTCTTTTCCTTTTTTCTGAATTCTAATCTTGTTACTTGGGTAACATGGTGGAATAAGAATAAAATCATAAAGGCATGGTGATTTCTACTTCTTAAAAAACAAAGCTAATTTCCATATAAATGTTAGTTGTTGCATAAAAGCAAAATTGAACAGCAAACACGAAATGACAAAGCATAAGGCCCTGAAAAAGGCCTACATCTCTAGAACACGAGATTTCAATTTGTCCCAAATGGCCTGGGCACTGGAAATAGGGCAAGAGCAATGCCCTTTTCGATTTCCACAGATTGGAGTTCATTCCTGAGAAATCAATGTTTTTCTCCATTCTGTTCAGTTTCCTTGGCCAATTGGCTAAGATGGAAGCTCACCACATGTTGTTTTGCGTTCACTTCAGCTAAAGCTTCTAGCAAACGTCTTTCTTCTTCAGCCAGGGCTTCATCTTATTTTCTCTTCTCAGCATAGGTTTGGGCTGAAGACAAGATTTTCTGCTCCAAAGCTGATTTTGTTTTTTCCTTCAAATCAATGGAATCCAACAATTGAAAGGTAGAAGTCAACGAAATAGTAAAAGATGGTAGCCTTGGTAGAATCTCATTAGCAGTGGCCCTAAGATCGGCAGAGATACTCCTGCAAGAGAGGATCTTTTGCAAAGCTGATTTAAAATCATTGGCCAAGTCAAGCCAAGATCTGCTGTCAGAATTGAGAAATTGAAGAATGTGAATCTTGAGAGACGCCTTTATTGTAGAATCAGAATTAGCAGTGGATTCAGATGAGGGTCTTGCTTCAGAAACTTCGGCCAAAAGTGATTTAAACAGGTCATCATAGCTGCCAGAAGAAAATTCAAAGTTTGCTAAGACCTCAGAGGCTTGTGTAGACTGAGAATCAGAATGTTGCTGAGTAGAAGGAATTGGTTTTGCTTAAGGAATTGTTGTTGAAGATTGAGGAAATTCATGTTGTTGATCGGCAGTGTGTTGAGAAAAGGAAGATGGAACTTGAAGAATCTGCTGAGACACTGATGGAGTTGCTGAGGGTTGTTGAACTTCTGGTAGATTGCCTAAAGAATCTGTAGCTTCTTGAGATGGAGGCATTGGGATGTCAGTGGTTGTTGGGATTGGAGAGTTAGGGCCTTTGAAAGGGCTTTGATCTTTGTTCACTGGGGATGTTTCCATTGGTTCTGGTTTTGGAATTCCCTGTTTATATGAAAGATTAACAGTGAGATTGCAATTTAAGGAAAGATAACAATATTGTTTCTAAAATAAAAGAAGTTTCTTACAGGAGCTTGCTGAGTATGATCAAATTCGTCTTCTGAAGATCCAAGGACATCCACTTCATGACCCTTATAGTATTGTATTGCACCTTTTGGACCCAAAGAAGTTTTCTTAAATCTTTTCGGCTGAGAAAAGAGGAAGATTAGGCCTATCATAATGAAAAGGATTGTAAAGTTTTAATAACGTGAATACTTTGGGTTTCGAAATGGCTTCTGGAGGGTCAACTTGTTGAGTGGTAGATCTCTTAGTAGCAGCCTTAGCATCAGTAGCTTAATAAAAAGCGAAAAGTTAACACTGCGAATTAAATCAATTAAGACTAGATAGGCCAGTTGGTGAACTTTATACCTTTCTTAGCCCGTGATCTAGTTCGATTGGCTAGTGCTGATGGAATTTTAGAGGCAGAAGAGGCTGTGGTTTGTCTTGATGAGCCAGGACCAGATTGCTGAAGGTGTTGCTGCAACAAAATTGAAAGGGGTGAATAACCATAAATCACATAAAAGACCAAGGAGAGTCTGTGAAAACATACTTGTGGAGCTTGAGAGGAAGTAATGGTGTGGGCCCAATACTATGACCACCATTGATTGAAGTAAGGATCGACAGCAGTAGTGACAGTAAATTCTTTGAAAACGAAACCCAACTTCAAATGGTTGAATTTATTGGTCACCTCTAGAACTTGTTCTTGAGCATCGAATCTTACCCTCCGGTGGAAATTCTGATTGAAAGAAAGGTATGGGGGCAAGGGAATTAATTGGGTCAAACCAAACTGTCGAGCAAACTGAGAAGGGATGTAGTGTTCTACTCCTGATCGGCTGTAATGAGGGTCAGGTTTTGTAAGGCCGTAATGCAAGTCCCTACCGAGAAGACAAGAAGCCCAACAAAAGTAAAATTCTTCCTTTTCTTGTTCAGAGGAGCTTTCAGATTGTTTGAAAAGCCAAGCAGGAGCAGTTTTACAGTTCATAAAAGGCATGAATTGAAGGGGAGATCTATTTTTGCATTTGGTGAAAAAGAAATTGAAATACTCGGACACAGAATAGGCGGGGGTAGGAATTTGTGCGTAAGAAAAGGAAATTAGTGGATCATTGATGGAAGGCCTAATTGATGGGATAAGTTCTGGAAAATATAGTTGAAACCACATTTGAAGGAGCCACAATGGGCCACCAGTACGGGTGAAATTGTTGTTTTGAAGATCATACATACCTCGGTATAGATGGGCTAAAACCAAAGGCGCCAAAGCATAAGTACGACCACTGGCCAACCCCTTGGCCAAGGGTATGAGCTCTTTTGTAACTTGTATGGCTGGGACACAAAGTAAACACTTGTTGATCCAACATAGAAGAAAGGCGACATGCTCGTCATCATCAATCGACATATCTTCGTTTCTTTTCTTTGTCGATATGAAAGGGCCATGGGAACCTTCTATCGATTTAGCACTATCAGTTTTTTCAGGAAAATCAAAGGGGATGTCAGGGGACTCTATAAGACAATTAACTTCTGTTCCGGTGGTTTTTAAGCCAGTTAGGAAACAGATGTCCCTCATGGTAGGACCCATCATCCCACATTCGAAGAGTTGGTAGTTGGGGACCAAAAATGGGAAGCCACGCAAAAAAGGGATCGGTCTTGAGGAACAACCATTGTAAATCGGCTTAGAAAGATGGCATCATAAATTCCTTGTTGCTTCCATATTGCCGATTTATTAGGAGCCATTCGATCTACCCAAGCAACCCAATCAGGAGTTGGAAAATGCCAGTTTCGTACACTGACTGGAATTTTGGTATTGTTTTGGAATTGTGATTGGGAAAAAACGAAAGGAAGCTGAGATTCGGCAAGAGGATAGTGAGAATCTAAATCGGTAGGGGGATATTGAGTAAAGGCTGGCCCTAAACCAAGCGAACCAAAGGGTAAGGGGATGATATCATCAAGGTATAGTCGATTTGGGGGAAGAAGATCAATGATTTTGTGAGTTTTTGTTGCAATCGAGTTATGATCGCGAGCTGGCGATTCTAATGGAAGCTCAGCTTTATCGGATTTGGGGGCCATTGCTGAATGAAAAGTGAAGTCTGAAGAAAATTCGGCTAGGGTTTTGCAGGAAAGATAAGGAATGGGAACGAGAATAGGTTGATGAGTAGAGACGATGTATATATATACATAAATATGTGTATAGATATATATGTAATGACCGGCTTAATTTAAATAATTTTTTTTTCTTCGGTTAATATATATATATATTTTTATCTTGTGCATTACGTGGCATTGCATGTGTTTTCGTGTATTAAGGATTTCATGATTTGAATTTTTGGGTTCATTCCTATGTTTTGTAAAATTTTCATTTTGTCGTTAACCGGGTAGTTTCAATATTTTAATTAAATGTGGGGGTTACTTTTGAGTTTGATAAAGATGAGGGTAACTTTTGCAATATATTCATTATATGTAAATGTGTGACCGAATTACACATGTTTATTTTTATTTTTATCTTCAACTTTCCAAAAGCATATTCCTCCATCATTTAAAGGTGCAATCATACATCTATTATATTGACACCACTTTATGACATTATTGATGAAAGTTTTCAGCCATTATATTGATGTGTTGAGGTTGGCTTTTGCATATTCTCAACAATCAAGCAAAACCATTTTTCCATCATCCTCTATTTTTCTCCTATCTTCTTCTCTCTACATTTTGGGCATCTTAGAGTGGGGATTCAATTTTGTGCTCAACTAGGAAGTTGTTCTACGTGTTCCGATCTTCGGTTTAATACCAATTACGGTATGTGATTTATATTATTTAATTTGATTTGATTTTTAAAAAATTCCAGATTGCTAGTTTACATGTTTAGTGAAAATCAAGGCTTTAGATCTCTAATATATAATATATGTACGGATCAAAATTAGTTTATGAAAATTTTACAGATCATATATAGGTATGTGATTATATGTTCCTGAAAATTTCAGAATTTATAGATTAGTAGAGAGTTAATTAAAAATCTAGGAAAAACATGTTATTCGAATATTGTTGTTGCTGCAGACTGTTTTTTTTTACTCGGTTTGAGCAATTTATAGACCATGTTAAATTATTTATAAATTTTGAAACTTTTACAGTATGATTTTGTATATGTCTATTATCATATCTCAAAATTTTAGATCATTTAGATAAATATTTAAGTTTCTAAAAATCACGGAAGTAGGTTGTCCAGTGATATTTTACTGCTTGTTTATCCGATTTCGGTTTCGGTTTAGCCAATTGTTTCATATGGTTTCGTATTCTTATAAATCTTGAAACTTTTATTATAACATTTTGTATATGTCTAGGACATATATATTAAAGATCAAGAATTTTAAGTTAATTTATACTGGTAAGAAAAATTGTTGAGTAGTAACTGTTCAGTTTCAATCGTAGTTTAAAACCGGAACTTGTGTTACCAATTTGAGCTATCTATAATTATAATTTTGTACTTATAATTTTATCACCTGATATTGAGTATATATGATGTAAATATGGAGATTTAGGTAGTCATGTAATTCATGGATAGGTTTGTAAAAACTTGGAGTAAAGGGTGTTCAGTTTTCGGAACTGTTAGAAAAGCTGTCTTTTATAATTATTTTGGACCACTGTCCTTTGATTAAAGCTTATGAAAATTTTACAGTAAACCTACGTAGAAGTTTGGAGTGTATCCTATAAATTTCATATTTTTATCAAACTTGTAGATTTTTCTAAAAATCATAGATTACCTGTTGTCCGTTTTCGATAGTATTCGAAACCGAACTTTTCGATTCTTAATTAAGTAGCTAATTTTTGTCTATTAATCCCGAATATTTTTGAGTATATATTTATATATATCAGAATTTTTATTGGCAAATCTTATTATAAAAATAAATATGGTTATGTATATAAAAATTATTCAATATGTGTTAATTGGTTTCGGGCATAACATGGTACAAATGAAGGCGTGAAGGGAAAACCGTTCGTTTCTTCATTCTCTACACAACCATATTGTTTTGATTGTTGGTATTTTACTGGATATTTTATCAAGTTTGAGGTAGGGATTTATTGGGGTATCGTGTGAGCTTAAGAATATTCATTTATGTATTTTAATGTTTATATATAGATTCATCATCTTATTGTGCTATGTTTGACATGAGTTGTGAAATTGCATTAATGTGTTTAAATGCATTGATTCATGCCACGATAGAATTTTATTAGGTGGATCATGGAGTGCGGATATATTTATTATTTATGTGCGCATGTGAATGACATTTATGAATTGTGAATTGTGAATGGTGGATTGGTTGTTGATTTTGGGAAATGGTTATGTGGTGTGAGCAATGGGGGGACGAAGGAGCTCCCGGGGTGCAAGTCCTCGAATTATCGCGCGATTGGTTGACGTCACCGTAGGGTTAGTAGCCCCAAGACGACTAGGCAGATGAACAGGTAGTTCATGTCCTAGGGTTTGTTTCACGACATAATTTTCCCATTTGATGATTTTGAATTTGATGCTATCTCTGTGTGATAGTTGGATTTGAATTCGTATTGAGAGTATTGGTTTTAATTTCGTGATTATAGAACTTTTAAATTATCTTGATGATATTATTTAAATTATTCTACATGAGTTTATATTATGATTCCTTATGCATTTATATCATGACATTGGACTAGGGTAGAGACTTGACCCTATACGTATTCATTAATTTACATACTTGCGGAATCTTACGCTTCATGATTTTTCTCTACTGGGCCGTTTGTGCTCACCCCTTATCATTTTTTAGGAAAAGAACCGTTGGTGGATGATGCATGAGCTATTGGAAATTTGTGGAATTTGAACTTATAATAATTACATCTTTATGTAATAATAAAGATTGCGTGCTTATTATGATTTGTAATTGTTTGGCTTTGGACTAGTGTGTTCGTGTTGTAATTTGATTTGATTTCGGGATCTGTGTGTGATTTTATTATTTCTATTTCGCTTCCGCGCTAGTTACCATGTAAACAATGTCGGTTGACCATTTTGACCATTTGATATCTTATGAATTTTAATTAAATTTAAGTCATTATCCGGGTTTTCGGACTCGGGGCGTGACATATATGTGCAGAGATAAGGGAACAATTAATGATAAAGTTGGTTGCGTTTTGGGAAGTGATGATTTAGGCTATTAAGCAATGATTAATAGGACTCTTGAAACTTTATCGTGCAATCGGGAATGAACAAATGGGGTTTTTGATAATTTCAAAAATAAAAGAGGCAAAACCTTTTATTTTTGAAATTAGGGGACATTGTTGACACCCCATTTTGGCAAGGCAAAGTAGTAAAATGTGTGATGAAATGGCAAAGGCAAAATTTCAGGCTTGATTCATTGGGCCAAAATTTAAGGAGAGAAAGATAATGACTTGGACTTGGGTTGGTTGATTGGGCTTGAATGGATGTCCAATTTGTTACATTAATTAAAGATAAAAGGAACAAATATAAAGGTTTTGGGTCATTAGGCAAAGACTTGGTAAAGCAAGGAATGAGTAGGCTGGGCCGAAAGTTGGTGATATTCTGGCCCATCAGCATCAATGGGATAAGTGAAGAAGTTTTGAAGAAAGAAAGGATGAGTATGCTATAAGATAGGGAGTTGATCAAGTTGTTGGTGAGTTAAGAGTTTGAAATCCAAAGACCATCACAAGATAAATGAAGGAAATAGTTCAAAGTGAAGAAGAATTTGGCATTAACCGGTCAAATAAAGTTAGAAGAATTATCTATTTAGTGATATTTAAATTTCAATTGTTTTAGTTTAAAATTTAGATAAGGATAATTGTATTATTAGATAAGTTTGTAAACAAACTTTTAGGGAGTTTGTTATTACGTAGTATTATAAATAAAAACCTTATGCAACTTTGCAAAAGGTCTCACACCAATCAATCAAACACTACAATTATTTCAATTGTCATTTTATTTTCTTGCAAAGTCTTTTATTTCTTTTAAAAGTCTTTAATTTTAATCAAGCTTCATTATTTATTTTTCCAGTCAATCAGTTTACTTTTCTAATCGTTACTTTCGTTTAATATTGTTATTTCAATCACTCAATTTATTTTCAATTCAAGTTTCTTTACATAACGTTTTATTCTAAACTCAAGTCATTCGTTAAAGTTGTTATTTTCCATACATCATACATCTATCATCTTTCATCCAAACATGTCGATTGTTTGTATGAAATTTATGATTTCCAATGTTATATTCACAATTGTTGAAAGTCCTTTTGATTGAGGCAAGAAAGGAACTTAAAGTAGGAGTTTTATGTTCTTCATCCTACGCATCGCCTGAGAAGTCGAATCCAAAGAGACTATTTTTGCTTTCTGACTGACCTTTGGAGCCTAGGTTAAAGTTCCTGGCACACCCGCATAAATCGACATAATCGGCTTATCTAACCGATTTAAGAGAAAACAATTCTCTCACTCAAATTGATTGGAGGAGGAGAGAGAGAGAGATAGCAGAGATACACCAAATTAATTTCAATTGGTGAGAAGTGCCAAGTAAACCTGGTATTGTTTGAATCCAAGACAGAAATACCCAAAACAAATGGCATGTTAAAAGATACCTTATACAATGCCATATATATATGTGAGGCTGTAATTCCGGCCATTGATGGGATTGGGATTGGGAAAAAACGTTTCTCTTACTTTCTCACTCAAGGGACCATTATGTCCTCTACAATGATATTAGGACAATAAAACTAGATAATGGAAAAAGTATTTTCATCTCCTTTCAACAAGTACATTTTTCTAGTATGATCCTTGTATACTTTATGTATTAATTCTTTGCTTCTTCAAATAAATTGGAAAGAAAAAGAAATAATCTCCATGCACTTCCTTTTATAACACTATTTCTAATTAATATAATTTGTTTATTTGGTTGATCTCAAATGTCCAGAACTTCTAGGGGGCAGTTCTTAATTATAAAGGGTTATATATCCTTTAATGAATGAATCCGTCTAGAAAACTGTTAGTGATTATTTATTAGATTTATTTTGAAAAAATATAAAACAATAGTATTCACAAATTTGCTACACGAAAAGAAAATTCTAAACATTCATGCATGTTATTATAAATTTCACTACAAATAGTTGAGTGTAATTAATTTGTGAACTGTCTTAGACAATTTCTAATATATTCATTTTCATTGGTTTTAAGTCGACACTGATTAAAAACATGGAGGTAACGGAAATACATGCAGAAACCTAGATTAAAGGTAAAAAGTAATTAATGTTGAAATTTTATGGATAGAATTCTATATGGAATTCATGATTAATATTCTTGAAAAGTAAGTTTTTTGGTTGTCAAATACTCGGTAGTAAATTATTGGAAGTGCTTGTTGGGAACTATATATATAGGATTCTCTGATTTTACACTTTAACTGGATTATTTTTCATAAGAGATCCAAACATATCTGATCATTTGATAGGATCAGCAAAGTGGACTGAGGTGTAATTAATTTATTGCGTTGATTTTTATGAAGCAAATTATAGGGAAAATTATAAAATAGGGACCAATCCTAAACTTATTTAGTGTGACGGGACCAAAAAATTTTGAAAAGATGATAAATGACAAAAATCAAAACTAATTGCTATTAAGGGACTATTTCTTGGAAGATTACCAAAATACCCATTTTTTATAAAATTATCTTTTAAGTGGACCAAAGTGCCATGCAGACATCTAACCAAATTAATTAAAAGTCTTAGCCCACGTTTGTGGTTCTGAGAAGCAAAATAGTGGGGACAAAAAACAATTGGGGCTTCTCGCATGAGGCATTTCGGTTTAACTCTTTTGCTTGGTTGATCTTAAGTGGAGAAAGTTTCAAATTTTGATATATCTTCTTCTTACTGATTGTTTCAAGGTATTCTTATCATAGTTTACACATACATTTGTTTTTATCTTGTTATATATATAATATTACAATCTTAAGGATTACAATATATATTTACTAAAATCTGTAATATTCCCTCCGTCCCAATTTAAGTGTCCACATTCACCATTCAATCCATTCCAAAATAAAAAAAGTCAATGCCACTTTATTTGATCAATTTACTAATTTATCCTTCAATCATTCAAATTATAAAATATCTAAACTACAACCATCACATCATTTGGTGCATGGGACCAAGGGTAAAATTGATTTTTCATTCACTATCACACCAATAAAAGTCATCATCTCAAAAAGTTAGATTACCCAAAATGGACCTATAATTTGGGACGGAGGGAGTAGTTCCTATTATTTTTAATAGTGTTTGTGATTTTGAAACACTTTGTTATGAATAAACACTTCGTTAATAATTTAAAAATGGACTATTTTTAATTGTGCTTAACATGTTTGTTAAAATGCTTGAAAGACTTTAAATTTAGTATAACTGTTGCAATGTGTGTATCTCAAAACTGGACTATTTTTCAGTGTGCTTCACATGTTTATTAAGATGCTTGAAAGACTTTAAATTTAGTGTAAGTGTTGCACTCGTGTATCTCATTCATTAATTTACTATAATTATTGTTATCTAATAGTTATAGTTTATTTAGTAAAAAATATTATAACTTTTTATAGGCTCCAAACACAATCCAATTCACCATGGAATGGTCTATAGCCCAACCTACTGATGATGATCAACAAGCAATGAAAGCTGGGTATATGTCTACACGTATAACATTGGGGGGAGACCCTCTCATTTCATCCATGTGGGATAATACAATAATAGGTTCCGGTCACACATTTTCAAATGTCGAAGCTTTTCGTAATGTTATATACAAACTCAGTATTTCCGACCATTTTAGATATAAGTGGATAAAAAACACCTAGTCTAAGTTGATCGTACATTGCTTTAATGATGGGTGCCCGTGGAAAGTGACTGCGGTAAGAGTTGGCTCGACAGAGGTGGTGAGAGTGAATACTTACATAAAGGTGCACAACCACTCGGCACAACAAATGATAGGTATGCCCCCAATTGTACGAGCAAGACGCGTAACATCAATAATTGATGAGACAATCAGGGAATCTCCGGATTATAAATGTAGCCAATTAAGAAAATATTTTCAGAAGAATTTTGGAGTAAATTTGTCATATAACCAAGCCTGGAGATGCAAAGAGAAATAAAAAAAAAAATTTCACGGTGTTGTTGAGGATTCTTACAAGCTTATCCCATGGCTTTGTGATCATTTAACAAAGAGTAATCCTATTACCGAAGTTGTATGGACTTGTAACGATGATGGAACTTTTAAGCAATTATTTATTACATATGGTTGTTCGATAAATGGTATCATCATGGGTTGTCGGCCAGTTTTATCAATTGATTCTTGCCATCTTAGCGGCCCATTTCGAGGCGCACTGTTTTCTGCTTTAGCATATGACGCAGATGATGGGTTATTTTCGATTGCATTTGCTATTGTTAGATTTGAATGTTAGGAGGATTGACACTGGTTTCTTACTAAATTTAAAGTTTTGTTGGGAACGTTTGGAGATAAAGTATTCATTATTTCTGACAGACATAATGCCATTCTCCAAAGTGTACTCCAAACATTTGGAACAAGTAATCATGCATTTTGCTATCGGCATTTAAAAGAGAATTTTTCTGCCTACATTAGTAAGGTGAATAGTAAAAGAAAGAAATGCAAAGATGATGCTTTAGCTTTGCTTGATGCAGTTGCTTATGCTAGATTGGATGTTGATTACAATGATGCCTTGGCTAAATTAAGGACTTTTAATTCGGAGTTAGCAGTATGGGTGGAGAATAACAACCCTGAGCATTGGGCAATGTCAAAGTTTGGGATGAGACGCTGGGATAAAATGACAATACAATTAGCTGAATCTTTTAATGCATGGGTAAAGGAAGAGCGCCACTACTCAATCTTCAATTTTGTTATTAAACATATGGATAAGTTGGCTCTTATGTTGTACCATCATGAGACTGCAACTCGAAAGTGGGTTGAACGGGTTGGTCCAAAAATAGAAGATCGTATAATAAAGAACATTGAAGAGGCACGATGATTATCGGTGTTAAGGTACCATGATTTCAATTATAAGGTTATGATATGAATGTCATGTCTTTCTATACAATTGGATAAGCGGACATGTACTTGTAAAGAATGGCAAATGTCAGGCATACCATGTCGACATGCATGTGCAACAATAGAGTTGGCTAGCCATGATGTATATAGCTTTATAGATGAATGCTTCTATAAGGAAACACAAAAGAAGATTTACCATGGTAAACTACATATTGTCGAGACACATGACATGCCTTTCATCGATATACATGGATTTATACAAGATGAAGATGAAGACATTCAAGTTTCCATAACGCCTCCCATAACAAAACGACCACCTGGGCGTCCGAGAGTGAAGTGCATTGAATCTCAGTTTATGGAAAAAAGAAGCATACATTGCTTGATGTGCCACGGTGACAAACATAATAGAAAAACTTGTCCATGTCCAAATCCAAGTTCCAACAATTAATATGCATTTGTAGGTAATGGAATAAAGAATGTAATGTCCAAATCTCAGTTAATGGAAAAAAGAAGCATACATTGCTTACCTGAGTTTTTTTGTTTATTTGTAGGTAATGCTCGAAGTCGCTTGTTGGTGATGATGACAATGAATATACCAGATCAACTCCATAATTTTTTTCCCATGTCTCTTATTTATATAATTTGTATTTTTTCGTTAGGCGAGTTTTTGGTAAAAATTCTCATATTTATTTGAGAATGACTAATACTGCTTGTTTTGGCATCTGGTCTTTAGTATAAGATCTTTGATTTATAACTTCTGCATTAATAATTTTCCTTCCTCACCTTTTGAATTTCTAAAGATTCTGTTGAAGTGACTTTTGACTTTGAACAATTTAGTATGGAAAATGTTATTGGTAGTTATCAAATTTTGGTTATTTGAATTCTCTCTTTTTGATTGTTACATTTTGGAGGTTTGATATTTAATTTTATTCATGAATGTTGTTGTAGCTTGGCATTCTCTAGTATGACTCTGTTCTTGATTTAATGTAATACATTATAGCATAATGACCCTCATTTTGGGATTGGACATCCAATTAATTAGTATTCAACAATATGTAGTTGAATTTTTTTTTTCACCATATGTAGTTGAATTTGAGATGTCCCTTATACCCATTACTTGCATATTGTCAAGTACAATAATTCAAAGTACTAATTTATTTCATTCAAGTTGAATTTAATGTAAAAAAATATTAAAACTCTTTCCTGCACCTAAAAGATTGTGACGACTGACGAGTACTAATTAATTGGATGTATGAGGTAATGGGTATATAAGGCAGGGCACTTTGGTCCACTTAAAAGATAATTTTGTAAAAGATGAGTATTTTGGTAATCTTCCGAGAAATGGTCTTTTAATAGTAATTAGTTTTAATTTTGGTCACTTATTATCTTTTCAAAAAAATTTGGTCCCTTCACACCAAATAAGTTTAGGATTGATCCCTATTTTATAATTTTCCCCGAATTATATTTAAAAGTGAATTAAAATATAAGAGTGTCCAACAAGCAAAGTTGACATGTATCGGTTTCCATCTCCCCTAACTTAATAATAATAACAATAATAATGGTGGGTCTTTAAAGTAGTTGGATAGTTGTAAAAGATTAGTGTACTTGGCTGAGCAGTAAGTTACGTACTAGTGGATCTAACTCTTTGGATTTGGGAGTCCTTGGATTAGATTTAGATTTCAGAAAGAGATCTATGTGTGTGTGTGTGAGAGAGAGAGAGCCTGAGAGCTATATAGCACTATATATATATATATATAGTGATTGTGATAGATGGTAGTGTAAAAGCAGGGTTCGGAGGACCCAGGCAACAAGGCATGGTGTGGCAGCTGTTACCTTACCTGCATATTTTAGTCTTATAGATAGATTTCATTTCATGACGTACAAGAAGAGAAAACGAGCTTCAACTGATGTGTAGTCTATTGATACCAAACTATAATTCCTTATTCATTAGTCCAAACAAGCCCTTCTTCTAAAGTTGTTCTGTACTCATCTAATTCCTTTGTTCATTCCATCCTTGGCACAAGTACTTGCTCATGGGATAATTAGGAATCCAATTAAAACTAACCATAAATTGCCTACCTCTAAAAGAAAAGAAACATCCCCTCTCTTTCTTCCAATAATAAGCGAGCAAGTTGTAAAATTTTAATTTATGGTTCGATCTATATGAGATATCGTTACAGACGTGCAATACTTGAAATGGCCATCCATAGAAGTCCAACTATGTAGTCCCATATTTTACAAACTTGAATCAACAGAAATTACAACGTTTTCACATTTTTGTAATGCAATGAGAGTTTGGATAAACGTATCTATATGATCTGAGAATAAAATTAACTTGAGAGAGAAAACAAAACAAAATGAATGAGAGGGGAGTTAAAATATCATCAGTTAGCTAGTTCCAACAAACGATTTGGTGAGTGCGCGTCCCATCCCATGGCATGTCTTTTACTTTCTTGGAGGAACAAAAACAATGAAAGGGCGGTGACTCAATTTGTTCCTATATTATTTAAAGATGGAACAATGTCTTAAATTAAAGAAAACGTACCACCCATATATTGAATTCTGGTTCCTCTTGTTTGGTAAGGTTTTATTTAGTAATTATTCCGTGGTAAATATGATCAGTACGTACGAAAGTAGCTATAAAACCCTAAAAGATGGGCAGAGAGAGTCATTAAATGCAGAGACAATTAGGCCATCAGTATAATAGCTAGCATTTACAGTGAAAGTAAGAAAAGGTTGATATATATATATATATATATATCATACATGCATGTTTACCACTTGTTTTGCTAGCTTGCTTTCGGCCGTGATTGACCACCTTCCCACTGCATTTCAATTTCATGGACACCTTTTAGATGGAGACTGATTAAGACCTTTAATTGCCCTCTCTCTATCTATATATAACTATTAACTACTATACGTACCAACAGCACCAACACCATCACAAACAGTTGTATGTCACTTGTATTACATATATACACTCGATCCCTATATATGTATCCTACTTTTCTATAAGTAGTAGATTCATTGAGTGCTAGAATAATTCAAGACTTCCATCATAGAGACATACGACAAAACAAATGATCCATTACACAACAAATTAAAACCCTCTCTTTCTCTCGCCCCCCTTGAGGTGTTCTCATCCGGGTATTGTTTTTGGTATTATCATACTATATATATATACTATTTGTTCTTTTTTACACTTTAAATTCAGGGTTACAACAGCTGCAAAGATTAAGCTTATACACAAGTCTTCGAAATTGAAGAAGACTTAGATCCCCCATCATCATCATCATCGGAAGAAGTAGATCCATATCGTGTTAACCCTCTAGTGGAGGGTAATATATATTGTAACATATATATATATGGATTCAACCAGCTTAATGTCCACATGGCCATGGCAAAAAATGGGCTCCTTCAAGGTATCTATCGTTTCTATTTTCACCACATGCAGCCTTAGTTTTCGTATATCTAGCCAACTAATATGTTGTTTCACATTGTTATATATATATATATATATATATATATATATAAATAAATTGTCCATGAAATTGTTACAGTATCTGCTATTTGGACCTTTTGCTGCAAAAGTGTTGTATTCGAAAATAGTGGAGAATAGCATGGAGGACATGTGGTGTCTTCATGTTCTCATCATATGTGCACTCAGAGGTCTTATACATCAGCTTTGGACCACTTACGCTAACTGCCTTTTCCTCACTCGAAATCGCCGCATTAACCAACAAGGACTCGATTTCAAGCAAATAGACCAAGAATGGGATTGGTATTTTTATTTTTTTCTCTCGTATAGTATTTTTGTAAGTTATGTATAGATATATATATATATGGTTTTTTTTTGTGTGTTGTATTTTACCATATATACTTGCAGGGATAATTTCATAATACTTCAAGCTCTGGTAGCTTCGATGGGGCACTTCATGTTCCCGATCCTAAGTAACAATCTTCCGATGTGGGACACAAAAGGTTTAATTGGAGCTATGATACTGCACATGCTAGTTTCAGAGCCACTGTACTATTGGGCACATAAACGCTTTCATGGGAACTATCTTTTCAACCACTACCATTCATTTCACCATTCCTCACCACTACCCCAACCCTTTACCGGTAAGCCAATAATTCATTCATTGAGTCAGTCAACTACCGATTCTTGCTTGCTGCTTTCATTAATTCTATATCTATCATTTACTACGTACTGCTCACTTTTATATATATATATATATATATATATATATATATATTTATTGTTGATTGCAGCTGGGAGTGCCACTTTGTTGGAGCATCTTGTTTTAACTGCGGTTATTGGGATGCCACTACTAGGGCCTTGCCTACTTGGATGGGGATCTAAAACCATGATCTATGCCTATGTGCTCATCTTTGATTTTCTAAGATGTTTGGGTCACTGCAATGTTGAAATTATTCCCCATCAGATTTTTCAGACCTTTCCCTTCCTTAGATACCTCCTCTATACCCCAACGTAAGTAATTACATCCTTCCATACATACATACATACGTGTATATATATATATATATACATATATGTACAAGGGTGAGCCTTGAGGTTATGGTAAGATCAAAAAAGCATAATCTTGCATTGGGTTCGCCTTTTTTGCACATTATACCTTTTTGCCCTTTATATGCTTCAGTATTCATACATAAATAGATATACATCTCCTTAATAAATGCGAATGAGGAAATGACATCATAATCATATTTGTATAATTCAATGCTTTCTAACAAACAATAATTATTCTCTAGCAGGCCCAAGTACCAAACACATGTACACGTCCTTCTTGTGGCCCAGTGTAGCGTTGGATTGTTCTTTCATCAATTTATGTGATCATAAAAGCTTTCTTTGTCCTAACTTTGTTGGAAAATGGTGTCTAAACATGAATACATAAATGATTTGTTGATATTTCTCTATATTATCCGTAGAGTTTTAAATCTGTCTCGATTTTATTATACTACTAAGTTACATCAAAACCAAAAGGAAAAAAAAAAATACAATCTAAATATTGAAACAAATCAATTATTGGGGTGTTTCCCAAAGATTGGTAGTGATATGTTTTTGGGGAGCTTTAATTACAGGTATCACAGCCTACACCATACAGAGATGGGCACCAATTATTGCCTTTTCATGCCCCTCTATGATGCATTGGGGAATACCTTGAACAGCAAATCATGGGAGCTACACAAGGATATAAGTTCAAATTCAGGTATATATATATATATATATATATATACATATATGCCACCATATAATTAACCTCATTAGATTTTTGGCATATCCCCTGTTCTTTTGTACAATTTGTACGTTGTTGAACAAATGATAGAAATTGAAGAGTGAATTGATTAAAAATGCAGGTAAAAATGGGAGGGTACCGGAATTTGTATTCCTGGCGCATGTGGTGGACATAACATCATCAATTCACGCACCATTCATATTCAGGTCGCTTGCGTCCATGCCATTCTCAATCAAGATCTTCCTGTTACCACTTTGGCCCATGCCTTTTGTGGCTATGCTATTCATGTGGGCCAAGTCTAAGACCTTCTTGGTTTCGTTCTACAACCTTAGAAACAGGTTGCACCAAACATGGTCTGTACCTCGCTTTGGATTCCAGGTTCATCATCTGCATCCTTTGAATTGAGTCTCATACAATTAATATTTGTAATTCTGTATTTGATTGATAATCTTGTGTTGTTTGTTTTTGCCTTTTGCAGTATTTCCTACCCTTTGCTAGCGAGGGCATCAATGGACTTATAGAGCAGGCTATTCTTCGAGCAGATAAAATGGGTGTTAAAGTCATCAGCCTTGCTGCCTTGAATAAGGTCGTCACATACACATACACATATACACATACACATACACACATACACATGCACAGTACACTCACACTCATATACATCATAGATAATGGTTGATAGCCTGATTTAGTTGACGGTGGTTAGAGACTCCTAGCTAGGCCTTAATGTTTAAGAATAATTGATGCAACCTCAGCCTGTGAAGTTTGACTGACTAGTTAATTAAATGCCAAACTTACCAATATCAGTATCACCCCCGTTAAACTCATTGAATTGAATCAATGTGGGTCCTTCAATTTCTCACTTTTCATCCATCATTAGAGCCATTAATTAATTAAACAAGTAGTAGGATTTACTTTTTGCATATAAATTTATAAATGAACCTCACGTCATATTTTCTGCATTTACAAACTTTTTATTTAGAGCTTCTTTTCTATATTCAGTTATGTAGCATGACATAAAATCCAGTCTACTTACCAAATGCATATGCAAACATATACATATATGTTCGTTAAATAAGAAAGAATTATTTAATTTGTACAAGCTATGAGAAGTAATTTTGGTGGGATTGTGTGTTAATGTAGAATGAAGCTCTAAATGGGGGTGGAACCCTGTTTGTGAAGAAGCATCCAAATCTTAAAGTTCGGGTTGTCCATGGGAATACCTTGACTGCTGCTGTGATTATTAATGACATCCCTCGGGATGTCAAAGAGGTGTTTCTAACAGGAGCCACCTCGAAGCTTGGAAGAGCCATTGCCCTCTACCTCTGTAGGCGCAAAGTAACCGTCATGGTAGGTATTTTTCTTATATATATATACATAAATAAAGGGATCGAGAGTGGAATTAATTCTTGTATCCTTCTTCTACAACTATATATATAGTAAAAATAAACGAAGATAGCCTCCGGGGCCAAATTGCTAAAAATGTAGCGGTTGTGGCCTGTCGTTACTTATATAATGGTTCTAATAGGTTGAAGCTTCCGCAGATGTTGACTCAATCACATGAGAGATTCCAATTGATTCAGAAGGAAGCTCCTATGGAGTGTCAAAAGTACCTAGTCCAAGTGACAAAGTACCAAGCAGCCAAAAATTGCAAGGTATATATACTCAACACTTATACAAGACTACTGTCAACAGTTTCACATGTAAAATTTCATATTAGGAGTTAGGACACTGATGGAACAAATTCACAAGAATCCGCTAGTAACAGACTATTGAGATCTCTATGCAGGTCATTCGATAAAATGAGAAATAAAAATAAATAAACGATCAAGTCATTTGCCATTTTTAGACGTTTCTGATCCCATGATTTCTAATATCAAAAGATAATTAAGTTGTTAATGGTAATGTTTGTTGTGCGAGTCAATGTTTGTGTACATGGCAATTAAAATCTATGAACTTGACATGTATTAGGGTAAACAAGTTATTTGACTGTGCGTTACCATAACAGACCTGGATAGTCGGGAAATGGATCACACCGAGAGAGCAAAGGTTTGCCCCAACGGGAGCACATTTTCACCAGTTTGTGGTGCCACCAATCTTTGCCATCAGAAGAGACTGCACTTATGGTGATCTTGCTGCCATGAAGCTACCTGATGACGTGGAAGGACTTGGTTATTGTGAGGTATATATATATATATATATATATATTATCGTGGCTATTACAATGCAATATCGATCATACATGTCTATTATTCATAATATTGGACACTCCAATACAATATGCATATGCCTATGGTTGATAATGATGAATTGACGAAATTGTTGTGCATTTGATTATGAATCACAAGTATTAATTGTTATACGTACTGAAAGTTGAATAATTATTGGAACAGTATACAATGGATAGAGGAGTAGTCCATGCTTGTCATGCAGGTGGTGTGGTTCATCTCTTAGAAGGTTGGAGTCATCACGAAGTTGGCGCAATCGATGTGGACCGAATCGATACGGTCTGGAAAGCTGCACTAAAACATGGTCTAAAGCCGGTGTCTGATCTCATCAACAAACAAAAGCAATTCTAATTTCTAAATATATATCATCACTTGTCATTACTAGTCCATTTGGTTGGTTAAATCCCCATATATTTTTCTTACTTTTGTCTCCTTTTCATCCCTAGGTGGACAAAAGCATTTTGTTTTATAAATTTATCCGAATTACATAATTTATATATATCATAATTCGAAACTGAACATCTTTTGTTAAAGATACATTTTGCCTCATATACAATATTGTATTAATGTCAACTTCTTCCTTCATTCTGTTCCATTGAAAAGATATATATATATATATATATATATAACAGAGCAAGAAAGATATTTAAACTAATTAAGTAGCTAGCTAGATTCTAATTAGACCTGTCAATGGATCGGATTTTGATCCGAATCCGATCCGATTAGCCTGATATGGATTGAAAATAAAATCCGATAACCCGATTAGGATCCGAATCCGATAATCCGATTTCTTAACAAATTGGATTTGGATTTAACTGATCCGATCCGAATCCGATCCATTGACAGGTCTAATTCTAATACATGTTACACATCCACATAGATATGCCTGGTTGAATAGATCTTGTCTGCCTAGGTATAATTATCATAGTTCGCCATATCCGAAACTGTCACGTATCGTCTGATTTGTAATGTTTTAGGAAAGTGTCGATACCGTTATTTAGCATCTACATTCATTTTAGAGGCAAATATTGTCCGAATCCGTTACACCGATACCGTAATAACGAACTATGGTAATTATATATAACCGAGATTACAACAAATAACAAAACATAATGGGACTATAAGAATTGAGTTTCATAATTTTATCTAATACAAGTCTCATAGCTTTTTTAAAGTTACAGTTACTATTTATAATTAATTATTTATAATTAATGTATCATACACGATTTTGCTCCCAAAGCAAAAACCTTTGCTTTCATACAAGAAAGTGGTACTTACAGTACCCGAAAATAATAGTAAGAGTTATCTAAGAAAATGAACATGTTCAAACTTGAATTCTTTACCTTCAACTTATTAAAATAAAAGATATGTGATTAAACTGCAAGACTGTGGTAGATTAAAAACATTAATAGCCAAGAAAGGTTGCACTAATAAATTCGATCTCTACAGAGAAGTTTTCAAAGGCACATATAAATTAATTGAAGAGGTTGGAATATATATATATATGTTAAGTGGTGGTACCGGTACCTAGTGAGCCCCATTATAAACATTTAACATTAATTAATGCAGAAAGAAACCCCAATGGAGAGAAAGAGAGGGTTTCATTTTAAGAAAGGCAATATGACGTGGTCCAGTCCATGTGCATGTCGAGATCGGTCCCAACACTCCCAAGTCAACCATTTGCATAAATTTTATAATTAATCCTTTTTATAAACTTTGTATTTGTTATAATCAAAGACATTCTATACTAAAAATTACTTTATTCTTCTTATTAATATTTTGTTTCCAAAAATTAATTCAACCATTTACCTTAAGTTTACTACTTGTATTAATTTATTCTAACAAATTGCTTACACAAACCACATATGGAATAATATTAACTAACAAAAGATTATGTTTATATCGTTAAAAAAAAGGTCATTAACAAATAATCTCCTTTGGTGTCAAATAACCTCCTGTACTTTTATCCGTTAACAAACAGCCCACACTCCGTTAAGAAATACTCCCTGCCGTTAAAAATAGATATTTTATACCCAAAATACCCTTAAATTGATATTTTATGCCCAAAATACCCCTAAAATAAATTGGTAACTAAATTAAGATTTTTTAGTAAATTACAAAAAAAAAATTAGTTTTTTGTTTAAGTTTACTTATTTATTTAAATTAAAATCTGGAAAAATATATTACTCCCCCGTCTCAAATTATAAGTCCCTTTTGGGGGAATTCATTTTTTTAAGAGAATGACTTTTTATTGTAGTGTTAATGAATAAAATACCAATTTTATCCGTGGTTCACTATAGTGATGTGATTGTTTATAAAATATATGTTTTATAACTTTAATGCATCTATAAGGGCAAAGCCCTTTTAAAATTTATATGCATCTATTTTCTTAAAAAAATAAAAATATATATTATTTAAGGTGTATTATTATCAATAATGTTTTTTTTTAAATAATTTTTACTCCATCCGTCCCAAAATAAATGTCCACTTTGAAAAATCAAAGCATTTTATTTGATCAATTTACCAGTTTAACCTTCAAGCATTAAAGTTATAAAATAAATAATTTATAAACGATCACATCACTATAGTGGACCACTGGTAAAGTTGATATTTTATTCACTAACACTACAATAAAAAGTCATCCTCTTAAAAATTAAATTCCCCAAAAGGAACTTATAATTTGAGACAGGGGGAATAATATATTTTTTCAGACTTGAATTTAAATAAATGATTAAACTTAAACAAAAAACAAAAAAATAATATATAATTTACTAAAAAATCTTAATTTAGTTAAAAGAATAATAATTTGTAATTTACTAAAAAATCTTAATTTAGTTACAAATTTATTTTAGGGGTATTTTGGGCATAAAATATTTATTTTTAATGGCAGGGGGTATTTGTTAACGGAATGGAGGCTGTTTGTTAACGGATAAAAATACAGGGAGTTATTTGACACTTCAGGTAATGTTTGTCAAGAATCTCAAACCATATAAGATTATTTGTTAATAATCCTTAAAAAAAGTGATGAGGTTATACGCAAGCACGGACCCATGTTGGGACCCGGTCCCCCATTGATTTTTTATTCCCCTTAAATTTAGAATAATTATGATTACCCTCATTTTTATTTTTTTTTTCCTGGCATACAACAAAAGAAAGAAAATTACAAGGAAAAGGCAGAAGGAAAATCCTTCTGAATAGAACTAATAAGCCAAGAAGGCCAAATGTTCCAGTCTAACTCGGTAGCTTGAGTTTGGAGAGTTTTCCTGGCAATATGATGAGCCACCAAATTGCAGATCCGAGGAGCCCAAACAAACTGAATATCCACAAAAGAGTCGATCAACAAAAAAATATCATCCAAAACACGGGAGGATAATTCATTAGAGGCTTTCAAATTCGCAAGGCATTTGCAGTCCAATTCAACAACCACTTTTGAATAGCCTTGATTAAGAAGAAACTTGAGGCTTTCCTTCAACGTGAGAGCTTCAGCAACCTCTGCATTAGAGACAAAGGTGAAGAAAAGGAATGAACCAGGATAGGTTTACCTCCATGATCCCGAAGAATTAATCCTCCGCCTGCTGTAAGAGATGCGATATCAAAAGCAGCATCGCAATTAAGCTTCAAGGTGTTAAAATTAGGAGGAACCCATTTTGAAGGCTTTGGTAAATCAGCCACGTCCGTAATCAGAAAAGGCTTTTCAATGACAAGGACTTCATGAAATTCATGGAAGTTTACAAGGGCTTTATCCACAGTGGCTATTGGATCCCATTTGCAATTATTGAAAAACTCATCGTTTCTACTTTTCCAAATTTGCCAAAACACAAAGGAACAGAGACTCAAAAATTCACCAGGATTGGGGGAGCGATTACCCAATTCAATCAACGCGAGCCAACAGTGTTGCCATGACTTGAAATTTAGATTACCCACATCCAATCTTATTGGAGAAATTTTCCAAACAACTGTAGCAACCGGACAATTGCATAGAAGGTGAACGACAGACTCCTCTTCAAGGCCACAACGTTTGCAAAATGCATCTGCAACAATTTTCCGTTTTTTCAAATTAAGAAGAACGGGTAATCTGTCCAAGCTGCATTGCCAAAGAAAGAAAGAAATTTTTCTTTTGGTTTTTAAATTCCAAATGCTTGACCACTTTCCATTGAATTGTTGGGAAGAACTACCCTCGGGAGTATTGGTTGAGTCATGAAGAGGATTTAGGATTTCCAAAGCAACACCATAAGCTGATTTCACCGAGAAAGAACCGTTGGCACAAAAACCCCAAATAAGCTTGTCAGGTCCACCCGAATCAGAGAGAGGGATTTGCTGAATTAAAGAAGAATCGCGTTGATTAAATGAAGCTTGAATGACATTAGCCTTCCATTTTCTTGTATTCGAGTCAATAAGATCAGCAACTGAGATGACAGCCCCATTAGAAGATGGTGGAGAAGAGATCAGAAAATTATTTTTGTCCGGAAGCCACGGATCAATCCAGCACTTGACACTATCCCCAGTTCCAATACGCCACATTCTGCCCCGTTTAATCACTGCCTTTGTAGAGATCAGGCCCTTCCAGAAGCATGAAGCAGAAGGTTTGCAAGGAGCCTCTAAGAAAGAACATGTTGGGAAATACTTGCTTTTGAGAATTCGGAATAAAAGCGAGTTGTCACCAACTTCCAAACGCCATGCAAATTTAGATAGAAGAGCAATATTGAATGCCAAGATATTTTTGAAACCAAGGCTACCAGAATATTTGGATTCACACATCTTATCCCAGCTAACCCACTTGACATTGTTGCTATACTCTTTCCCACTCCACCAAAAATTAATTAATTTGCTTCTAATTGCAGTGCAGCTAGAGATGGGCAACTTAAAACAAGACATTGAATAGTTTGAAATCGAGCTGAGAACAGATTTTACCAATACATCACGCCCGGCCTTGGAAAGCATCTCACCCTTCAAAGTTCGGACCTTTGCAGTCACCTTCTCCACAATAAAATTAAAGGATTCCATCTTCGATCGGGAGATTATAAGAGGCAATCCCAAATATTTATTTGACCACCCATGCCGTTGGATTCCCAACATCCTCTTGAAAATGAGTCTATTCTCAACACTAGTATTGGGGCTGAAAAAGATTTCAGATTTATCATAATTAATCAATTGGCCAGAAAGTGACTCGTATGTGGACAAAGCAGATTTTAAACAGATCACTTCTTTCTCCGATGACTTGCAAAAAACCAGAGCATCATCTGCAAATAGCAAATGAGAGATGGGTTGAACCTCTCTTCCAATTCTGACTCCACTGATATCTCTGCTTCCTGTAGCGGCATTAAGGATACTTGAGAGCCCTTCGGAACAGAATAAAAATAAATAAGGAGACAGTGGATCCCCTTGTCTGAGCCCCCTCGATGGAAAAATTAATCCCCCTGACTCTCAATTTATCTTGATAGAAAAAGAAACCGAGGTCACACAACTCATAATCAAAGTTACCCACTTGATATGAAAACCCAGTTTCAGCAACATTGCTTCAAGAAATCGCCATTCAACTCGGTCGTAGGCTTTCGACATGTCAAGCTTCAAAGCAAGAGCTCCAAATTTACCTCGATGTTTGGATTTGAGATAATGATTGATTTCGTGAGCTAAAACAATATTATCATGAATCAAGCGCCCCGGAATAAAAGCACTTTGGTTGGGGCTAATAAGACCTTGAAGAAATGGTTTAATTCGATTAGCCAATGCTTTGGAGAAGATCTTGTAGATCACATTGCAAAGAGCAATTGGGCGGAAATGGGTCATCGAAGTTGGGTTTCGAACTTTAGGAATCAAACCAATGTTGGTATGGTTAAGACTTTGAGACATTTGGCCAGAACTAATAAGGTGATTGAAGCCAGAGAGCAAATCTCATTTAACAGTACCCTAATTGGATTGAAAAAATAATGGAGTGAAACCGTCCGGTCCCGGGGCTTTAAAAGGTCCCATGGAATTGACTGCTGCCCATAGCTCTGCTTCCGTACCCTCACAGAGTAAAACTCTATTCATCTCTGGAGTGACTTTTGGATAAATTGATTGCCAAAAGTGATCATTGCCTTGAATTCTAGAGGAAGAGAACAAATCCGAAAAATATGATTCCGCGATTCTGCGAATTTCCTCTTTGGAATCCTGCCATTTGCCCGAGGTATCATTCAGTCCAGAAATGGAATTTTTCTTTCGCCGAATCATTATCTTCCTGTGAAAGTATCTAGTGTTTTTATCCCCATGGAGAAGCCAGGATATTCTCGATTTTTGTTTCCAATGTAATTCCTCCTCTCTCCAAGCAGTGCCCAACTCTTTTTCAACTTTTCGAATTTCCTCTGGATGCCAATTGAGACTTTCTTTGAGTCGGGTGAGTCGTTTCTGGAGCTTCGTGATTTTGTCACTGGAATTATTGAAGTTGATTCGACTCCACCTTTTTAGATGACTTTTACATTCTTTTAACTTTTCTTTAATGTCAAGAAAATTGGTTGAACCGCGATGCAGTGAGTTCCAGGAATGAAAAACAACTGAATGAAACTCCTCATGTCTCAACCAATTAGCATTAAAGTAGAATTGCCGCTTGGTATGAGAAGGGCATTCAACAAGCTTTAGCAACAAAAGTTTGTGATCAGATCCTCCCACCGAAATATGATGAAGTCCAAATTTTTTGAAAGAATCACTCCATTCAGTGGTGCACAACCCTCGATCAAGACGAATCTGAATATTATGCGAGCCCTCTCTGTTGTTAGACCATGTGTAAGGAAATCCATGGAAGCCCATATCGGATAAGCCACAAGAATCAATAAGCTCTTTGAAATCTCTTAACATCCATCCTTGAGTAGGAGAACCGCCCTTTTTCTCTGATGGGTGAAGATAGGAGTTGAAATCACCTAAGATGACCCATCGTGGGTTTATCCTAGATTGAAGAGTTTTCAAAAACCTCCATTGAATTACCCTCATTGAAAATTTTCAAAGAAAATAACCCCTAAAACCTCCATTAAATTTAAAATAATAACTATCCCCATTCACCTTAATTTATAGGTTTGTGCCTGGTAGTATGTCCTGTCAATTTTTTATGGGTGGGTTTGTAATATTATTATTAGGATAATATACAGTTTCACTTCCTTTTGGACATATTACAATTTAACCCCCTGTATTTTGAATATATATAATTTCTTCTCCTAATATCATCAGCGTTTCATTCTGGTGGCCGATAAAAGGAATTTATAGTTATACCCATGTTATCTTAATTTACTTTTGGGAAGGGGCAAAAAAATCTTTACAATAACTGATGATAATATATAGTCATTTCACCTCTAAAAATGAAATGACGTCAGCGTTGACTGTGTTGGAAGTTTACAGGAGGGAAAAAGTGAAATAAAAGTATGAACATAGTAATTGTCCATACTAAAATGGGTGAAATTGTAATGTCTAAACAAAAGGAGTTGAAATTATAATTAAATTTTAATGTTATATGCTATAAAGCACATATACTTCTAAAAGAGTAACATAACCGTATCAGGTACGTGTCGGATACCGATACTCCTCGGATACTCGTGGATACGTGCCCAATACTTCTTAAAAGTATCCATAATTTTAAATTATATTCTTTAATTTATAACACGTATCTGATACTTCTAAGATATTTCAATCACGTATCCGATGTTTGTAAGATACTTCAATCACATAACCAATACTTCTTAAATACCAAATAATACGTTTTTAACAAGTTTTAAAAATTAGAAATAAACTTTCCTAACAATATTATGAAGTACTATAGTCAAGAAAAATTTAATCTTTATTATGTATCGACAACATGTGTTTGTTTAAGTGTTACGAAAGAAACTCATGTATTTGTAATAGTTCAATTTTTTTAATATTTTCAAAAATTGATCAGGATTTAGTTTTATATATATATATATAAAGTGTTATTTTTTTCTGTCGTACCCGTATCCTATTTTTCTTGTTCCTATATCCGTATCACATTTGCATCCCATATTCATATCAGTGCTACATAGGTTATACGTAACGGTATCATTCACTTAACTCAAACACTATCGAAATCACCACAACTACCCCAAGTCTCTGCCGAAGGATGTCTTTTAACTACAACAAATATACACTTGCGTTCATGAGTTTTTTTTTTTTTTTCTTGTTTATTCATTTTATTTTGGAGCTTAATTGTATTAGCTTAATGCTGAGCTACGAAACGAAGAATACTTTGTCCGGTGTCAGAGGGGAATACAACCTGAGTGCGTATCATACACAGTAACACAGTTAGAATTGTCATGAGATTTATATATTTTCTGAGATAATTAATTTGTTTAAATATATAAATATATAAAACTTTTAAAAAAAAAACAAGAAGAATTATAAACCTTAAGATCCAAATGGATTATTTCTATAATTATAGAAATAAAGAATTAAAATAAAAAAATTTAAATACATAATATACTATAATATTTATGGGCCTGGTTTTTCTAAATATGAGAATGCAATACGTAAATCATGTCATATATATATATATATATATGAGAATGCAATACATATATATATATATATATATATATATATATATTTTGGGTAAATATAAGTATATATATATCCTTCTCGCATGTTTGTGTTTCATAAATGATACCGTGGGTTGTTGTATATGTAGATCTGGTATCCGCACACCGGGACAATACGCAAATTGTGGGGGGCGGAGGACTTCATAGGCCCGATTTGGTAGGTTGTCTGGTTCATCTGGTTTGGTCTGGTCTTTGTTTTTAGGGACCAAATCATATTTGTTTGGACTTGATCTCAAAATTTGGAACCAAACCAAATGAGACCAAATTGAACCAAATGGGGTGTTTTTGGAACCAAATTTTTTGATGGTTCAACCTGGTCCGGTCTGGTCTTATTAATAAAATATATTTATAAATAATAAAAAATGAATAAATAAAAAAAAAATTAATAATAATAAAAAAATAAAATAAAACATATTTTAAAAATAAAATATAAATAATAAATAATAAACAAAATGAATTAAATAATACCTTATAATAATAAAAAATGAATATAATAATAATAAATAATAAAATATATTTATAAATAATTAATAATATAAATAATAAATTAAATAAAACATAATAATAATAAATAAATGAATACAATAATAATAAATAAATATAATAATAAAAAATGGACTAAATAATAAATAATAAATTACATAAAACATATTTTAAAATATAATAAAAATAATAAATAATAAACAAAATGAAATAAATAATAATAAATAAATAAATACAATAAGAAATAAGAAATAGATATAATAATAAATAAATATAATGATAAATAATAAGTAAATATAATAATAAATAAATACTTCATAATAATAATAAAAAATGAGTATAAATAAAAAATTAATATTAAATTAATAAAGTATATTTTTAAATAATTAAAAATGAATAAATAATTTATAAATGAAATGAATTAAATAATGAAATAATAATAAATAAATATAATATATTTATAAATTAATAAATAATAATATACCAGCGCACATGTGTTGCAATGGTATAACCTCACCCCCTAATTGGGGAGGTGAGGGATTCAAGTTTCTTAGAAGGCAATGTGTGTGTGGTGTTTGAGTTTCTTACCATTCAAAAAAAATAAAAATAAATAAATAAATAATAATTTAATAATATAATTATTAAAATAATAAAATCTATCTATCTATGTTTCCAACATGTGAATTTTGATTTGAGGGGCCCTCACAACAACTTGGAAAATTAGATTACTAATCCATCCTAGTTCACTTTTTCGATTGAATTAATTTCATTTACATCCCCTCAGTTTTATTTTTATTTTAATCACACCCTCTCATATTTGAATATCTTCATTTATACCTCTCAAATTTGAAATTTTCATCATTTATACCCCCTTAACAATGACATAATTCAAATTTTTTTTGTAAATACCTAAACTACCCTCAATGGGATTACCTAGTGTGTTAGGAAACAATGATATATTATTTTATCAATTTGAACATCTCCAATAATTTAATCATTTAATTTGTATTCATTTTTTTAAAATATATATATAATTAAAAAATATATATATATTAAAATTTAAAAAACACTATAAAATTCAAAAATAAATTTAAAATTAAAAAATATATATATAATTCGAAAAAAATATATAAATTTTAAAAAACATAAAAAATTCGAAACAAATATATAAAATTCAAACAAATCATATAAATTTCGAAACAATATATATTAAATTTCGAAAATAAATATAAAATTTTTAAAAACATAAAACAAATCGAAACAAATATATAAAATTAAAAAAACATATAAAATTCAAAAAACAACATATAAAATTCGAAACAAATATATAAAATTCAAAAAACCCCAACCTCAACCCAAAATATTTACAAACAAATTTTTTTTTTTTTTAGAAACTAAGTTTTTGAATTAGTGAATAAAAATTAAACGGATGGCAATGGTGCCATGTAATTAATCTAATTCTCTCTCCCCACCACCACCTCCAAAAAATAAAAAATATATGTTATATTTTAAATCAAAATAAAATTATAAAATATTTGTATTTTCCAAAAAAATACTAAATTACACACATGAAATAAAGGAAACTTGGAAAAATTAGCAAATATAAATTTCGAAAATAAAATATATAAATTTCGAAACAAATATATAAAATTCATAAAAGTATATAAAATTCAAAATATATATATATAATTCGAAACAAATAGTTGATCGATTTATAATTAATTAAATTAAAATTTAAAATTTGAAAATTTGTAATTTATCCTCCCTAGCTCTCCCTATACATTTTTTTTTCTCTTTTGGGATTTGGGATCTAAGAAAAAAAACAAAACAGAAAAATAAGAAAAAAAATTATACAACCTTATTAGTATATTCATACATATATATACATATATATATTAATCTTATTTTTTTCCCTTTTAGGATTTGAATCATCTTTTTTTATATACATATATATACATACATATGTATGTATATGCATACAGTATAGATCGAGATCGGGGAGGGAAGTGTGGGGGTGAGGGTGGCGATGGACAATGGGGGTGTGGGGTGGCGGCGAGAAGGGGGGAACGGTTGGGGGTTGGGGGTAGCGCACGGTGGGGTTGTGGGGTGGCGGCGGGAGGGGGCGCGGTTAGGGGTTGGGGGTGGCGTGCGATAGGGGTGGGGGTGGGGATGGGGAGTGGCGACGAGAGGGTAAAGGGAGTGATGAGGGTTAGGATTGAGGTTGGGGATGAAGTTGTTTGGATATATGTTTAAACTTGTTTGGAATATGTTTAATTTTTGTTTGGACACAAGACTTAGATTATTCTGGAATTGAATTCATTTAAGTTTGTTTGGTAATAGGTGCTTAATATATGTCATTTTTCGCTCCTATCTTGCGTTTGTTATGTCTTTACATTCCGTATTTTTATCATGTTTGTGTGTGTAAGCATGTTTCAGGAGTTTAATGAAGAAACAGAGCTAATCTCGGTGAATTAACTGAGTTCATGTTCGTTTCTATCTTGAGAAATGAATCAAGAAGTGTGCTAGAGCTAAGAAGAGCTACCGGAAGGCAAAATGGTCATTTTTCGACATCGTTATCTCATCGAATGGAAAAAATGTCATTTCCAGACATTATTACTTCAACCAAAAGCATCGGGAGTCAAAGGCGACCAGTCTAGCTCAAATATGAAAAAACGAGTTTTTACATCAAAAGATGAATCATACCTTTGTCGGCAGAGGCAAAAAGAGGCAGACTAAACCTTAGTTACACTATGGTTTGTGAGCCAAATGGGGGCCCTATGCCCTAAACCTACGCCCAAGCGTAGGTCAGGGGCATATGTCCCACATTGTGGCCACGTGATCCTTTTATGTGCAGAAGTTGTTTTAGAATTTTTCAGTTTTTTCCCTGCTTCGATATTTTAAGTGATCGGTGATTCCACACCTCTACATACATGCTTATACATATATTCACATAAGATTTTAGAGATATTATTCATGTATTATGAAATTACAGAAAATGACAATCATTAGGGTTTCCCTTATAAATATGAGAGGGTTAGGTTTAGAGAGGTGTTCTGATTTTCACGCGCGTTCATTGAGTTAGTGGCTGATTTCATTGCTTCCATAGAAGAGAATCACTATTGAAGACCTAGAGATCCGGAGAAGAAGATTATGGAAAGCGTTTTTACACTGACAATGCAGTCTCTCTCCACCATGATCAACTAACTCGGTATCTAGGGTTTTCTCGCAAAACCCTAGCCAAGTAATGTAGTTCTAGTTTTATATTCAATTATAGAGAGGGGAAACTATGACTATATTGTGATGATTGTGTTAGATGAAAGACATTTTTATTCGTGATACAAGTTTATATATTTGATTTGATTCTTGTCTTAGATTTTTCAAATGTATTTATCTTACACAATCACAATTATTCACTATGGGCTAGAACTCGGATGTTTAATTTGTGATTTTCTACAAAATGGTGGTCATAAAACTCGAAATCCTAGGTTAACACAGGTCGTGCCCTGACAAACTGATATAGACATGATTTAGTTTATTTTCATGCTTTAATTTACTTCTGCATTTACTTTCTATTAGTAGTTGGCATGCACTAATCAGTTTAGTTTTGAGATGGGTTGTCGCGATCCGGTTGAGAGTAATCCTTTTTGTGGTCAAACTGCTAGCGCGGTGCGACCTGATTCACAGTCAATGGATCACCCTCATGCAATTGAAATATAATTTGGACTATGTTATGCGGTTAGTGGTGGAGTAAGGAAACCTTAGTTTTCTCTCTCTCGTGAATCACAACCATTATTCATTATTGTTTTCTATTTTATTTTTATTAGTATTAGATAATTCATAAAAACAAACTCTTTTCAAAAAAGTATAATTTAGTGTTTTTAGACTATTGAAGTGAACAATCTTCGTCTATGTGGGATCGATATTCCCCTACTCAAACAAAACTGTCTACAATTGATATGTGCGTTTACAGAAGGGTAAAACCTAAAGTATCGTTAAGGTGTCGTTTTTAACCACATATTTTGCACACACCTGACGCCCATCAAGTTTTTGGCATCGTTGCCGGGAACTTGGCATTGTTCAATAGCTTTAGTAGTTTATTTGCATTGCGTTATTGTAGATTAAAGCTAAAGTTGAATTATTATTTTTTTGTGATTTTCAGGTACAATTAAATAGCGTGAAAGGAAAAAGTCAAAGTTGTTGAAGTTGCGTCTAGACCCTTTGTGAGTTTCAATTTTGCTTGATTTTTGCATTTAATTTTTAGCTTTGCTTTTTGTTTATACTTTAGATAAGTTTAGAAGTATTTTAGTAAATTTGCTTTATTTCAGAAAAACAATTTTGAAAAAAAAAACTTTTTGTAAGCTCAGTATATGACCGATAGATTGACCCATTCTAATCCAAGCACAGCGTTAGTTGTTTACGACCCTGAGATCGAAAGAACTCTAAGTCGTTTACGTCGAGATATTGAAGAGCATCGTCGTCGGACAGAAGAAAGCGCGATGGGTGACCAAAGAGTGAATTAACAGAGGGCACCAGAGATGTCGCTGAAAGGATACTACGTGTCGAAGGCGCATGATTCATATGTTGATTTCCCATAATAAGAAGGCATGAAGCACTTCGAGATTAAGTCAAGCGTTATCAATATGCTTCCAAAAATTTCTGGCCTTAGGATAGAGAACCCATACCAGCATATAAATTATTTCTTAGAGGTTGCATCTACAGTGAGGTTTGAGGGTTTGACTAAAAATGATTTGCGAGTGCGTATATTTCATTGGTCGTTGAGAAACAAAGCTAAAATATGGTACATCAAATTAGCTAAGGCGATTAAAATTGATTGGGAAGCCCTTCAAAGGGAATTTATAGAAAAACACAATCCCATATGAAAGACCTTAGAAGCACAATATGCAATAAAAAGTTTTAGAGAATTGTCTGGTGAGCAATTTCATGATGCTTGTGAGAGATATAGAGAAATCTTGTATAAGTGTCTCCACCATAGGTTCACTGAACAGAATGTGGCTAAGAATTTTTACATGGGACTTGGAGATAAACATAAGAATTTGATAGATGCGGCAACAGAAGGACAATTTATCTTGAAGCCGACAAAAGAACTTTTAAACTTGTTTGATAGTATTAGTGAGAATGCAATTCAATGTGAATTTGAGTTAAGGTCTAAAGGTGAACTAGATAGAATATCAGAAAAAGCTTTTGAGGTTAATCATGATGAAGGTAAAAATCCAGTGGCATTAATAAAGGAGAAATTAGAGAGATTTGAAAAGCTTCTTACCCAAAGCAATCATTCCCCTAGAAGAGAAGTGTCAAATGTAGAAGTCAATTATTCTCACGAGTGTCAAAATGGTGAATTCGTTGCTAGCAATATTAATGTAGCATGGAACTACCCAAACAATGCTCCTTTCACTAATTCATACACATCAAATGTCCAAAAGTATCCCTCTCTGTCATCTCAATCGTCG
The DNA here is from genome assembly GCA_963922005.1 of Cornus suecica. Classification (NCBI taxonomy): domain Eukaryota; kingdom Viridiplantae; phylum Streptophyta; class Magnoliopsida; order Cornales; family Cornaceae; genus Cornus; species Cornus suecica. The sequence goes on along the minus strand of OY998240.1, from coordinate 407,107 downwards.
AATGTAGAATCAAGGTTCCCTCTGGAACAACAATCATATAATCCACAGCCAAGGGTCCAACATAGTCAACAATCATACCAATCTCCACCAACAATCATGGCTCGAAATTATCAGTCAAATTACCAACTCAGACAGCCATTCAATAATTCTCAAGCTCTTCAGCCGTTCAATAATAATCAAGTTGTCCAGCCATATAACTATCAGACCGATCCTCAAGGAAACCAAACCCAATAATTCAACCCAATTCAAGCTTTCCCTCCATGTCCTCAAAACCATCTCTAACATCAAAATTCACCACAAAGACCACCTAACTTTGAAGAAAAGGTGATGAGTGCTCTGAGGGAAGTTAAAAATCAATCTAATAATCATTCTCAATTCATTACTCAAATGGGAGCCCAAATGGTACAACTAGCGAATGCTATGGATGGAATAAAAAGAATGTTGCATATTCGGCCAATGGATAACCCGAAGCAGCAACTAGCACTGAAACATGGATCCTTTCTTGAGACTCGTCATGAGACAGTTCAAGCAGTTACAGTTTTAAGCAGTGGAAGAAAAGTGGATAGTAAAGCTGATGAGCATTTGTCCACCCAACAAATGATGGAAGAAACCCTAGATTACATCGTTTCACTTCGTGCTCAAGTTGATGGAATGCGGCATCTTGCTAATGGCGCCTCGGATATACCCCTATATGAAGCTGGAGTAAATATTAATTAAGGTCATTAATTTAGCACTTCATTTTATTATGATTCTCTCTATTTAAGTAGTAGAATGTATTCTTATGGATGTAATATAAGTTATTCTCTACCTGGGACGCGGATGTATAGGCTTTCACACAGCAGTAATTAAGCTGTTTATTGGAATTTTACATGGCATTTGCATTATTGAGATCCGTATACGAAGTTTGCCATTAATTATAGCCCCAAGTCAACACTCGTCTAATCAAATTCCTTCCCATTGCTGTTTAGTACTTGGTACAACGGTCAGTTATATAATGATCCGAGTTCAACATCTTGTTTTCCTTCTATATAACACCGTTAATTAAGTATGCATGAGTTATATGATGTCTGTATACACAAGTGAGCACCAACCTGTACAGACTTGTGCCGGCCGGTGCAGAAAGATCCTGCATATGGCACATATATACCTCCATATCTAAGTGTACCAAGTATAATTCTCCAGCCAAAACAAAAAAAAGTGTACCTAGTAGTATAATTCACCAGCAAAAAGAAAGAAAAAGATAAAAAAGTGTACCAGGCATTTATCAGAACCAAGTAGGAAAAAGAAAAGAAAAAAAGAAGAAGCAATGCTAAGTACTCACTGCAAATGGTTTGCTCGTACGCATGATTATACTAAAACATATCTTGATCATGCAGGTTAATTTGGGAGGTAGCTAGAGCAATTAACCATGGCTTTTGAGCATGTCGGAGTGTGGGAGAGGGGATGAGATTACTCCTGACAGAAAGGAAATAGTGGGGGATAAAGATATTCATATATATATATATATTGTATCATAGAATTAACTTAAAACTGGTTCATGCTTCTCTAGTTCAATAAATTCTTTCCATGGAGCATACTTGTCAATATTGCTATATTATATAGTTCCTTCATCAGATAAGGATTTCTTCTCATGAACTTAGGTGTTCTATGAAAGCTTAGGTTTTTTCATAACACACTATTCCATGCTCAAGTTTCCTTATAGCTAGCATTATAGGTTCTCCCGAAATCTCTGTATAGACTGAACATATTTCAATATAAAAAATCATCATATTTGTTGTTGTGAGGAATGAGGATAGGGACTTGCTCATAAAGCCAAAACCTTGCTTCTTCTTGTTCCAGGCCTTTCTGCGTTGGGCTCCTTATATTGTTAATTCAGGCCTTCTTGTTTCAATCCCCTTTTTAATTAGGATGCCCCAGCCCAAGCTCTCTGTAGTCTCCCATTTTAAATTTATATTACCCAACTAACTACTAAAAGACGAACCAAAAAGCCAGTTTACTCATTCTTCTCAACTCAACCTGAAGATTTTTTTTTTTGGTCATTCTTTTCACTTGTTATATTAGACAGTTTAAACTTCAGGTAACGCAACTTCGGTTGCTTTTTTTTCCGTCCTTAAAAGGGTTTTTTGCAAATATTTCATATTCCTATTGGCCGCGCAGTCATTTATCTCTGTCTAGTATAAAAACGAACCAAAATGTTTGAACTAGCGATCCAACACTGAGGCAAAAACCTTGGAACTCGTTTAGATGTCAAGAATGTCTTAGATCCAAATAAATCATTAATTAAAATATGACATCACAATAAAAGGGAAGTTAGACAAAAACTCATGAAACCAATATAACATCACAGTAAATCAGTGGAGAAGGTTTAGAAATCTTATAGAGGAGTTCAAGAATGTATAAGATACAAATAAATCAGTAAATTAGATTAACAATCATTAGAAGTCTTCATTAGCTTGATAGTGTGTTTTTGAATCTGATGATCATTTCCTCTTTATTAATTAAATATCTTTAGATCTCTCAAAAAATATTCAACTGAACTAATCTAAGGACGATTAAATAACAACAACAACAATAATAATAATAAAAAAAAAATAATAATAATAGTTGGATACCCTTGGCGTGGAAGCATAGAGAGGGTGCGCCCACTTTCGTATGGTGGTCCTGGGAAATGAGTTCACACCCACAATCAAGAAAAAATGAATGCATTAGCATCCAAGCAAACATAAAGTTTTCAAGTCACATGAGTCTAATGAATACCCCAACCATAAATAAATACTATTTGAACCACAAACAAACCCATAAAGTTTCCCAGCTAACTTGTTAAATTCTTTTTAACAAAAGGCTACTCATTCATTGAGGGCTATTTAAGTATTTTTTCAGTGACAAATTAAACAAGGTTTACTCTAATGAAAGAAAGCTAGCTCCATCAACTTCAATGATACACCTGTTGCACAGATGCATGCATGCTTTGCTATAATGCTTAGCATATATATATATATATACGCAGGCCTCTCTCTCCTCCGGTGAGTGAGCGAGTGAGAGTGTGTATGTGTGTGTTAAAAGTGGTGGCCCTGGACAGCTCTAGCTGTGTAATCCTGCTATCTAATCTATTAAACCAATAATGATAATAAAAAAGAGAGGGTAGGTTCATACTTAGCTTATATTACTGGCTTAAATTTAAAGGTAGGAAAGGGAAGGGGGCCTCATGCTTATCTTTATGATTCCATCCTACAAGTTTATAGGCTTATTCTCTAGTGGTTACCTCCCATTGAAATTTTAGGGGGCTCTTTCCAATCAAAATCTACTTATCCATAGACACTGATAATGCCAGTGGGTCTATCAGCTTCATCTCCATATATACACACATACATGTTTATTATTTATATACATCTATTTAAAACGCCAAAGGTAGTTTTGATTTTTCTTTCCAACTGGAACATCAAACTGATCTGTCCAATGTCTTTATGATTTGTGCAACTTGGTTAACGTCTTGGTGGGAGGACAACAAATATAGATGCGTACAGTACTAGTCATTGCATTATATATATATATACACACACACACTGACACGTGGAATAAATTATTAAGTTAATCTCATTATACGTGCATGTAGGGTCAGGTGAATGATGCCGCAAGGTTTTGTTCCCTTCCTTTTGTATCAATTAATCGAGTATGTACAGCAATATATAAACCGCTTTCTAGATGGATATGGACCGTATGTTGGAACACACATTTAACTGGCTAGTTACTAAGATAAGCTAAATATATATATATATATACATACACAGATGGTGGTTAAGCACGCCTATATATATACAAGATTTCATGTTCAGGGTTACTCATCAAATCAGTAAGCTAAGTAGCTAGCATTTTATTTCTCAGTTGTATCTTAAGCTCCAACAGTATCTCCAATCATTCATAATATTAATAACTATCATGGATTTATCAGCTGACTCGAAGGCAACAATTTCAGAAGCACATCCCGAGACAATGGATATTCTTTCGCGGGCTTGGTGCAACTTAGCAGTTGAAGCTTTCCAAACAGAGTCACAAGACAAATCACTCCTCCACCTCCATGATAACCTCATCATTACCAACTTTGACAAGCATCACACCACTGTGAGTCAACTTGGCTAGCTTGCAATTTTATTCGACTTATACACGCTTCTAAATTAGACAAATAAGCATATTAACTAACAACATTTTTTTTTTCAGAAGATGAACAATGATGTAAAGATGGATGATGCAGATAGCTCCACACCCCCATGGAAATCAAACGATGTCAAGGTGCCAACTTACTAATATATATATATATATATTATCAACTTGATCACATACATATATATAACTCTAGCTTTTAGGCCCAATATTCATCACATAATTCCTTCTTTTTTTTTTCTTACTTCAATCTGCTCTGTTTTTTTTTTCTTCTTCTTTCCTTTTCTCAATCAGTCGTGGATTTGGATGCAACAAGCAATGCATCCAGAATTAAACTACAATAGCTGCTTCCGAAAGAAATGGGTATGGTATACAACGCATATGTGTTCATTAGTATGCAACTTTATATGCGTGTGTATGCATATATAAATATATATGCAATGTATATAGGTATTTAAATTAACTACTAGACTTCATGTGTATATAAACTAGAGAAAATTAATATATGTGTGTGTATAATGCGTTGCACATGCATATATTCATGCAGCTGCCGTGGAAGATAGTGCCATTTATGCACCTGACGTCAATCAAGAAATGGATGAAAGAGATGAAACAGAAGAAGAAAGAGGATCAGAGGTTGCAAAGAGCTGAAGTGCATGCAGCAATATCTGTGGCAGGTGTTGCAGCTGCACTAGCTGCCATAGCGGCGGAGAACTCCTCCTCCGAACTAATGCTTGATAATTCAACCACCACCAAAGAGTCCACAGTGGCTTCTGCGGCAGCTTTGGTAGCAGCCCAGTGCGCACAACTGGCCGAGGCCATGGGGGCCAAGAAGGAGCAGCTAAGCACAGTAATAGGTTCGGCCATGAGCTGCACAACTGCTAATGACATCTTAACACTTACGGCAGCGGCTGCAACATGTAATCACTTTCCTTTCTCTGCTTAATTACTTGGTCAATAATACTTCTCTCCTCACATATAAGGTGCAATTTCAGCTAACACGACCTGATATAACTTAACATAATCAATCGAATTAACTTAGTAGATTGGATGTAAGTTTGACACCACTAAGAAAAAGAAGGTTATTTTATCTTTTATTTGTTGTTAACTTCTTTTATTCTCATGCGAAAATAATATCATAAGCATAAGGAAGAGGTTGGGAGACATAGTTCTTGATAGACGGTTGGTATGAAAGACCTAGTTCTACATATAATTAACGTCAGAATTCATATTTGGACAGTACATGTGAGCACTTGTATTATCTGTAACAAGTATATAATAAGCTGATCAAAGAATCACCCTCCATCCACTCAACGAATTTGTGGTACAAATGAACACTTTGGGCTAGCTTGTATAATGGAGTAAGGATGTGTTTGGGCACCTGTACGATGAGACTGACTGTAGAAGATTGGCTCACTGGTTTGCTATTCATACTGGTTAGGCTCAATCATCTTCTAAATGCTCAAGCCACATAAAATGAGGAAAATAAAAGATGAAGTAGTGTATGATGAGGTAGGGTCCGAACTAAAAAGGCTAAAAGCCATCGTCGGCATTTTGAAATCAAACTATCCGTACGAAATGATCCCTCATTTGTTGGGTGGACAATGCTCTGCTAGGAAGGAATACTAGCTATCACTGGGAAACAGTGGCTCCAGAACTTAATTTTTGCTTTTTATGGCATTTAATTTGAAGTTAATGAGCCATAATGACTGTGAAAAGCTATAACAATATAAAGCTCTATCAATGGCATCTACCTACCTACGATAATGAAAATTAAGAGACCAGCTTAAAGATACTAAATAAATGGAGAGACCAACTGGACACGGTTTGATATATTAATTCCCCCATATGAAGCGTTAAGAATTCAATTCATAGATGCTAAATTATTACTTATTTACTAATTGCTAATCAATTGGGTCCTTGTTTATGTGGTTGATTATAGCACTAAGAGGAGCTGCTACGCTGAAAGCAAGATCAGGATGTAAGAATAGGTTGATTAATGGCAGCCTGCCGGTGCTTCCAATCCAGGACAATGATAATTTTGACTTCAATTTTGACAAGTGTCGATCTATTCTTGCCAAAGGCAAGGAACTAAGCATCGAAACCTCAGAGAATGGTATGTAGATTTTGATCTATTTGGTCATACATACATAGAGAGAGAGAGACAGTATAGACATACAATATAAGCACAAAAACTACAAAAGAATTTGTTCCCTAAGAGTGACGGAGCAGGGCAATCGAATGCCCCTAGCAAAACTCAATGAGTTAAGCTAATAAGCAATAAAAAACACGAATATTAACAAATTATTTTTGAGGAGGATTTGATCATTACAACTTCATAATATTATTGCTAAAACTTATATGAACAATATAAATTTATCATGTTCCTTCCATTTGTTTACTTTAACTTATCCATTTGGGAACAGGAAGGTGTATGTGGAGGTCAGTTTCTGTTATCCTAACCAACGAAGGCAAGGTACGAATATTAGTACATACCGACTTTATTGGATGATTGGACAATAAGCTAATTTCTAGTCCAAAACCAAACTTAACAGTCAATTCTTGTCACAATTTTATAGGTTATTCTCAAAATAAGAAAGCTCAACTTACTGAATGCCTTTGCCAGAAATAAGGAAAGTATGTCCATTGACTTATCTTATACAAGCATTGAACACTATATATAATCCTCTTTTGTTTAATGCAATATCTGACCAAGGGATTTCATAGTAGAGGATTGAGAAAAATAAGTTGGTATTAAGCTTGAGTTGATTTCAGGCATTGTCTTGGATCTGCATGCCGAGTTGTATAAGGATTCAGAAGGAGAAGAAACTGACACATGTTATCTCATTGTTCTAACGACAAATAGAGGGATGATAAAGCTAGACATGGAGGACAATTATCGGAGTTACAAGATATGGACCACCACGATTAACCAAATGCTGATGCTTTCCTCTTCATTTACAAGCTATCAACTTCAGTTTTACAAAACTTAAAATCAGTTTGCTTTTATGTTCTGCGAATCTGTTTCTTTTGTGTTGACAAAGGTATAGGAAAGATATTATGGGAACTTGCAATGTATCAGTCATTCTTCTGATAAAACTTTTAAATGTTCTGCTTCTTAGTTGTTGAACTATTTGAAGCATCATCAATAATAATGTATAGCTACATTTGTGAGGTTAAAATTTGCTCCCATCAATTAGTTTCATCTGTTTTAAAATGACTTGGTGTGATGGTATAAAGTATTTTAAGCATTGTTAGTCACATGAGTTTATAGTAAATTGCTGTATCAAAATACCTCATAGAAGTATCCCCTGGCTTTTAGAATACCACATGTCAATTACACAACAAGAAGTTGATGCACAGTAAAATATTGGAATTTACTTGCTTTGAATGAAACAAATCTTATGTTGTATACAATATATCAAGATAACTACTCCGACGATACTATGCAGCCAAAAGCTTTTATAAGTGATAAGCACAACCAAACACAATATGCAACCAATGAAGTATGACATACAATGGTTATTAAAATTACAAGTCATAGGTGTTAGGGAGACCAAACCATAAAAGTATCCTTCGGGGCCGATCCAGGAACCTGGCTTGCCATGCTGGTTCATCGTTTTCATAAACGAATCCACTTTTTATGTATAGCTTCTTTGCTGGTTCATTGTTCACCGCAACATGGACATACAAATCGCTTATTCCTGAGAAATTTTCAAAGAGGGCATATAAGCTATGTCGATCAAACTGAAGAGAATGCAAAGCACATCATCCATATGATGCACTTGGGAAAAGGAAAAATGAAACCAAGAACCCTGTATATAGAGGACATAGAAATCACAGCCATTCTTAAACTTGCCATCCAAAAAAATATCTCAACAATTCATGCTCATCAATAAGTTTGGAAACTCCTCCATCCTTGGTTAACATGATGATGGGGTGGGATTAGAGTTGGTAACTATTATACCATCATAAAGTCCTGCAAATAAACTTTGTGATGCCACTGAACTATGTAATTACACGAGTATTGAAAGGCTTCAATGCATCTAGCCAATCACAAATACGTTCCAATAAAATTTGCAATGTCATTGAATATGTAGTTACAATGTTGAAAGGCTTCCATCCATCAAGCCACTTTATCTTTCTTGCTAAAAGGTGAGATGTAAGTTTTCCACCTCAGCAATGCAGGAAATTAGACCACTCAAAATCTAACTACACAACAAAATGTGGTGATTCTTTGTAAGTATAAATGTTATAAGCCACACAAGGGCTTTTAATTTGTCCATTCCTTTGTTCCTTTGTCCCTTTAATTGCTCTTCAACACAAGCAATCCAATTGTGGAATGGTCAAGATGAGAAGTGAAGCATCAAAGAAGGAACGCACCTCAAGATGGTCTACTATTAACATTCAGTTAAGCAGGAAAAATGAGTTGGGGACAATCAAAGGAGCTGTGATGCTCTCTGTGACATTCACTAAGAACCTAATTTCTGCTTTTCATGACAATATCAAACTATTTCTGTTGCTTTCTAATTCTTTTTCATCTCTAAAATTACTGATATATCCATCAATTGTCACCAGATACATCATCGGCTGCACTTGCAATGAAAACTCTACTTGATGATTGTAGATAGTTCACGACATTGGATTCATATTCTCTGAAGTAGAAGAGCATTCGCTCAAACAATAGGTTCCTTTTTGATGCATTATATCCAGGGGCTTAGAAAGCATTCAACTTAGTTGATTGTAAATTTGTTTAAAGTAAGAGTGAATAATGCGATTATATGAGAAATTAGTTCGAAACAGGTAGTTCAGCCTTGAAAACATTAAACACTCAATTTCTACGGCAAACATTGCATGTATAATGAATCCTGGTTAAGATGGCATATCCTGATCCTCAGCCAATCTCAATATTAGATAAATTTTGTGGATCAGTCACTGTTTGGGTTGAGCATGAACCAGTGGCAACGTAAGTTGCCTTACTGGTCCAAAGATATAGTATGAGGCTGTAATTTAATATTGATAATCATGATTCCAATTCAATGTAACTGAATTTCTAAAAATTACCACTTGCATGTGTATTTCTGGTGACACTGCGAGGGAGAGGAGTGAAAGTACAAATAGTGGAGCATTGGTAAAGATGGACACGTCATATGGCCAAATGAGAAAATAAAAGTTAATACAAGTACAGAAGTGTCTTGGAAGTTGTTACCCCAATTTTCAGCAACAATCTTTGACTTTTCAACAAGTGTATAACCCAACCCATTCCTGTACAGTTCCTTGGCGACACAAACGTTGCTCAAGTATGCCCTGGCAAAATCAGCTCCAATTCCCTGTTGAGGTGAACTCCTAAGATAATGTAAAACTGGAATTCCAAGATTACAAAAGCCTTCACAGCATCAAATATTGGAAACAATCATGTCTATGCAAGATTTTACAAACAATACCATCAAGGACAGAGATAGGATGTGAGTTCGCCGGGAGGGGGGGCACGTGCCCCTCTTGGCACAAGCTCCCTCCGTCCTTGAACATCATCAGAATAAGTCAACTAAACCTAGTCACAACATGGCATAAGGAACCTACACATAGTCAATGTCGCTCATATATTAGTTTTATTTCTTCAATAACAAAGATCTATGACTATGAGTCAAGTAATATCCATCTGTCTTTCAATATATATTTGTTACCTCGTCAATGCAAAACCAAGTACAAAAAAGGTTGTTAGAACCTAAAATAAAAAGATCTCACACACCTATCACAATATTTTCAGATGTCCGAGACGACAAGGATATCCACTTCCTAGAGACAGTTCCCATATGGTTGAATGGAGAATGTGCTGTAATTTTTGCATTTTTCAGCTACTTAATTTTGATCAATATGGCGTCCCTGCTGAAATACATTTTAATGTTGACAATTATGTCTTCGCCCTCTGGTTTTGACTGCAATTATCAATGAAAGTTGTCTATGTATTTCGAAAATACAAGCTATTATTTAGTGCCGGTTTTAGCTATGCAGGGTGTTGGGTGGAGAAAATGAGAGGACGTTTGAGAATTTTTGCACAAAATGACTTTCAAAGATTAACCCGCATTATCATGTAGACACTTAATGTGGAGTATATCATACAGGCTCTGTTTTCAATCTTGTTGCTTATTCTTAATCTTCTAGTAACATGTTACTGAAGATATATGTAGATGTTTCATAATCTTGAGGTGATTAGACTATAAAATGGTGGGAAAGGGTAACAGTACAAACATCAAAGAAAGAATCAATACGAAAAATTTACAGAAATAAAATTACCAAGCAAACAAAAACGTTTACAAAGGATTTCATAAGCCTAAAGAAGGCAACCGATAATAATAACCACATATTATATCAACTCAAATTTTCCTATTTTTTCTCATTCTTATTTTCTCCTTTTTTTGGTGTGATTAGCTTCTAAGAGAACAGAATTAATTCTTTTTTCATCTTTATCAAAGCGGTAAAAAAAAAACAAAAAGGTTCACGACACTCAAGTGGTTTTTCCCATCATGATGGCATATTCTTATGAAGGGAAAATGAAAAGGGTAAAGAATTTCTGTAGTATAGTTGCTCTGACCACAGGTGAAAAGAGAGGATGTTTCCTTCTGAGAATTAAATCAGAAGCCAGAAACTAGAAGCATTGTAAAGAAATCTATACCAGTCATGCTATTATAATATTATCCAAGATACAGTGCCTTACTGGTTTCATGCAGTGAACAAACTATTTTTCACCAAATTAGAGAAACTTACATGCAAAATCACTAAAATTTCTATTCAGGTCCAATCAATACCTTTGGCTTCATTCCTGTTATTTCATCCGGAAGCCTTAGGCACTGGTTAAGATCAAGAGTCCCAACTACGACTCGATCTTCTCCATTGTGCGAAAACTAGGAAACACGTAAAAGCAAAAGGATATTGGATAAGTAGGTGGTAATGAATGACTGATATACACTTAAACATAACTTCACATACTCATTGACCAAAAGAACATATAGCGCGCCAAAAAAAGATAGGAAAATGAAAAGAATGGTACCTTACATGCAGTGCATAGATCATCATCTGAAACGGTTGATATTTCTGACAAGGGGACTGTAGCATTGATGCAAGAAACTCTTGTGAAGCCCTCCCTCTTCCCTGCAACACGTTCCTTGAGTGCTTCAAACTCACGGTCGGCCAAGTACTTTTTGTGATCCTAATAAAACTTGACAAGTAGAGAACAGCATCAGTATCATATTGAGGGGCCAGACTACTCACAAGTCTTTAACTTGTAAACCATCACCATGAATAATAATCTTAGAAACATAAAATAGTGAAAACTCAATTATAGTATGATTCAAGACTCGTGATTGGCAATAACAATTGGGAGTAGACTAAAAGACAAAGCTGGGGTGAGGTGTGGATGGGGACATGGAATTACAAGTAGAAGCACCATGATTTGTGTCCAAATCGTTTAGTAGCAGCAGCATTAATCAATCAATACTGTATACACAAGTATGTGTGTGTATTTGTGTGTGTCTGTATATATATATATATATATATATATCGAAATAGAAATTGAAATTGAAATTGCTTATGAAATATATAGAGAGCGATCTAGATAGTTGAAATTGGTTAAAGCAAATGGTGAATTGAATATAATAGAATGGAGAAAAGTAGTGAACTGACTTGTAGGGCGAAAGTGTTTTCAAAATGATTGAAAGAGCGAACGCGAAGGCAAGCAGCGGCCCATAGCTGGTCGTCGGAGACGGCCTCCGCCAAATTGAAAGCTGATTTGTGGAGGGTTAATGTTTCCTGAGAAGCAACGCCGATTGGACGCCGATGAGGATGAGGATGAGGATGAGGATGAGCTCCAAACAATACTAAGTTAGGGTTATAATTCAATCTGCTGCTATCCAATGAATTCCCACATTGTGGCACTGCCGCCCTTGAGTATGTCACCACTGCCATCATCTCTCTCCTTCCTTCGCCACACCCACACACTGCCTATTCTAATCTATATCCTATGTGTCTCTTCACCACACATATATCCATATATATATATATATATATATATTCATAGACGGAAGATTCCATTCACAGATAAGAACTATGTTTGACTCATATCTAATGCTCCTGATTAGGGTGGGCTAAATCAACGGAAGATCATATTTTATGGAACCGGACAAAAGAACACCTTTATAAAGAATTTGGATAAAAAAGGTTTATTCACTTAATTTTTAGGTATATTATTATATGAAAAAATAATAATAATAACAGCACAGTACCTTTCATAAGAAAACTCCATAATGGTTTATTTATTCTGTTTTTTTAACAAAACATAAAATATTTTATTCATGAAGAAAATACTGTAATCCAGAGGAATTCAAAAAATATATATGCAGCTCATATGATATGATACAAGTTGAAATGGGTCCAGGACTCTAGGGACAAGTTTTACTACAATGAATTCTGCGTGAGCTAACCTGCTCAAGTCCCTCTCTTGCTCCTAATAGATAATGAATCATGAGCTTCCTAATAGATAATAAAATTCATCATACAGGTATTTTATTCTCTTTTTTTATTCAACAAAACGAGTAATACAATCTCCTTCTTCATGAATCCAAAGGAAAGAAAGACGTCTGAGAGGGATATCCGGGTAAGTGTCCCGTACACAAAAATAGTTGACAATTTTTTATTTTTTTATTTTTTATGTTAGGGTAATGTGGTACGAGAAAATAGGGATTTATCATTCCAAAAAACCTATCACGGATCAAAAAATATTCAAAAAAGATAAAAGAATGCGTGTAATATGTTCTAAAAAGTAAACTTAATGATGGATAATTGTAAGAACTCAAATCAGTAAAAGAATAAATTTCTAAGCATGTTGTCTTCGACAGGGTACAAGAATCACGAGAATGGGCCATCCAAAACAACTTTTGACCAAGGTTGTTAATATCGGAGTTTAGGTAGGATAGTAGGGGATTCATAGAATCATTAAATATATATTAAAAAATATTAATAATTAAATATTTAATTTTAAATTTTAAATCATATTAAAGTGTTCATTTTTTTTCTAATACATTAGGTTTTTAATTGTTTTTCTCATATTAGAGTCTTCAAACTAAATCATTTAGATTTTAGGTCTTTCATATGGATGACTTAACCGTCAAATCATTGTTTCAGTGTTTAGAATGGAAGTAAAATCATATAAAATTGTAGTAGAATTGTAAGATCGTGACAATTATATTTTTGATTTAACAAAGTTTTCCAATAGGTTAAGGTTTGAGTTTCACTTTCAAGATTTCGCTATCCACGTTGAAAAACCTCTACCTCATAATAATTCCCTAATGATTTCTCAACCAATTTATTTTCTCCCATTGCCTTTGATTTTTTATTTTCTTTCTATCCAGCAAAATATTTTGTTTCATTTGAGAAAATTTGCAAAAAGTATTTGGAAGACATAAAAAATAAAAACAAAAAAAATATTATTGCATTTTCTTTTCATCACTAAAGTAATATAGAATTGACTTCAATATTGCAGAATACTACCGTGCAAGCAATATATTTAAACAGACAACCAAACGTAGAGAACATGCCACAAAATGTTTTAAATTTTTTTTTATCTTATTTCACAATAAATTTAAAAGTAATGATAGCATCTACTTGCTAATGTTTAAAATGTTGAACTTCAATTTTATTCTGGTGGACATACGAGCAAATAGTTTAGTAATCATAAGAATCATCGTTTGTATACATTAGAACTGGCAAAATGAGACACGACACGACACGGTAACACGATACGAACAAGGCATGAATTAAAAGAGTTAGAATTGACCAGTGACGGAGCCAAGATTTTGTTTCAAGAGGGGCATAATATATCTTATAAAAGGAAAGAACATGAATTAATACAACAAATATTCCTTTTGTAAAGGCAAATTCTTCTAATAAAAATATAAGGCAAGAAAAAAAATCACACAAAAAAAGTTATGATTTTGAAAGTATTATTAATCTAATTTAATAGCAATATTCATATAAATTGAAACAAATAATTACCTAAGCAATAAGTGTTATGAGATAATGGTCGAATTATGAGTCATTCTTCAAAAGCATACTACTCTTCTTTTGCCGAGTGATACCTAAAATGCAACAATAAAATCAATTGATACCTAATACACAAAAGCATACTACGAATTTCGTCCCAAGTATTAGGATTGTAGTCCAAGATTTTAGTTTGTAGTCCTGGATCTGTTTGAAGATCCTCAAAATTAATATCAAATCGACTTTGCTTGACAGTATCATTTTTTCTCTCTATAGGGGTAGTCAACTCTGATTTTATTTTGATATAGCTATCGATTCTTTTCATAACTATTTTTTTTAAAAAATCATTTACATATAATATTAATACTTAAATTATATAACCTTTAATGAATAAATAAATCAACCACAAAAAAGAAAAAACAAGAATAGGCTAAATAGCCTCAAACCACATTAAAAAAAACACATTACATAGATGACAAAAATTAAAATACTTCCAAGTCATGTGAACAAAAAATATAAATTAAGTGTTTTTTAATTTTATTAAAGTAAAACGTGTTTTACCTGCTAATCAAGATGTGAGTTGATGACAAAAGATTGATTTTCGCAAAATAATAGAGATTCAATAACAATAACTAACAAGACAATGGAGTTTTGAACCTGTCAATAGGTCGAAAGATCTCTAGAGAATATAATCTTTTACACAGTGATAATATATTATTATTTGGGGCAATTTTTATTTTCTGTTTTTTAGAAATTAGTGATATTTTTGTGATTTGAGTTTTTTATTTGGTATGTAAATTTTGAATGACCAATTCGGATTCGGGGCGTGACACTACATGATTACATAGGTCAACATGGATAACCTGATGGTTGGGTTATGATTGAGCATATTTGATACATATATTAACCAGGTCTTTTTCGACATGACACGATCTCAACCCAACACAAACATGACCCACCGACACGAACTGTCTGCCCTAGTATACATTAACAATTTAATACTTAATTGCCCAACTTGACAAGCTATTTCTCAAGATAAAAACAACTTTGACATACATGCTTTAAAAATGTTTCAAAATCTTATTGGTTTATCAATAGTGAAAAAATTATTTTTCATTACAAATTACTGTTGAGGTGTGACGAAATTTAAATGATATTATGATTAGTGGTGTTGGTATTGATGAAGAGAATTGAAGCAATTGAAGTCTGAAACGAAGTTGTTGTTGAAGAACCACCGAGTACTCGGTGAGTTCTTTACCAAGTACTCGGTAGGGGCGCAAGTGAGCGAACTTGCGCAATTGAAGGAAAATTGACCAGAGGGCATTTGCGCGACTATTATATAGTTACCGAGTACTTGGTAGGAATGTCACCGAGTACTCAGGTCTGGTAGCGGGTTTTAAGTTTTCCTTTTTTATTAAGAGATTGTAATCTTATGATTCCTTTTAGGAATGACTTGTTCACCAATCTAGGTTATTTATATATATGGAAGTCTGGTGGTTAAGGTTTTTTGGTGTAGAGAAAATACAAAGAAAGAGAGGAAGAGAGATAAAATAATTGTTGAGTGATATTTTCTTGTTGAGTGTTTTGATTAATAAAAGAGTTGTTGATAGTTGTTGATATTTTTGTGCATGATCTTGGGCGGGATTAATTCTTAAGCAGTGAAAAAGAATTAATTCCTAACAAGTGGTATCAGAGCTATGGAGACAACTTATGATGTAAAGTTGTATGCTGCAGTGGAGAAATTTGATAGAAGAAAAAACTTCAGTCTCTGGCAAATTCGGATGCGAGACTTGTTAGTTCAACAAGGTTTAGATGAGGCGTTGAACGAGAAGCCTGCAGATATGGATTCAACAAAGTGGAACAGAATCAACTCGAAGGCAGTGAGTACCATTTGATTGACTCTGACAGATGATGTGATATACGATGTAGTCAGCGAAAAATCTGCAGTAGATTTATATAAGAAATTGGAAGATCTCTACATGGGGAAGAATGTTACGAATTGATTAATCTTAAATCAAGAATTGTATTCTTTTCATAGGAAGGAAGGTATGGATTTGCATCCTCGTCTTGGTGAGTTCAATAAAATTATCTGTGATTTATCTAATCTTGGTGTACAAGTTAGTGATGAGGATAAAACAGTTATTTTATTGACGTCGGTTCGCTCAACTCACAAGCATCTGTTTAATACTTTACTTTATGGGAGAGAAACCGTGACAATGAAGTAAGTGAATAGTGCTTTATTTTTCTAGTGAAAAAATAAATGAAAAAGATGAAGAAAATATCCGAGATAATTATGCACTTGTTGCTGAGAATAGAAGAAGATTTGAAATAAGACAAGGAGGATATGATAGATGGCAAGGTGGAGCTTCATGGAACCAGAAGTCATTTATGGAGCGACCATGCTACTATTGCGGAGAAATAGGACATTACATACGGGAGTGTCCAAAAAAGAAGGAATATGGGTACAATACCGTTGCAGTTGCCGAGACAAGAGAAGAAGATGATGAAGCTCTATCAATTACTGACAAAAAGGAATAAGCAAATAAATGGATTCTTGATTCTGCTAGTTCTCATCATGTGTGTCCTCATAAATAATGGTTTACCTCCTACAAACCATTTGTTAGTAAAAACTTTATGGGAAATAATTATTCTTGTGAAGTCGTAGGAATCGAAACAATTAATATCAAGACAACAAATGGATTGGTAAGAACTTTGACAGATGTGTATCATGTTCCAAGTGTTAGAAGGAATGTGATATCTTTGGGTGCATTGATGTCAAAAGATTGTTGGTTTAAAGCAAATTATGGACTGTTGAAAGTAGGAAGAGGACCACGCATCATGTTCATTGGAAAGAAGGTTGGAAATTTGTATGAGTTGTTAGGAAATACACTTCTAGGTGGAGCAATTCCGAAGATGGTGTATAAACCTGTTTTAAAATATTAAGTCAAGGTGGAGAAATTTCGCCAAGATGGAGATTGTTGGGGTGTGGCGAAATTTAAGTGATATTATGATTAGTGATGTTGGTATTGATGAAGATAATTGAAGCAATTGAAGTCTGAAACAAAGTTGTTGTTGAAGAACCACCGAGTATTCGGTAGGTTATTTACCGAGTACTCGGTAGGGCGCGCAAGTGAGCGAATTTGCACAATTGAAAGAAAATTGACCAGAGGGCATTTGCGCGACTATTATATGATTACCGAGTACTTGGTGGCCCAGTAGCGGGTTTAAAATTTTCCTTTTTTATTAGGAGGTTGTAATCTTAGGATTGACTTGTTCACCAATCTAAATTATCTATATATATATTAAAGTCTGGTGGCTAGAGCTTTTTGGTGTAGAGAAAATACAGAGGAAGAGAGAGAAAGTAATTGTTGAGTGATATTTTTTTGTTGAGTGTTTTGATTAATAAAAAAATTGTTGATAGTTGTTGATATTTTTGTGCATGATATTGGGCGGGATTAATTCTTAAGCAATGAAAAAAAATTAATTTATAACAATTACTAAATAAATTTGTACAATTATAATTCACTTAATTTTGATTGCATAAGAAAATAAAATTTATTTGCTATCTAAGGGCCTGTTTGGTTGGGGTGTTTTTGTGTTTGTTTATGTGTTTTGTGTTTATAAACTTGTTTGGTTAGTGTTTTTGGGATATGTGTGTTTAAAAACACTTTTTCACTTTAGGCAAATTTTAGGCATATGAGAATAAACATGAATTTGGTGTTTATTGGGGTGTTTATCACTTACACTTTCTTCACTTTATAATATATTTTATTATTTTATTATTTATATTATTAATTTATTATATATTAATTTATAAATATATTCTATTTATTTATTTATTATTATTTATTAATTTTTAATTATTTAAAAATATATTTTATTAATTTAATATTAATTTATTATTATTATACTCATTTTTTTTATTATTATGAAGTATTTATTTGTTATTAATAATATTTACTTGTTATTTATTATTATATTTATTTATTATTTTTTATTATTATTTATTTCATTTTGTTTATTATTTATTATTTTTATTATATGTTTAAATATGTTTTATGTAATTTATTATTTATTTTATTATTTTATTATTATTATTTATTATTTAGTCCATTTTTTATTATTAAATTTATTTATTATTATTGTATTCATTTATTATTATTATTATATTATATTAGATTTATTATTTATATTATTAAATTAGTATTTATTAATTTATATATTAATTTATAAATATATTTTATTTATTTATTTATTATTATGTCATTATTTAATTCATTTTATTTATAAATTATTTATTCATTTTTAATTATTTAAAAATATTTTTTATGAATTTAATATTAATTTATTATTATTATACTCATTTTTTATTATTATTATGAAGTATTTATTTGTTATTATATTTACTTATTATTTATTATTATATTTATTTATTATTTATTATTATTATTTATTTCATTTTGTTTATTATTTGTTATTTTTATTATATTTTTAAATATGTTTTATGTAATTTATTATTATTATTTATTATTTAGTCCATTTTTTATTATTATATTTACTTATTATTATTGTATTCATTTTTTATTATTATTATATTATATTTTATTTATTATTAATTTTTAATTATTGATTTTTAATTTTTCAATTTCAAACCAAAAAACATCCCTACCAAACATACTTCTGTTTTTTTGATGAATAAACAAAAAAACAAAAAACGTGTTTTTTGTTTATTTAACACAAACACAAACACAAACACAACTCTACCAAACAGACCCTAAGTGATCGAAAAAGATTCGTTTTCTAAAACTATATAGTAAAATAAATATTATGGGACAAATTTTAAAAAGAACAGAAGTAACGTGTATAGAGTGATGAATATCAAAATTTAGATTTGACCGGTAAAGTTATTAGAACCGTAACATTGTGTTTGGTAGTCTTGGATTTTGAGGGGAATTGATTTTGGAAATAGGAATTTAATGTATGGAAGAAATCAGATTCTTAAAATTTTGAAATTTGACTGAAAATCAAATTCATATGAGTGAATTTGATAATTGACATAATATTACTCTGGAGACAATTTATACCATCATTGGAGTTTCGTCCCTTAAGGTTTGAGAGTATTTTTTCATTTCCTAGTGGTAGGTTTGATAAAAGAAATTGAACACATCATGAGTCAAGGCGTGGGAATAGGTTTTGGTAAGGATCTGCCCTGCTTCGTTTATATTAATTTTAATTAATTAATTATTTATTTATATATATGCAAAAATTAAAATCAATATATTTTATTAATTATTACTCGTTATATTATCATAGGACTCGACATTTCGAACCAAGGAAAAACAACAAGTCACATATATAGAAAGAAAAACAAATAAAGAATTAGTTCGATTTTTTTATGTGTATTATGGTTGTATTATTTTTTTAATTATTTTTGCACTAGACTCTTCTATCAATGATGAAGATGCACCGACAATCATGTGTTAATGAGTGCGGGGTGGACAAGGGTATAACAAAATGTTAATGGAGCGTGTATGGTTTATGAGAAATCAACCCGTAAAAAATCCCGGAAGGGCATAATATTTTAAAAGATTAAATGGGACGAGATGAATATAAGCAAACCCTTCTCGTACCCATTTCATTTACATCCCTAAATATTACTCTTAGTTTACTAAAATTGTCCTTCAAATAATTATATACACATGTATTTATAAGGACAATATTATACACAATTATTTATTTTATAATTTAATTTTTATTTCTTAGAAATATAAAATATAATTTATTTTTCATTCCAATTCAATTCCTTTTTCAATTATAATTTTCAATCCCAAAAAATCTTAATTCCAAACAAAGGTAGGAGTTTGACTTGAACTCCAGTTTCACTCGTGTAAGCCGGCGAGTCCCACCGTATCTATAATTGTATTCAAAGTAGAAACAATCAATATATATATATTATATATATATGACAAACCTACGGTCCAAAATCCAACAGCGGCACATATATTACGTTGAATAAAAACATGATTAATAAGTACTAATAAAAAGAAATAGAAATAGAAAAAGTATCCAATTAGAAGTATCCTCAGACGAGGAAAAAAAATCCAATTAGATATAGAAATAGAAAAAGAAAAAGAAACCCCTTTTGATTGTCCATAGACCCCACGCTCACCCTCTCTACCAATTCAATGCCGCCACCAGACGACCGTCACCCCCCCCACCACCACCACCACCACCATGATTCCCTCCGCCTCAACCCAATCCCTCCATCATCCTCAAACGCCCCACCATCTCCAAAGCCGAACCCCAGGTTCCTCTCTTTCCTCCTTCGCGCCATCGTCATGGCCGTAATCGTCTCCCTCTTCCTCCTCTTCCTCGGCGTCGCCGCCTTCGCCCTGCTCGTCGCCGGCGGTGCCCTCCACCGCCACCGTAACCGCCGTCGAACCTCCTCCGACGCCTACTCCGCCCATGACTTGCAGACGTTCCTTAAAAGATCCAAATACAAATACGCGGGGGCAACGGCCAAGGACTGCGCCATCTGTTTGGATAATTTCAGAGACGGCGAGTGGTGCCGGAGCCTTCCCTCTTGTAATCACATATTTCATGAAAAATGTGTTGACAATTGGTTGATCAGAGTGCCCAATTGCCCTATTTGCCGAACTCCCCTTGGCTTCAATTCAGTGATCGGCAACGACGATTGTAACCTGCTCTGGGCTGTTGGTATCGGACGGAATAGTGGTTGATTTGGTGTTGCCAACAACAACAAATAAATACTCCTAGGAAACTAGTGTTGAAGGTTTGGGTGGATCGGTAAGTTTTGGGAAACTCCAAAAGTTTACTTTTTGTATATGTAACACTTTTGTTTATTAGTAATAGTATAGTCTTCAATCTTACTTTCATGCACTGCATCTTTTTTCTTTTTTTTTTTTTCTTATAATATATTTTTAGTCATTGCAATAGACAATGAATGTTTGGAGAACCTGAAATTGTTAGTGAGGAAAAGAAATTTAATCAACATACATTTGAAAATTGGAAGATTTACATTCTAAAAGAAGAATTGAATGCATTGGATCTTCAAGTAATTGGTTTCCTTGAAAACATTATTATACTATTTGGCCAATACCTTTGACTGACCTTGGCACTGCTGTTTGTACTCATAATTGTTCTCTCTTTGATGTGGCACTAGTTGTGGGGTTTGTAGTTTAGAATTAGGAGAAAATCACCATTCTTTTCGACAAACAAAGGCAAGTGCAGGTGGTTTCACCATACGACACGTCTTCTGTAGGTAGTTGAATATCTCTACTGCCTTTTCGAATGCAAATTGTTGTTGTAGATTTGAGGTTCAGAAATGTAAACGAATTTTACGGGTTTACCCATGGTTCTCTATTTGCCAAGAAGTGGATAATCGTGGCAAATATTATTTTGGAATGAGAAGGGTTTTCTCTTTGCTTTAAATCATCCTGGACAGGATTTGGAATCTTGTGCCGGTTAGGAAGGTATTTATTCCAGAGATCTATGCTAGCTGGTTGATTTTTTATTTATTTTTAACTATTATTATTCTTATTCTTATTCTTATTATTTGTGTTTGATTGGATTATAGGAGTATATGCTATTCCTTCGTGCATCCGAAACTCACCCTATTGGTTTGATACCAATAGCTTATTGATATCCATATTCAATTTCTTCTTTTGGCCTTTTTAAATCTCCTAAGGACTTGCTCCTTGATATCAGTTCTTTAGTTTTTTTTTAGTTTGTTGCTCTAAAGCATGAACACACCCAAGAGGGGAGCTCTACGTGGGTCAGCGCCTCGGACAAGTGTTCGAGTGACCCTTTTTTCTGTTGAATGTCTGACATGTTGAGGATCGTTGGGATACCCTTAGGAAACGACAGTCAATGTTCTTAAATTTTCTCTGCACATGTACTTACAAGTGCATTTAGAAGCTTTGTAGTCGCTGGCAGACATGATTTGCGGGAGTGATCTGTCGCTGGGGTCAAGGTACTATACAATCTTTTCTTCTGTTGCGTTATTCTCTTGCGACAAGGTTTAATAATAGTGAGAAATAGAATAGGAGTACTATGGGTTGGGGCTTATGGAATATATTAGTGATGGCTAGGGAAAGATAGTTGGGCTTGGGCTTGGGTTGTTCTAATTTTAAGACTAATGGATTGGTTGTTATAGTTACTTATCGAAAAAAAAAGGACTAACGGACTGGTTGTCATAGTAATAGGTTGGATTTGTTTTAATCCTAAGAACCAAACATTAACATGTAGGTGATTTAGAATTCAGATTGGGTGAAAACTAAAATTTCTATATAAGAAATGTATTTATTATTTAATTGTCATATCCTTGGGGTTTCTGTGTTTTATTTTCTAAAATCGCTCCTATGTAGTGGTCGACCTAAAAAGTAGTATCTACCACATCGCCAAGTCAGTTTCATGTTGTACCCATGTATGTGTTCGTCCTTCTAATGTTTGTTGTCAAATTCTCGGTGCTTATCTGAAGTAGTCTTCTTAACTGGAAGCTTCTGATGTGTTCCACTTGGATTGGCAAATTTATTGTCGAAGTGGCACTTGTCAATAAATGATGCATGTCTATGCTGTCCCTGAGGCTTTATGAATAGGTGTGTTAAAGTTGGCATTATCTAGTGCTGAAATTGGTAGTCCTGGTTATCTCATGTGCCGGTTTACTGAATTTCTTAGTGGCTACAATTTCCTTTTCTTTGAAGGCCTGTAGCAACAACTTATTGGACCTAAAAGATGTGATTTTAACTATTGGAGGAAGGTGGTTGAAGCTTATCATCAGTTGCTTTAGTGACACTGATTTGTTCGTCTAAAATCGGCTCTTTTTGCTTGATATTACCTGGGTATGTTGCAGTGCATTATGTTCACTGTGGGCACATCTTGTTTTGTTTATGGCACCTCTGTTTGGAATGTGGACTTAGAGTATTCATGTACAAGATAATTGCAGTGTAAAGGCTCTTGACTGAGCCGGAGAGCGCCTGAAAAGGAAAGGGCTTCAAGGTCCTGCTCTGAATCCTGATTTTTAGAATCATTCATATGACATATTTTATCATATTATGAAGTATATTCACAAAGTAACACTGACATCTCTGTCATCAGGATTGATAGGATTCAGTTAATTACCTGGTGAAATATCTTCATAATTTTGGTGTACTTTGTCGTCTACAATGATGTAAAACGAGCTGGGAAGAGTTGTGGGCTAAATAAGTACAGGGTCCTTATGTGCTCCCATTGCTCCTGAAGAAGATTAGTTAATTCATCCTATTTGGTTATGTGGATCAAACCGAAAGCAATCACTGTGGTGAAGTTATGCAAATGGATTCAAAGTGAAGAAGAAGAACAAACGAATAAATCAAATGATTTGGAATGTGTCTGACACTCTAGATTTTAACCTTCAAGACCTGTTGGGTATATTTACCTTATACTCATTGGAGAGTTGTGGCCGCATTGGCTAATGCTTGTTGGTTTGTTTGGACATTCTTGCTCTGTCCGTTTGTTTTTATTGTTGGGCGTGAGGAACTCAAAAGAGAAATATAAATATTTGATAGGATTCGATTCATTTTACTAATGAACAAAACAAATAGGATTGATTATGTATCACAATTTCATCACTACATCTACAAGCTTCCCTTGGGGGGGGGGGGGGGGGGGAAAGGAGAGAGAAGTTCTATGAGACGTCCAAAGTTGAACTTTATAGTGCTTTCCCTGCTTATTACAAAAGCAATGGATAATTATGTTTGTTGCTTTTACTAACAAAGTTTATATCTGCTATTATAATCTTTGGCTACTTTTCTTTACGGCACCAAACTAAATTCTTTTGAAAAGCTGGCATTAAATATTACTGGATGTAGCATGATCTGTGTTTTTCATATGCTATTGGAGTAATTGCATAACATGAGGAGAAAATTGATTACCTGGAACTGGACCATGTCAATGGAATTCAATATAGTGGAAGAACCTTGGAGGAGCAAATGTTTGACACTTTTGGGCCCAAACAAGATCTAGTACTTCAATAAGCGGAGTATGTATCTATCTTCTTATAAGTGCTTTCTATGTCTTTTCACGTGTTTTAACTTTTAATTCAGTTGACAAAAAATGTGGTATTGCCTCGAGTGTTGTGCCATATGGTCATTGTCGATTCTCCCAGAGACTCCTACTTTAGGAAGCAGGTTCTTAATCAATATAGAATTTGGTGTAATCTTTCAGTATCTATACAGAAACTCCTATCGATAGACACATGATTCTTAGTTAAATACTTCATTTAGCTTACCCAAACGTTCACCCTATCTTCACTTTGTTTGACTTTACCAGCTAAGCTGATTATTCAATTTGTAATTCACCATTGGGATAATCTACTCTTCTTCCACCATTGGGATAAACTACTCTACACTGGCAGTATTATACCCTAGAAGTAATCGCCCGAAAATTGTGGTGTGGTTAAAATGAACACTATAAATGCTGAGTCTGTCCTGAAGACACGAATATGCTAATGGGTAATCAAATGAGGGAAGAAATGAGTCGAGTGAAGTTTATTATACCAGAACCACAAGCTTCTTTGAGCATTGTTGGGATCCTTCGGGAAGCCCTCAAAGTTACCATTAGAAATGGGAAGGTCATGATGTCAATCCTGCTTCCAGTTTTTATTTCTGTTTCTCTACTGGCACTGGGTGCTCGAATAGCATCACTGCCAATATTGACAGATTTGTCGTCTAAGATGGCACTTCTGAACGAAGAACAAGACAGGCCTGATGTTGTTGTAACTGTAGGAAGAAGTATTGTTAAAGATATTCGATATTTGCTGGTGGTGCAATTAGTAGTACTGTTTTTTCATGTGTCATCTTACTGAATTTCTCAGTGGCTACAATTTCCTTTTCTTTTAAAGCCTACACCGGAAAAATCAGGAACCTTGAAGATATGCTTTTAACCATCAGAAAAAGTTGGAAAAGGCCCATTGTCACTACGTTTTTTATGACACTGATCTTTTCGTGCATGATGGCAGTCTTCTTTTTCTTGATTGGGGTAGTCGCAGTGATGAGCGAGGGTGTTCATCTGATTCTTCTACTCATTGCGGTTGTCATTCTGGGTGCATGTTGTTATGTTTATGTCGTCTCTGTATGGATGTTGAGCGTAGTGGTTTCAATAGTAGAAGATGATTCCAGTGGACTAAAAGCCATCGACAGAGCCGGGGAACTGATGAAAGGCAAAAGGATTCAAGGTTGTGTGTTGATGCTGCTCTTAAACCTCATTATTGGAGCCATATACATGACATCTTTGGTCGTGATAAAAAAGGTTGACACAATAAGTTTTACACCTCTGGTCATCAGGATTGTTAGTATTTTATCAGTCTGCATGGTCAAACTCTTCATGTTTGTGGTGTTTAGTGTCTTCTACCATGAATGTAAAATTCACCAGGATAAAGCGGAACTGGAGTGGGATGCTCCTGAAGAAGCTTAGTGATATGATATCGTCCCATACGATGAGATGAACCAACTCGTGAAATCACTACAGTGAAGTCACTTAAATAATAGATAGATTCCAAGTGAATCGCAATCTTGGCCTCTTCCATATATTTATGTCAATGAATATCTATCTGGTGTTGTTTTGTGGTATTTTGCTCATGTTGTAACTTGCTGTTGTAAATTGTGCGTGTTACTTTCTTTCCCATAATGTGTGTAGATATTTATATAATATACATATAATATATGCATACATAAACAAGTTTTAGCTAAGAGTCTATGACCTATGCATGCTAATTGCGTGAACGTGGGAGAGAAAAAATTGGACCATTTTCTCGTGAAAAAACAAATTTATGGATGATACATGATTGTGCAAAATATATTCTAATTCGATCTCAACCTAAGAACATTGGGAATGCCTTAGGTTGAGTTTACACTAAAAATGACTTTTCTTTATTGACGAACGGGCTTAAAAAAAATTGCTACAATTTTTCAATTAGAGATATGTACAATACAAGTCATCCAAACGAACCGAGTGAAAGGATTGACAGTCACAAAAGGATCTACACAATAAGCGGAGTGGTAGTTGGATTTAGCTTGGTCAAAATCTAATCGAATTGAATTGGGTTAATTTTTTCACAACCATTTTAACATTCTTTTTCCCCATCATTGGAGTAGGATCATGTACAAGCCCGATTGTGACGGTCACAAATTAAAAAGAATCCATCCTCAAACTTGAAACATCTTGAGACACTATACCCAATTTTTTTCAATCGAACCACTTCATTCTAATTAATCATTTCAATTTTTACAAATAAACAAATGTGTAAATACTTTATGCATGTATAAGATAACATCAATGCAAGTTATTTATTTATTTATTTTGAGATTCAGCTTATGGTAGCAAATTAAGTAACCTCAAGCAATTCGTTAGGGTCACGACCGCGGACGTAATCCGAGTCTTACCCGATTCATGTGATGACCGTCTTACACGAGTCCCGTGAATTAGTCGAGATGCACGTAAGCTGGTCCGGACATCACGGTTATAAAAAAAAAAAATTTGAATTTATTGTGGACAATAGGGTAAAATGGAAAAAAAAAAAAAAAAAAAAAACCTTACGTATTATTGGCTTTTTGCGAATACGAATAACCCCTGAAATTTAAATAATCTTCTAACAATTATATTTTTGACTTAACAAGTTTTCCAATAGGTTAAGGCTTGAGTTTCACTTCCAAGATTTCGTTATCCGACATTGAAAAACCTCTACCTCATAATAATTCCCTAAATATTTCCCTAATGATTTCTCAACCAATTTATTTTCTCCCATTGCCTTTGATTTTTTATTTTCTTTCTAACCAACAAAATATTTTGTTTCATTTGAGAAAATTTGCAAAAAGTATTTGGAACACATAAAAAATAAAAACAAAAAAATATTATTGTATTTTATTTTCATCACTAAGGTGATATAGAATTGACTTCAATATTGGCGAATACTACCGTGCAAGCAATATATTTAAACAGACAACCAAACTTAGAGAACCGGCCACAAAATGTTAAATATTTTTTTTTTATCTTATTTCACAATAAATTTAAAAGTAATGATAGCATCTACTTGCTATGTTTAAAATGTTGAACTTCAATTTTATTCTGGTGGACATACGAGCAAATAGTTTAGTAATCCTAGTAACCAACATTTGTATACATTAGATCTGGCAAAATGAGACACGACACTACACGGTAACATGATACGAACAAGGAATAAATTAAAAGGGTTAGGATTAACCAGTGACACAACCAGGATTTTGTTTCAGGAGGGGCATAATATATCTTATAAAAGGGGAGGGCATGAATTAATACAACAAATATTCCTTTTGTAAAGACAAATTCTTCTAATAAAAATATAAGGCAAGAAAAAAAAATCACACAAAAAAAGTTATAATTTTAAAGGTATTATTAATCTAATTCAATAGCAATATTCATATAAATTGGAACAAATAATTACTTAAGCAATAAGTGTTATGAGATAATGGTTGAATTATGAGTCATTCTACAAAAGCATACGACTCATCTTTTGTCAAGTGATACGTAAAATGCAACAATAAAATCAATTGATACCTAACACACAAAAGCATATTACGAATTTCGTCCCAAATATTAGGATTGTAGTCCAAGATTTTAGTTCGTAGTCCTCGATCTGTTTGAAGATCCTCAAAATTGATATCTAATCGACTTTGCTTTACAGTATTATCATTTCTCTCTATAGGGGTAGTCAACTCTGATTTTATTTTGATATAGCTACGATTCTTTTCATAACTATTTTTTTAAAAAAATCAATTACATATAATATTAATACTTAAATTATATAACTTTTATTGAATGAATAAATCAACCACAAAAAACAAAAAAATAGAATAGGCTAAATAGCCTCAAACCACATTAAAAAAAACACATTACATAGATGACAAAAATTAAAATACTTCCAAGTCATGTGAACAAAAAATATAAATTAAGTGTTTTTTAATTTTATTAAAGTAAAACGTGTTTTACCTGCTAATTGAGATGTGAGTTGATGACAAAAGATTGATTTTCGCAGATAATAGAGATTCAATAACAATAACTAACAAGACAATGGAGTTTTGAACATGCCGATATGTCGAAAGATCTCTAGAGAATATAATCTTTTACACAGTGATAATATATTATTATTTGGGGCAATTTTTATTTTCTGTTTTTTAGAAATTAGTGATATTTTTGTGATTTGAGTTTTTTATTTGGTATGTAAATTTTGAATGACCAATTTAGTTTGACACACTATTACTAATTTTTGGAAATTTTAAAAAATTAAGGAGGAGAAATTTTAGAATATCAAATATATATGTATATATTAGTAAAAAAAATAAAAATTGAGAAGGGGCATGTGACCCCCCCGGGCACATGTTTCCTTCGCCCCTGGGATTAACCATAAAAGGGTTGGAGTAATATAAGTGTCAACCCAAACACGACACGTTTAACACGATTATATTTATATTTATATTTATATATATTATTTTTTTCCTCTTCTCTAATTGGTCATAGGTTGAAATATATCAATAAACTACTACTGGATCGTGTCAAATTCAATTTAATTTTGATGATAATAGATTAAATAATTCATTTCATATTGTATTGTGTCAAATTTAATTTAATATATTATAATAAATAGGCTACATGTAATGATCGGGTTAATTTAAATAATTTCTTTTTCTTCGGTTAATATATATATTATTTTTTTTATCTTGTGCATTACGTGGCATTGCATGTGTTTTCGTGCATTAAGGATTGAATGATTTGAATTTTTGGGTTCATTCCTATGTTTTTCAAAATTTTAATTTTTGTCGTTGACCGGGTGGTTTCTTGACTTCTTCTTTCCTTAATCTTTTATCTACAATTTTAGTATCTTAGTGGGGTCATTTGGAGATTTTTGTTAAAGATAATTGGTCACTTATATCACTATCATCCCTATGATTGCCATTTATTCTTTTCATTTTTTTTTCTCCACCATCTAAAGTGGGATGATACATAATTCTCCACTACTTGTCACAATTATGGAGTTGGTTTCTTACCACATTTATTTATATTAAGGTGAGTTCAAGCATATCATTATACCACAAAGAACATTTCAGCCGAGAGCAAATTTTTTTTTTCTTTCTCCTCCATTATTCCTCTCTTCTTCTCTCTACGATTAAAGATCTTTGGAGTAAGAATTTGATGAAGTGATCAACTAGGAAGTTGTTCTACGTGTTCCGATCTTCGGTTTAATACCAATTACGGTATGTGATCTATATTATTTAATTTGATTTGATTTTTCAAAAATTCCAGATTTCTAGTTTACATGTTTAGTGAAAATCAAGGCTTTAGATCTATAATTTATAATGTATGTACGGATCAAAATTAGTTTATGAAAATTTTACAGATCATATATAGGTATGTGATTATATGTTCCGAAAAATTTCAGAATTTATAGATAAGTGGTGATTTAATTAAAAATCTAGGAAAAACATGTTATTCGTATATTGTTGTTGCTGCAGACCATTTTTGTTTACTCAGTTTGAGCAATTTATAGACCATGTTAAATTATTTAAAAACATTTGAAACTTTTACAGTATTCTTTTGTATATGTCTATTATCATCTCTAAAAAATTCAGATCATTTAGATAAATAATTAATTTTCTAAAAATCCCGGAAGTAGGCTGTCCAGTGTTATTTTACTGCTTGCTGATCCGATTTCGGTTTCGGTTTAGCCAATTGTTTCATATGGTTTCGTATTCTTATAAATCTTGAAACTTTTATTATAACATTTTTGTATATATCTAGGACACATGTATTAAAGATCAAGAATTTTAAGTTAATTTATACTGGTAAGAAAAATTGTTGAGTAGTAACTGTTCAGTTTCAATCGTAGTTTAAAACCGGAACTTTTGTTACCAATTTGAGCTATCTATAATTCTAATTTTTGTACTTATAATTTTATCACCTGATCTTGAGTGTATATGATGTAAATATGGAGATTTTGGTAGTCATATAATTCATGGATAGGTTTGTAAAAATCTTGGAGTAAAGTGTGTTCAGTTTTCGGAACTGTTAGGAAAGTTGTCTTTTATAATTATTTTGGACCACTTTCCTTTGATTAAAGTTTATGAACTTTTTACAGTAGACATAAGTAGAGGTTTGGAGTGTGTCCTGTAAATTTCATATTTTTATCAAACCTGTAGATTTTTCTAAAAATCATAGATTACCTGCTGTCCGTTTTACGGTAGTATTCGAAACCGAACTTTTCGATTCTTAATTAAATAGCTAAATTTTGTCTATTAATCCCGAATATTTTTGAGTAGATATTTATATATATCAGAATGTTTATTGGCAAATCTTATTATAAAAATAAATATGGTTATGTATATAAAAATTATTCAATATGTGTTAATTGGTTTCGACCATAACAGGGTACAAATGAAGGCGTGAAGGGAGAACCGTTCGTTTCTTCATTCTCTACACAACCATATTGTTTTGATTGTTGGTATTTTACTGGATATTTTATCAAGTTGAGGTAGGGATTTATTGGGGTATCGTGTGAGTTTAAGAATCTTCATTTATGCATTTTAATGTTTATATATAGATTCATCATCATATTGTGCTATTTTCAACATGAGTTGTGAAATTGCATTAATGTGTTTAAATGCATTGATTCATGCCATGATAGAATTTTTATTAGGTGGATCATGGAGTGCAGATATATTTATTACTTATGTGCGCATGTGAATGCCATTTATGAATTGTGAATTATGAATGGTGGATTGGTTGTTGATTTTGGGAAATGGTCGTGTGGTGTGAGCAATGGGGGGGCGAAGGAGCTCCCGGGGTGCAAGTCTTCGAATTATCGCGCGATTGGTTAACGTCACCGTAGGGTTAGTAGCCCCAAGACAGCTAGGCAGATGAACAGGTAGTTCATGTCCTAGGGTTTGTTTCACGACATAATTTTCCCATTTGATGATTTTGAATTTGATGCTATTTCGCTTGTGATAATTGGATTTGAGTTTCATATTGAGAGTATTGATTTTAATTTCGTGATTATAGAACTTTTAAATTATCTTGATGGTATTATTTATATTGTTCCACATGAGTTTATATTGTGATTCCTTATACATTTATATCTTGACATTGGACTAGGGTAGAGACTTGACCCTATACGTATTCATTAATTTACATACTTGCGGAATCTTACGCTTCATGATTTTTCTCTACTGGGCCGTTTGTGCTCACCCCTTATCATTTTTCAGGAAAAGAACCGTTGGTGGATGATGCATGAGCTATTGGAAATTTGTGGAATTTGAACTTATAATAATTACATCTTTATGTAATAATAAATATTGCGTGCTTATTATGATTTGTACTTGTTTGGCTTTGGACTAGTGTGTTCGTGTTGTAATTTGATTTGATTTTGGGATTTGGGTGTGATTTTATTATTTATATTTCGCTTCCGCGCTAGTGAATTATAAACAATGCCGGTTGACTAGTTTGACCATTTGATATTTTTATGAATTTTAATTAAATTTAAGTCATTATCCGGGTTTTCGGATTCGGGGCGTGACACTACATGATTACATAGGTCAACATGGATAACCTGATGGTTGGGTTATGCTTGAGCATATTTGATACATATATTAACTAGGTCTTTTTCGACACGACACGATCTTAACCCAACACAAACATGACCCACCAACACGAATTGCCTGCCCTAGTATACATCAACAATTTAATACTTAATTGCCCAACTTGACAAGCTATTTCTCAAGATAAAAACAACTTTGACATACATGCTTTAAAAATGTTTCAAAATCTTATTGGTTTATCAATAGTGAAAAACATATTTTTCATTACAAATTACTGTTGGGGTGTGGTGAAATTTAAATGATATTATGATTAGTAGCGTTGGTACTGATGAAGAGAATTGAAGCAATTGAATTCTTAAACAAAGTTGTTGTTGAAGAACCACTGAGTACTCAGTAGGGGCGCAAGTGAGCAAACTTGCGCAATTAAAGGAAAATTGATCAGAGGGCATTTGTGTGACTATTATATTGTTATCGAGTACTCGATAGAAATGTCACTGAGTACTCGGTGACCAAGTAGCGGGTTTTAAGTTTTCCTTTTTTATTAGGAGATTGCAATCTTAGGATTCCTTTTAGGAATGACTTGTTCACCAATCTAGGTTATCTATATATATTAAAATCTAGTGGCTAGGGTTTTTTGGTGTAGAGAAAATACAGAGGAAGAGAGAGAAAGTAATTGTTGAGTGATATTTTCTTGTTGAGTATTTTGATTAATAAAAGAGTTGTTGATAGTTGTTTATATTTTTGTGCATGATCTTGGGCAAGATTAATTCTTAAACAGTGAAAAAGAATTAATTCTAAACAAGTGGTATCAGAGCTATGGATACAACTTCTAATGTAAAGTTGTATGTTGCGGTGGAGAAATTTGATGGAAGAAAAAACTTCAGTCTCTGGCAAATTCGAATGCGAGACTTGTTAGTTCAAAAAGGTATAGATGAGGCGCTGAATGAGAAGCCTGCACATATGGATTCAACAAAGTGGAGTAAAATCAACTCGAAGACAGTGAATACCATTCGATTGACTCTGACAGATGATGTGGTATACGATGTAGTCGACGAAAAATCTGTAACAGATTTATGGAAGAAATTGGAAGATCTCTACATGGGGAAGAATGTTACAAATCGATTAATCTTAAATCAAGAATTGTATTCTTTTCATAGGAAGGAAGGTATGGATTTGTATACTCATCTTGGTGAGTTCAATAAAATCATATATGATTTATCTAATCTTGGTGTACAAGTTAGTGATGAGAATAAAACAGTTATTTTATTGACGTCGATTCGCTTAACTCATAAGCATCTGTTTAATACTTTACTTTATGGGAGATATACCGTTACAGTGGAGCAAGTGAAGAGTGCTTTATTTTCTAGTAAAAAAATAAATGGAGAAGATGAAGGAAGTATCTGAGATAATTATGCACTTGTTGCTGAGAATAGAAGAAGATTTGAAATAAGACAAGTAGGACGTGATAGATGGCAAGGTGGAGCTTCATGAAACCAGAAGACATTTATGAAGCGACCATACTACTATTGCGGAGAAATATGACATTACATACGGGAGTGTCCAAAAAAGAAGGAAGATGGGTACAATACCGCTGCAGTTGCCAAGACAAGAGAAGAAGATGATGAAGCTCTATCAATTATTGACAAAAAGGAAGAAGCAAATAAATGGATTCTTGATTCTGCTAGTTCTCATAATGTGTGTCCTCATAAACAATTGTTTACCTCCTACAAACCATTTGTTGGTAAAAACTTTATATGAAATAATTATTCTTGTGAAGTTGTAGGAATCAGAATAATCAATATCAAAACAACAAATGGATTAGTAAGAATTTTGACAGATGTGTATCATGTTCCAAGTGTAAGAAGAAATGTGAACTCTTTGGGTGCATTGATGTCAAAAGATTGTTGGTTTAAAGCAAATTATGGATTCTTGAAAGTAGGAAGAGGACCGCGCATCATGTTAATTAGAAAGAAGGTTGAAAATTTGTATGAGTTGTAGGAAATACACTTCTAGGTGGAGCAATTCCGAAGATGGTATATAAACCTCTTTTAAAATATTAAGTCAATGTAGATAAATTTCTCCAAAATGGAGATTGTTGGGGTGTGACAAAATTTAAGTGATATTATGATTAGCGATATTGGTATTGATGGAGAGAATTGAAACAATTCAAGTCTGATACACAGTTGTTGTTATAAGTACTTTCTATGTCTTTTCGCGTGTTTTCACTTTTAATTCAGTTGACAAAATATGTGGTACTGCCTCGAGTGTTGTGCCATATTGGCAATGTCGATTCTCCAGTGACTCCTACTTTAGGAAGCAGGTTCTTAATCATTATAGAATTTGTTGTAATCTTTCAGTAGAAATCTATACAGAAACTCCTATGGATAGACACATGATTCTTAGTTATATACTTCATTTAGCTTACCCAAATATTCACCCTATCTTCACTTTGTTTGACTTTAGCTGATTATTCAATTTGTAATTCACCATTGGGATAATCTACTCTTCTTCCACCATTGGGATAATCTACTCTACATTGGCAGTATTATACCCTAGTAGTAATCGCCCGAAAATTGTGGTGTGGTTAAAATGAACACTATAAATGCTGAGTCTGTCCTGAAGACACGAATATGCTAATAGGTAATCAAATGGGGGAAGAAATGAGCCGAGTGAAGTTTATTATACCAGAACCACAAGCTTCTTTGAGCATTGTTGGGATCCTTCGGGAAGCCCTCAAAGTTACCATTAGAAATGGGAAGGTGATGATGTCAATCCTGCTTCCAGTTTTTATTTCTGTTTCTCTACTGGCACTGGGTGCTCGAATAGCATCACTGCCAATATTGACAGATTTGTCGTCTAAGATGGCACTTCTGAACGAAGAACAAGACAGGCCTGATGTTGTTGTAACTGTAGGAAGAAGTATTGCTAAAGATATTGGATATTTGCTGGTGGTGCAATTAGTAGTACTGTTTTTTTCATGTGTCATCTTACTGAATTTCTCAGTGGCTACAATTTCCTTTTCTTTTGAAGCCTACACCGGAAAAATCAGGAACCTTGAATATATGCTTCTAACCATCAGAAAAAATTGGAAAAGGCCCATTGTCACTACGTTTTTTATGACACTGATCTTTTCGTGCATGATGGCAGTCTTCTTTTTCTTGATTGGGGTAGTCACAGTGATGAGCGAGGGTGTTCATCTGATTCTTCTACTCATTGCGGTTGTCATTCTGGGTGCATGTTGTTATGTTTATGTTGTCTCTGTATGGATGTTGAGCGTAGTGGTTTCAATAGTAGAAGATGATTCCAGTGGACTAAAAGCCATCGACAGAGCCGGGGAACTGATGAAAGGCAAAAGGATTCAAGGTTTTGTGTTGATGCTGCTCTTAAACCTCTTTATTGGAGCCATATACATGACATCTTTGGTCGTGATAAGAAAGGTTGACACAATAAGTTTTACACCTCTGGTCATCAGGATTGTTAATATTTTATCAGCCTGCATGGTCAAACTCTTCATGTTTGTGGTGTTTAGTATCTTCTACCATGAATGTAAAATTCACCAGGATAAAGCGGAACTGGAGTGGGATGCTCCTGAAGAAGCTTAGTGATATGATATCGTCCCATACGTTGAGGTGAACCAACTCGTGAAATCACTACAGTGAAGTCACTTAAATAATAGATAGATTCCAAGTGAATCGCAATCTTGGCCTCTTCCTTATATTTATGTTAATGAATATCTATCTGGTGTTGTTTTGTGGTATTTTGCTCATGTTGTAACTTGCTGTTGTAAATTGTGCGTGTTACTTTCTTTCCCATAATATGTGTGTAGATATTTATATAATATACATATAATATATGCATACATAAACAAGTTTTAGCTAAGAGTCTATGACCTATGCATGCTAATTGCGTGAACGTGAGAGAGAAAAAATTGGACCATTTTCTCGTGAAAAAACAAATTTATGGATGATACACGATTGTGCAAAATATATTCTAATTCGATCTCAACCTAAGAACATTGGGAACGCCTTGGGTTGAGTTTACACTAAAAATGACTTTTCTTTATTGACGAACGGGTTTAAAAAAAATTGCTACAATTTTTCAATTAGAGATATGTACAATACAAGTCTTTCAAACGAACTGAGTGAAATGATTGACAGTCACAAAAGGATCTACGCAATAAGCGGAGTGGTAGTTGGATTTAGCTTGGTCAAAATCTAATCAAATTGAATTGGGTTAATTTTTTCACAACCATTTTAGCATTCTTTTTCCCCATCATTGGAGTAGGATCAGGTAAGACATGTACAAGCCCGATTATGATTGTCACAAATTAAAAAGAATCCATCCTCAAACTTGAAACATCTTGAGACACTATACCCCAATTTTTTTCAATCGAACCACTCCATTCTAATTAACCATTTCAACTTTTACAAATAGACAAATGCCTAAAAACTTTATGCATTTATAAGATGACATCAATGCAAGTTCTTTATTTTGAGATTCGTGTGAGGGTCGCCTTGCACGAGTCTTGTGAATTAGTCGAGGTGCACGTAAGTTGGTCCGAGTATCACGGTTGTAAAAAAAATAATAAAAAAAATTGAATTTATTGTGGACAATATAGGGTAAAATGCAAAAAATAAAATAAAAAATCCTTACGTATTGGCTTTTTGCGAATACGGATAACTCCCGAAACTTAAATAATCTTCTGAAACTATCAACTTGTTGCAATTAATCCGCATTTCATTTCAAAATTTTATTTTACCATTCTTTTTAAATTTATCCATTATTTAAATTATACCGATAATTCAAAGGGGTAATCTGTGATCAACGGATATTATCGGTGAGATGTCAAGAAGAGGGGATTAATGCCCTTGATCAACAGGGCAATGGATGATATGAGTAGGTAACACGAGCTTCTATGCTGGTGCAAGGTATGAAATCATCCTACCGAGACACAATGCTCTCCTTGGATTTATAAAATATGGATATAGATACAGTATATATAAATATGGATGTAGATAGACATATGGATATAGATGGGATAATATTTATAACGTCACAGAGAGGGGAGTGCTGAAGATGGTGTCCTCGTCAACATTGCCCATCATCAATGCTAATGGCTCTCTTTTCTTCTCTGCAACACCAACATTAACAGCAACGCGCTTATCTTTGTCTAATAATCAGCCTCCATTAATCTACGAGTAAGATGATCAATGATTTCTTCTTTCCCTCTTCTCTCTATTTTCATGGTATTTGTTTCACCACTTCATACTTTTATTCGCTCACTGTTTAATTTCTCGACAATGAAATATATACAGCAACCTATGGGAGCTCTAATCTTGCTCAAAAGTCAAAACATATGGATTGGATTGAGTGTTTGCACAGTATGATTATACAATTCTAATGGTGTCAAACTATAACCCCCCAAAAAAATCTCTACTCTAGGGCTACCTCCGCCTTATGCCAATTCAATCAGTCGCATAGAGCCTCCTACCAGAACAAGGGATTCTAATTCACATGTGAAGTATGTATGTGCGTGGGTGTACCACTTACATATATACGTATATATACATATACCTAACTTTGTTAAAATTGAAGAGAAAATGAAGGAGAAGATAATGAAGTACACTTCTTGGACAAAACTAAGAATGTAATTCATATTAACCATTAAATGTTATATATTACAAAGGTCCCATCTAAAGATTTTGTTTGCCTTAGGCCTCACTAGTTTATAGCCTCAATCATGTTTCTGGAATTGGTCTGCAATTTCGCACCTCTAATTGAGAGTACACTAGCCCCTCCGAATATTTGCTGAATAACACACATGCATAATAAATCCTTACTCTTT
The DNA here is from genome assembly GCA_963922005.1 of Cornus suecica. NCBI lineage: Eukaryota > Viridiplantae > Streptophyta > Magnoliopsida > Cornales > Cornaceae > Cornus > Cornus suecica. The sequence continues at coordinate 369,451 of OY998240.1, read as the reverse complement.
AGAGACCCATAGATGAATTCTAGGACGAATTCATTCTCAAGTGGAAAATGCTTAAACTTAGTTTTTTTGAAAGGATGTTCTTCTATTTAATCCCTTAGTTTTAATGCGTGTCAAATGCTTAAACTTTGTATAATTGAAAAACGAATGGGAAAAGAAGGACGTAGATCATGTTTGCAACAGAAAATGCCTTCCACACTCCAGAAATATGTTACCTCCATAAATAGCCAATACAACAAGGAGTGGAGTGGAGTGGAGTGTACAAAAATACTTGGAGCACGATTATCTCCCAAAATGGTGTTGGGTATCTGTTATTTTATCAAAACAATACCTCCTTGATTGAGATTCTCAAGATATCTTTAAATTTTCTGGGCAGCCAAGGGGCTTCTTCTTTTTTTTTTTCTCACTATTAGTATCTCTATTTTCTTGCAATGTTTCTTGGACTGCAGTCCGGCTCTTTTTATGCACTCAACATATATTATTTCAAAAGAAATTTTGCCTTTTCAGATGGGGTTTGAGAGGAGAACAAGATGCCAGGCTGGTTAATCGCAGAGCAGAGGCTCGGGCATTTCGTGTCCTGGCCAATCCTAATGTATGCATTACTCAAGGCTTCCACATGTATAATGACGATATATTTGGTTTGAATATGCTCAAAGATATTTTAGGTATGTGATTGGTGATCTACAAATTTTTTCATAACAATTGGTATCTGTTGTGGGAAATTAATTGAAGTGTATAATCCTACAAATGATTATCGTGAAAGCAGGAAAGGGTTGGAGTCATAGTGCTGTAAATAAATTCTCGTGTTTGATTGTAAAGAGAGTGAGGTGGGAAGAGGTGATAAAACTTAAAATTTAGAATCTTAAAGAAGAATAACAGGTTCTTGGGTCATTATAAAAAAAAATCAGTCTAGAGACATGAACGTAATGCTGTCCAGCATGGACAGCATTACATATACATTATAGGAATACAACACGATATAGGCACTATGAGATGGTAATTCTGGAAAAATAGGCAGTAATATAACAAGGACGTGGTCTTATATAGGTATAGTTATGGATGACCACTTTTCAAAAAAAAAAAAAAGAAATTATAGATGTCCACATGCTTATATTTGGAAGGGAATAATAGGATAGTGGTGAAACATGGACATGTTACATTAAGGTCAATTGTTTATGTAGGCATGCATATATTTTCCTTGGCTATTATCCTCTACTCTGTGTGCTTTACTATTTTTTTGGATAGGCCTGCAATTTATAAATTGAGTTTCCATCACTGCTTTGTTTATCATGTTTTTCTCTCCACTTATGGATACACTCTTTCTCCTACCATATAGGTGTCTCGAGGAGGAAATTCAACCAAGGAGGTGATCATGGTGGATCCTATGGAAGCCAAGCGGCTAGCTGCCAAACAAATGGCAGAAATTAAGGCGAAAGAGAAATTCAAAGTGAGAGTTCCGACTTCATTAATAACTTTTAGTCTAAGTGATGCTTGTAGGCAACAAGCCAAGCGAGCGTACCTTGTCTAGATGGTGAATATAAAATGAATCCTAGCATCATGTTTGGTTCACCAAATTGTTTGGTGAGAGTTGCGACTATCAATAACTTTTGATCTTGTGGCACAACTGAACAATTTCTTGAAAAGGAAGATGAACTTTTGATGAATTTGGTTTTGATTTCCTTGTAAGGTTTTTGTATTGGCAAAAGCCCCTGGATATTCTATGATATCTGAAGATATAGAAAATCTCGAGATTGAACCAGTAAATGTTGTCACTCTTTAGGCTTATCCATATAATTTCTGAAGATTGAACCTGTAAATGCCCGTCAACCTTTTGGCTAATCCATGACTTTGTTCCGGAGAGAGAACATCTACCTGAAGTTTAACAGATCAATGCATCAGGAAAGAATTTGATTCCTAGCTCAGAAGATTGGATAGTGCTCTAGGTTAAATGTTGGATATGTTACGACTTCTTTCTTGTCTTCATGTGACAGGAAAACTCTTTTTTTATTCATTTATTTGGTTTTATTGTGGGATTTCAATTCTGTAGGTGGATACGAGGAGTAAACGAAAAATGTTAATTTTGGTGGACATATTGTTGTGGTGGTTATTGTCTATATTAATAACTAAAACTAAGGTCATTGTATAATATGGCAGCTATATTAATTGTGCAGTGGTGATGTGAGGCACATAAGCCAGTAGAGAAGCCACACTCACTTTTTAGAGATATGGTCTTGGCATCATATTCATCTTCTGTTTCTTCGGATCAGGTTGGTTAGTGTCCTCTCTGGTGATTATTTATCTAATTTTTATTACAGAGGAGACGCCAGATTGAAGCGATTAATGGAGCATGGGCTATGATTGGCCTCACAACGGGCTTGGTCATTGAAGGTCATACTGGAAAGAGTATTCTATCTCAGGTAAGTTCACAGCAGAGCATGTCTTGTGTATACGTGTTTGTGGTGGGCGTGTGCGAGATGGAGAGAGGGGTTCTGTATGTGATGGTAACCTTTTTTATTGCTTACAGTTGGCTGGATACTGGGCGGCTATAGGCAGTTTCTTTGCACGATAGATAGGTATGGAATGTTGCAAAGCTTGGAGGAACTGCATATTCGTAACTGTGTCATTCTTTAAATCAAAGTTGTAAGATGTTTCTCGTACGGATAGTTGTTTCTTTAGTTTGGTTGTTCCATATGTTAAGTAAGGCACACATATTTTTACAGCTATTTTCTCTCTTTTTTGTTTTCGGGTACTTGCATCTATTGAACACACGTCCGAGAATATTGATATGATGTATCAGTAAGTATTGGACTAGTACTTGCTTGATATAACAGTCTTGTTAATCCATTTAACCGAAGTGGTGGGTTTAGACTTGGGGTGATAACTTGCTTTAGTGATTCTCCCAAATATGAGCATCATGTCTAGAATATCTTTGATGGTAGTTTGGAAACTTGATGTATGATATCACATCACAGCTATTCCAAGAAACAGCTTACCTTGTTATTTTGTAACAGCATCACCTTCTTTGAAGTATTAACCATTTTAAGCTGCTCCTACTGCTACTCCCTGTCACCTTGTTTTGCTTTTTTGTTTTTAGCCAAAATAAATCAAGCATATTTTTTTTATAGGATGTATTAAATTAAACTTGAAATTTTGTTTGAGAACTTACATTTAAATATGTTTTTAAGTTTGACTCAAAAATCCTTTAGGGTCTGCTTGGTTGAGCGGATTTGGAATTTCATGGTACTTCAATTCTACAAATGCAATTCCAAATACATTGTTTGGATGCATCTTGGAATTCAAGTGTAATTAAATTTCAATCTCAAATCCAATTTGAATGTAAAAGATTATAAATTTGGAATTAAATTAGACAATATAAATAAATATATATATGTAAAGGTATAATTATGTAAATATATGTATAAATATATATGTGTGTGTATATGTATGTATGTATGTATATATATGCATGTGTGTATGTATGTATGTGATGTGTGTGTATATGTGTATGTATGTGATGTGTGTATATATGCATATATATGTGTGTGTATATTTTGTATATATAAGCATATGTATATATATGTGTGTATAACTGTATATATAGACGCATGTATATATAGGTCTTTATGTATATATATATATATGTATGTTTGTGGTTGTGAAAAATTGAATGTTAGAGATAGAGTATTTAAGTGGGTTGAAGATTTGGAATTGGAAATCACAACTTCTCATATGGAATTCAAGTTGTGGAATTAGGAGGTTTGAAATTGGAATTGCATTCCAATTCCAAAATATTTTGTTCTATCAAAACACTAAATTTGGAATTTGAGCCCCCAATTCTAATTTCAATGCTCCAATTCCACGCTCCCAAACGGATCCTTAGTTACACTATTTAATCAAACAGTATAAAAATACCAATTGATGTTTTTATATTATGCTGCAAAATAAAATGGATTACGTTATAGGCTTCAAATAAATATGATTATATGAGTAAATTATAAGGACAATAACTTTTTTAGTTCGTCCTAAATTTTTTTGTTCGGTGAATAGTTTGTCCTAAAATGATAAAAGGAATTCTAAAATTATTTTAAATGAGAGGGGTTAGAGTGATTCTGATCGGAGAAATTATTTTTTTCATCCCCAATAAAAAAAAGGGCTATTATTAGAAAATCCCCCTATGATTTCAAAAATGTTCAAAAAATTCTCTGTGGTTTCATAAAGCCCCCTATGGTTTTAAAATTGTTCAAAAAATCTCATGTGATTCCAAAAACCCCCTATAATTTCAAATTTAATCAAATACCTCCCTTTGCCCTCTATAAGATTACTCTAATTCCTTTCATTTATTCCAATTAAACTCTAATTCCTTCCATTTATTCCAATTAAACTTTAAATCATTTCATTTATCACTAACTCACTTTCTCTCACTCATTTACTCCAAAACTCTAATTCTCCGCATTTATCACAAACTCACTTTCAATTTAAATCTCAATTTTAACCCAATTCAACTCTAATTCATTTCATTTATCACAAACTCACTTTCAATTTAAATTCCAATTTCAATTTATAATTATATATAAAATTATATCACAAACCCAAGTAAATGAGTGCATATATAATTATATATACGTACATAAATATATATATATATATACAATGATATATACATATATATATATAACTATAAATTGAAATTGAAATTGAAATTGAGTTTGTGATAAATGGAAGGAATTAAAGTTTTGGAGTAAATGGGTGAGAGAAAGTGAGTTTGTGATAAATGGAAGGAATTAGAGTTTAATTAGATTGAAATTGAGATTTAAATTGAAAGTGTATTTGTGATCAATGGAAGAAATTATAGTTGAATTGAGTTAAAATTGAGATTTATATTAAAAGTGGGTTTGTGATAAATGAAATAAATTAGAGTTTTGTAGTAAATAGGTGAGAGAAAGTGGGTTTGTGAATTAGAGTTTAATTGAAATAAATGGAATGGTATTTTCGTAATCTTATAGAGGGTAAATGGGGGTATTTGATTAAGTTTGAAACTATAGGGGGGGTTTTTGGAACCACATGAAATTTTTTGAATAATTTTAAAATCATAAAGGGGTTTTTGAAACCACATAAAGTTTTTTGAAACCACATTTAGGGAGTGGCTACCTACTGGAGCTTCGACCAACCACCGCCAGTCAATTCCGCTTTGGGGCCACCCCTTACTCTACCATTATTATAGGGGTCTGGGGTTCGAGACAAAGAAAGATCAAGGCATCATATCAATTTTTCCTTTATACTTTACTTGGGTCTATTTTTATGCTATTAGCTATTCTGTTATTCTTCTCCAAATAGGAACCACTGATCTACAAATTTCATTAACCACAGAATTTAGTGAGCGACGCCAAATCTTTCTATGGATTGCTTCTTTCGCCTCTTTAACCATCAAAGTTCCTATGGTACCAGTTCATATTTGGTCACCCGAAGCTCATGTAGAGGCACCTACGGCAGGATCCGTTATCTTGGCAGGAATTCCTTTAAAATTAGGAACCTATGGGTTTTTAAGATTTTCAATACCCATGTTTCCCGAAGCGACACTTTGTTCCACTCCTTTCATTTATACTCCAAGTATGATTGCTATAATATATATTTCTTCGACCACTTCAAGACAGATCGATCTTAAGAAGATCATTGCTTACTCCTCAGTAGCTCATATGAATCTGGTGACTATTGGTATGTTTAGTCGGGTGGCGGCCGTTAGGTCACCTATTTTGAGTTATGGACACACAAGGCCAAACCATGTGTGTCGGGCGTGCGACCCATCAACCTACTAGCAATGGGGGAGAAAACATAGCATGTCGCAACAAAAGCTTGATTCGAGGCGTCAGCAAAACACTGCCATCTGTTCCAAAAACAAAAGCCCCTTACCGCCCCGGGATGAGAGTGGGGGATGGCCCTACGCGCAGGCAACAACAACATCGACTCTACGAAGTCAAAATCGAATCTTTCTGTTGGCTTTCCCAATTCATTCGTGAATAAGAATTCAAGGGCGTGAAGCGAACGCTTCTAGTTGTTTCGCCTACTTCTTATTATGGCGGCTATGTTGGCGTAGCGGAAATGAACGAAAAGCAAGATGAACGTGTTATTTTCAAATCGATTGATAGATAGATCTTTTCTGATATATCAAAATAGTAGGAATGGATAGAGAGGGAATCTATCAATAATAAGAGGAAATCTCCTATTTTTATCTCTTGATGAGATAACTATCTATTCTTGATCCATATCAGAAAGAAATCGATATGTATCTAATGGAGTCTACATCGTACGTAGAGCGCCCAAGTGCTTTTTAGGCCAACTCAATTATCTTATCCATCGTGCACTGTCCTTATGGGAAAAGCCAAAATGTAGTTGTGTTATTCGCCGCCTCGACGCATTCCCTTCTCTCACCGGCATCGTCACACACAGAAAGAAATAGTGTAAAGCCTCGGCCCGACCTGTAGGTCCGCTAACGTAAAGCGAGAAGTTGAGCCTGGATTGGCAAACCGAAGTCACTTTCGGAACCATACTTCCTACAGCTAACACGTGTCCAGTCCAGTGAGAACGCGTAGTGAAAACGAATGCGAGCTACTATATCGAATCCCCCGCTGGCCATCGGGGACCGAGTGGTAAGGCCATGATCTGCAGGGGAATGAATCACTCATTATTTCATTGGGGACAGGTGCACGAACGATAACTCCAAACGTCACACATCCGCCGCCTACCTACCGTTTAGGTGGCACCAACGAGATCTAGCTAATTAAAGGAACTTCGTGTCACGGCTTCTCCACTCCGCTGCAGTCTCATGAACTGAACTTCTAAGCCTTCGCGCAAACAAGCGCGAGAAAAGCAAGCAAAGTCAAAGCTTTGCTAGAAGCAAGACGATGAAGCGAAGCTTAGCGAGCTTTATAAGGTCGACCACTACATAAGCCACTGGCGGAGAAAGCTCTTCGAGCTTCCCTTCATTCACTTCACGGGAGCCGCACAACACATAGCTGGAAGTCAGAGGGCCCATACTACCTGCCTAACCCTTCGCTCCGAGGGACTGTAGATCAGAAAACGCCTTCTAAACCACGTCATTCATCCAAAATAGAAGGGAAGGGGCCTATGTATTTGCATGACCCCCGTAAATTTTACCCTATTTACACCCGGAGACAATCCCCTAGCGGTCCTGCCACCACGCCACAGAACGGGAGCTCGTGTAGAACATTTTCTTTCTAGCGTAACGGTAGTGGAACGTAACAAAATATTACGACCGCCTAACATAGGGGCCGGAGGTATGGTAAACTCGGCCAAAATATGACACCCGAAGGGCCCGACACGCACAATCCTATCCGAGTCCGAGTTTACCCCTTGCACTTCGGACAGTCGTCCGTAGCATCATAAGGAGGACCTCCCTTTCGAGGTACAAAAAGAGTGCGGTACATAAGGGGGTTGGTCTTTCTCAACGTGGTGTATAGCACGAAAAACCTTTCGATACAAGATAGGGCCATTCACATGAAAGAAAAAAATGAATCCTTTCATTTCTTCTTTCTCTTTCTAGAGTGGGGAGGAGAAAGGCTTGGGCCTACCTATCCCGATAGGACCCCGTAAAAGAACGGGAGCTGTTGAGAGGTTCCATATTGCCAAGCCGAAGGGTAACACTTCTATACGCGATCGTAGTATGTCACGTTGTCTCATCCCCGCTGCATCGAAGAGTACCTATGCACTATGTTTCGTCCGGTTCACTGATAAGGAAGATAGAGTTGGGGTGGGGGTCTACGATGTGATACTCAAGTATAATCGGGGAGATACATGCTAACTATGGGTAGGAAGCAGGAACCATTATGTAAATAATTTCGGGGGGTTACAGATCTCTTATATTACCATCGATCAACAGAGCGGAACGACTAGAAAAATAAATGAAGTTAGAAAGCCGTATGATAGGTGGTAACTATCTTGTACGGTTTAGGGGGTAATCGGCGTACTCCGATCAATGGGGGGGAATCTTTGGCTCTATCGAACATACAGGGAATTGGAGGTAGCATTCTACCGATGTCAAGTCATGGACTGGTTCCTTCAGCCCTTTTTCTATGTGTTGGTGTTCTATATGACCGACATAAGACTCGACTTGTTAGATATTACGGAGGTTTAGTGAGCACTATGTCGAATCTCTCTACCATTTTCTTCTCTTCCACTTTTGCCAATATGAGTTCACCTGGTATTAGCAGCTTTATCGGGGAATTTCCCATCTTAGTAGGAGTTTTCCAAAGAAATAGCTTATAGCCACATTAGTAGCGCTTGGAATGATTTTAGGCGCGGTGTATTCCCTTTGGCTATATAATCGTACGGTTTCTGGGAATTTAAAACCCGATTTTTTCTATAAATTATCCGATCCAAATGGTAGATAAGTTTCCATATTTATACCTTTTCTTGTTGGAGGGGCGACCGTCCGTTAAACTACCAAAGAAAAAAGGGTAAACCAATGTGATCAAGACATTGTAGGTGTTTGCGATGGGACAGATGCGACTTCCCTCAGTTGGTTTGGGTGGCATAGCCCGTTGCAGAAGTCCCCCCTTTTTTTGTTTTGATCCATTTCTTAAGTCTTTAGGGAGCCAAATCTTTACTTTACTAAACTAATAAAATAAGGCTAGCCCTTACTAATAAAAAGGGGCGCTCACATTTTTTGGCTTAGTCGTATCTTGCTGGGTGCGACCAAGAGAAAGAAAGGACGGGGGCAACCATGCATGGTACTTCTCGACCGTGTCTCCGAGGGACAGTTGAACGAGCGACTTATGAATGCTGCCGGGTTGGACGAGCCAATAACTTGAACGCGTTCGGTCTGTTTTTTGAGCAAGAATCGCAGCGTTACCTTACCATCACCATGATACGGACTCCAAGTTCTTATGGCAGAGCACGAGGAGATTTATCATCAATATAATGATGGGAATGGAAACCAGAAGCACGACTGGGGTCTTCGTGTCCAAGATAATAAAACCATCAATAACAGTAACGTAAGCATGAGACTTTTTGGTAGTATCGGTGAACCAGATGGCCGCGGCGATGGAATCTAGGACGGAGGACTTGTAGTATCTCTCTAGATCTGGCAAAAGCGAAAGACCCCCTAACATAATTCGAATGGAGGCTGATCGCTGAGCCCACTCTGGCCTCGCAGGGGCAGGCCCCTGTGGTTGTGAGCTGGAACTGCCATACCTTATGGCTAAAGCAATGAAAGGGGGGCCCCGTAGAGAAAAAAGTAAGGATAACGAGTGCTCCGCCCGCTTAGCAGGCGGCAGGAGCAGCGGGCAAGTGCTTGGTAGGCCAACAGTTTAGTGAACCGGGCAGGGCACTCGGCAAAAAGGGGACACACTGAGCAAGTACGAGAAATTGGCCCCGTTCCGCTTTCTTAAAAGCAAGGACCACTACGGGCGATCAAACCAAGGACCTATGGAAGTCAGGGCTCCTCCCCGGTCAATATTAGATCAAACAATAGGGGGTCGTAGCACTGACCTCTTTTTTTATTGATTTAATACAATAGGGGAAAAGATCGTACAGTTCCCTACCGAGACAAACTCTCAATCCTCCGCACGCTGGGCATACCTCTTTTGTGTGTCTTTCTCGTGGCGGGAACAGAACAACAGAGAAAGACCCAACCGACCTGCCCAGGGCCCTTACTCAAATAGGGGGGGCGGGCTTTACTTATTTAAGAGAGAATGGGGAGTGAATCGAAAGGCTTCCATTTTCGTTCTTGGTTTGGGGCTTTCGGGCCCCTATTGATCTTATTTGTAGTTGGGAATAGAGTTTTTTGAATATTTTTTAACGGTTTTATGATAATAGCCTAAAAAAAGACAAATGATCCATTGAAAAATGCAATTGTTATGGCGTGACTCATGTTTTTTTTTTGCCTAATTCAAGATTCGAGTTCAAAGCCTCCTTATCTTTTGAGTTAATTTCACTTTCATCCCTTGAGGTTTGTACTAATCTCATTTTGATCCCTTCAAATTTTAAATATTCTTATTAATTACTTAGACTGGGGATATCAATGGTAATTTATACAATTACCTCTTTGTCCCATTATATTCAAAAAAATCATAATGTCATTACATAATAGCTATTTTACACATTTGTTAGAGAAAAACACATGTTTTGTGCGAGTGAAATAACTATTTTACATAATAGTGAAAGGGTAATGTCATTACAGGGTGGGATAGTAGGACAAAAATCAAATCCAAGAGTGTGTGATTGAGATATTTGAAATTCTAGTAGGTCAAAGTAAAATTAGAGAAAACCTTAGGGGTGATAGTGAAATTAATCCTATATATATATATATATAATTTATCTCCATCCATTTGTGTCCAAGAGAGTCGGCGTGAATCATCCATTCCATGTGATGTAAGAGAATGGGCCCAGTGTCAGACCCAAGGTCGCTCCACCTTAGGGAAAAAACAAAAGGTGGTGATATATAATTATATAAATAATATAACAATTTGAACAAGTGAAGATGATGAACCAAAATCAATAAAATGAAGACATGTGCAGCACTAGCACGAGCAGTCCAAATCTGAGACTCATTAGCAAGAATGTTATGCTAATATTAATGCATATTCTAATTAGGGCTTTGTGGTTGGTAGTAACTAAGTAGATCAGTTTTCTTCTCCGCTATTTCAGAGAGAGAGAGAGAAAGTGTTGTCGGCTTGGAGCGGCAACTGCCATGGAACTGAAGAAAGCCAAGTTAGTCGGGTATGTCCAATTTCCTTCTTCAATTTCTGTTTGCTCACTCAGAAATTGCACTAAACTGTAAGTAATCAAAAAACTTCCCAGACCTACCTTTCAAACAAACAAATAAATACACAAACTATATTAATGCAAAATTTTGAATGTTTCGGTCCCTTTTCCTTCAACTAATCTGAGGAATGCACCACAAGAGAATGCAATATCAGAATTCGCTAATTGTCCATTCACCATATACACCATACCCACCGATTCAACGAAATTTAGGGAATATGTATATATATATATATATATATCTTCTTTTTGTTAGTTACGGAAGAGTAGATTTGGAAATTTTTTTTATTATTATTTTTTCCTGATTTGTTAGGTTTTATTGTGATCATGGAAAGCAACTAAAAGATGGTTTATTGGGAACAAGTGATCCTTGGCACCAACACAACTCATCTTCTGGATACAAGTTTCCGTCTTCCTTGGTAAAATCTGATGCTGGATTTGTTGGTACAAGTAAAATCTCTGTAACTTGTTGTAAATTTGGTTCGTCCAAGGACCAGAAGACATGGCGCAACCGAATACTTGATCCGGGCGGCCACATTGTGTTGCAATGGAACAGGATTTTCATAGTCTCTTGCTTGCTGGCACTCTTCATCGACCCACTCTATTTTTACCTGCCTAGTATAGGAGGGACTCAGGACTTTTGGTGTGTCAAGACAGACCTCAATCTCAGGATCATCGTCACCTGTTTTCGCACACTTGCAGATTTTTTCTATTTGTTGCATGTTTTTATTAAATTCAGGACGGCTTATGTAGCACCAACCTCAAGGGTGTTTGGGAGGGGTGAACTTGTCAGGGACTCCAACAAGATTGCAACAAGATATATGAGATCCGACTTGTTCATTGATTTGATTGCAACGCTGCCTCTCCCTCAGGTACTTTGTCTTCCACTACCAACATTTAGAGTCATTCACGAGAAGATTACATTTAGTTTGCGGCCACAAACACACCAAATTAAAAATAAATCAAGGCTCGCGATAGAAAATAAACACGCCATACACAAAGAACATCAAAATTTACGACAAATCGTGTCTATGTCCTCGGTAGACATCCGGCGAAATTTTACTATGCACAGAAACGGAGATTACAAGTTTCAATCTGTTTTTACAATGCAAAGCTTTTTTCGTTGTGTTGACTTGGGAATGTCAAATATTGCAAGTGAATATCACTTGACTCTGCTTTCTATTGTAGAGAATAGTTCATTGAGGCCTTGTAATTTACTACATAATAATCAATGACAAATGCTGGTTGTCTTTTTGCGCTGCGGTCATTTGTATAGGGTGAGTCATTAGTGAACGACAGTGTTTATTTTGATCTTGATGAAATGGATAATCTATATTTCTGCTCATAGTTTAGTTCCTTGTAAGGTTCAAAACTTCATCGAGCTGGGTAACCAATCTTTATACATCTTATCAGAATTTACCTTATGTGTGTGTTCTTCCTATCTATTGCTAGACTTGAAACGACGATTTAAATACTTATTTTCACTCATATTTCTACAAAATTTATGCAAGCTTAAAAGGTTGTTGATTGAATACAATTTCTGCAGATTGTTGTCTGGTTCATCATACCGGCAACCAGAAGCCCAAGAGCTGATCATAACAACAATGCCCTTGCGCTGATTGTTCTGCTCCAGTATGTTCCTAGGCTGTATCTGATTTTTCCATTAAGTTCCCAAATTGTTAAAGCAACAGGAGTCGTCACAAAAACAGCTTGGGCAGGGGCAGCATACAATTTGCTACTATATATGTTGGCTAGCCATGTATGTAACTTGGGTATTTTCATATTTATTGTTATACTTTTCGTTATGTACTTCAAACCAATTTAGTTAAACTCGTTGCGAGGGTTATGTCCATTGCTGACTTATTTGTATTAAATATTCACTTTCATTTTCAAGTGTTTAATGATTCAACATTGTCGTTTTAGGTTTTAGGGGCAGCATGGTATTTGCTATCAGTTGACCGCTACATGTCGTGCTGGAAATCAATTTGCAAAAAGGAATCTGGCCCTATAAAATGCTTCCTTAACTATTTGGATTGCGCTACATTCGACCATGATGGTCGCAAGACCTGGGCAAATAGTACGAATGTGTTTAAGAGTTGTGACCCTGACAATAATATCAGTTTCAATTATGGAATATTTGAGAATGCAGTCACCAAAAATGTCGTCTCCGCAAAATTTTTTGAAAAGTATTTTTATTGCTTATGGTGGGGCCTACAGAACTTGAGGTATGCTTTCTCCCGATATTTATCACTTCTATTTCCATACAGTAATGATTAATTTTTCCCCGTAGTAACAACGGCTGTTGTCTTAATGGTGTTCTTTTGTTACTGTCAGGGTCCTATATTGCCTTTGCTTTAGGGAGACCTAAATGAAGAGTGTAGTTCATCCCCAAAAACTGCAATTTGAATCAGGGTTAGAATGGGTGCTGTTTCAATATGGCAGGCATTTGTGACATTCCAAACAAACTAGGAAACTAATGATAACCTCTATAGCAAATAATGTCCAATTTCACAACAATCTCCCAGGTTGTCCAAAATGCCAAGGAGCTTTTGGGGCTCCCACTTTATAAACTTGTACTCTTACATCAGCTTACCTGTTGTTGCCTGCTTACTTCAAAGTATTTCTGGCTTTTCTCTTTTCTTCATAGAGGTGCCAAATAATTAGGTTTGAGATTCCAACAGTCTAATTTTATTTTTTAACCAATAAATTTGTTATCACCACAAAATGGTTTTCTTTTCATTGCTTAGGGATTAATGAAATTTGAGAACTGGAGAAGTATCTGATTAGGTGAGTAAAAAGTTGCAGCAAAAGAGAGTGAGAAGCCTATTTTAGTGGTTCAAATGTATGTCATCTAGAATCTGAACGCTGATATGATATCTAATGACATGGAATATTTAGCTTTTCTTGTCCAAGGTATTATATGATGTATATTACTCGTTGGGCTTAACTGACGAAGCATTGCTTCTGACTGCTAATTGGTCCTGTCTTTCATTTTTGGGGAGTGATGGATAGATTAATTGTCTTCGAAAGGGAATTTCGCATCTCTAGTGGCTATAATGTTATAAAAGTGATTGCAACTGCCATGGTTTGGGAAGCAAATATTAATATGCACAAAATGGTTATTGGAGGAGCTTGGAGGTTTTAAGTTACTCTCCAGAATTGATGAAACTACTTCTATGAGTATTATATGTTCTTTCTAGTTGGGATGAACAGTATTCCATTTTTAAAATCCTTCTAAAATTAATCTCTCTCTCTCAGTTCATACGGGCAGAATTTGTCAACAAGCACATTTATTGGAGAAACTTCATTTGCCATACTCATCGCCATCTTGGGTCTTGTTTTATTTGCACATCTGATTGGGAACATGCAGGTACTTGATACACTTTCCTATTGCCTTCAACTTTCCCATTAGCTTTCAGTTGATATAATTATTAGTGGCATTCCTCGATCACCTCTGGTAGGAACTCACTTTCCCTGCGTTTATACAAAAGTTAATTATTTATCTTTTCCTTCAATCTAGTATAAAAATTTGCATCTTAGTTTGTATGGCCAAATTTACTGGATTAGTGGCTTGGATCATTGCTTGACTAATGCTTTCATCAATATTGGTGTCAGGGTTGACTGTATCACTATTATAGAAATATGCTTAGGTCAAGTGTTGGCTTTTTTTCTTCTAATAATAATTCCACTGTCTATAACATTAATATGCCTCTGGGGAGCCTTCAGACCTACTGAATTTCAACCTGTCCTAGAATTTGCTAACCATCTATGAGCATGAGATCTCATGCCTAAAGCTCTGTACGAATCTGTTTTGGAACCTGCGTTATATTTAACACTTTAAACTCATTTGGATGTGAGGCTCAGGCAAATTCTGTGGTTTAAAACAGTTAGGTAAAGGTTTTCTAGGAAATCAAGATTTATGCCCAAAAGCTTGCCAAGCTGATTTAGATATATGAGCAATCCAGGACCCTGATATGGAAGGTCTTTTTTTATATCTTGTACTATTTTAAATGCAAGTTGAGGTTCTAAGTACAGTGGGTCATTCTTCCTTTCCCATTCCTCCATGCTGGTCATTTTCTACCCTTTTTCATTTCACTTCTGCTCCCGCTCCCTGGGGCACTTGGTTTTAGAAAATGTGTCTGCATGTGTGTTTGTATGTGTATGTAATTCTTGGCTTTGTGTAGACATACCTGCAATCTATAACAGTGAGGCTTGAGGAATGGAGACTTAAGCGAAGAGATACCGAGGAGTGGATGAGGCATCGTCAACTCCCTAAAGATATAAGACAACGTGTTCGGCGCTTTGTTCAATATAAGTGGCTTGCAACTCGAGGAGTAGATGAAGAAACTATCCTGCGTGGATTACCTGCTGATCTTCGTCGTGATATTCAGTGTCACCTATGCTTGGACCTTGTTCGACGTGTATGTGCTTTCCCCTATATTTTTATTCTACAGAGATAAAGGTTTATGACATTGGTAAAACCTCCTGATATTTTGTCCATGAAAATAATTTGAATGATTGGTTGACATTGCCCAAAACGTGTATGTGCTTTCCCCTATATTTTTTTTCTACAGAGATAAAGGCTTATGACATTGGTAAAACCTCCTGATATTTTGTCCATGAAAATAATTTGAATGATTGGTTGACATTGCCCAAAAGCAATTGAATGGCATGTGTAAGTTCCCTTACAAGCTTCCATGCACCCTGTATTAGAAACCCCTTTTTCTGATCTCAGTACAACTTTGCTGTGGTTGAACTATTTTTTTGCTGGATTGCTGTCAAGGTCGACTGCTTACCCAGTACAAAGTATCCAGCCCCTATAATCCTTCGTCTAAAATGGAAAGTGACAATCCTGGAGAACGTATCAGGATTCAACATCTTGCACATTATTTTGTATCAATAACTCAGTAATATGTTTAGCAAATGACTTTTAAACCTTCCTCTTTGCACATTGGCAGGTCCCATTTTTCTCACAGATGGATGATCAGCTACTTGATGCAATATGTGAGCGTCTTGTCTCCTCGTTAAGCACTGAGGGCACGTATATAGTTCGTGAGGGCGACCAAGTGACAGAAATGCTCTTTATTATCAGGGGTAGACTAGAGAGCTCTACTACAAATGGTGGACGAACTGGTTTCTTCAATTCTATTACATTGAAACCTGGCGACTTTTGTGGGGAGGAGCTACTGGCATGGGCTTTGCTTCCAAAATCAACTGTCAACTTGCCTTCGTCAACTAGGACAGTCAGAGCACTTGTTGAAGTGGAAGCCTTTGCATTGCGAGCTGAAGATCTCAAGTTTGTTGCAAACCAATTTAGACGCCTCCATAGCAAGAAGCTACAACATACTTTCCGGTTCTATTCCCACCATTGGAGAACATGGGCAGCTTGCTTCATACAGGCTGCTTGGAGACGGTGCAAGAGGAGAAGGATGACAAAAAATCTCTCTACAATGGAATCATTTGCCTCTGATGATAACGTGGCTTGTGGACCTGGTCAAGAGGAGGAACAGGACCATGTTCCTGTGAGTTCCAGTCAGACAAAAGCGAAACTTGGAGTCACGATATTGGCTTCTAGATTTGCTGCAAACACAAGAAAAGGAGCTCAGAAGATTAAAGGTGTGGAGTTGCCTAAGTTACAGAAACCTGAAGAGCCTGACTTCTCAGCTGAGGTAGAAGATTGATTTGTTAGATTACTAGAGGTACATCTGAGCTTCAAAATGGTGAAAAGCATCCTTTGTGGACTCAAAGACAATTTCGATGAGGCCAAAAATTGAAGATCTTGATGCACACTAACATACACAAAGCCTGCTGTTTTATTTCCCTCATTGTACACCCCTATATGGGAAACAAGAAATGATTCTAACCATGGGGGAAAATTGCTGTCTGTACTGTAGCATGAACCTACGGTCTGCTTAGTGTTTCTTTTGTATCTAACGATATGTTGTCCCTTACATTTGCAAGTGAATGGGGACAACATGGAAGTATACGCATACTTGGATTGTATCTAGGGGTTTTGAATGGAGAGCTTATGCCCTAATCCTATTAGTTTCTTCCCTTTCATATAAATGAGTTTTGTTCAATTTATCTAATTAACACAACTTTTTTGTTTTAGTACACCATCATCAGAGATGGGTTTCCACAAACCTACATGGATTCAGAGCCATAATTTATATAATTATATGTCAGAAGGTTATATCATATTCATGCCGATAAGAATTTTATTTGCACAATGATATCTTGATATAATATATTTTCCCACTCCTTGACTCTAGCATCCTCTGCACCCTACCATGCGAATCACAATTCAAAAGGCAAAAAATAAAACTAAATGAGAACAAAATCTACTCATGCTGTTGAAATGTGCTATGCCTTGACAAACCTGTTAATTTGCCTGCTCGTTGACTCAGTTATTAGATAGATAAATGTCTAAATTGATCCACTCTATCATATTCCAGGAGTAGTTTTTAAGTTTTAACCAACGTCAATGGCTGCGTTTGGGTTCTATAATATTGTTATCGCAAACTTGCTGATGGGAACCTGTGGACCCTAAAATTACTCAAGTCATAACAATACAGATTACTTGGCAGTGGCACTTCTTTTAAACAAATGAACTGAAAGACAAATTCTGGAAATCAAGCTGCTTTTATACGTTACAATGTATTACTAGTAAAATATTACCACATTTAATACAAAAATATTTACCCAAGTGTAAACAACCTTCTCACAATGACAAACTGACTTCCTCTACAAGAACAATGCCATCAGAATCAACTCTGTAGGAGACATCCAGGCCTTCCAAAATCAGGTGATATATAGTATCACCAGAAGGAAGACAAGAAACCTGCTCAATTCCATTGCCAGAAGCTTCATCTGGGTAACTGTCCGAGTCCAGAGCTGCATGATCAGCTGTTTTCCCATTTTCTGTCTTCACTGGGGAATTTTGAGGCCGGCTTCGTTGAGATACTGATCGTATATCCCATGAAAGTACCTGCTTGACCAATCTTTGAAATTCATCAGGTGATGCATAGAGCGATTTTTTTTCCTGAAACAAAGCAAATGAAGTACCTCAAAACCAAACATATTGATAGAAATAACATAAAGACACAGGGTCCCGCATGTCGGATAAATTTGAACCATTGCATGGAATTAGAGTTAGACAGTCCATTCAACACATAATCAGTTTTGATACGACAGAAGGAAAATGCTTTAGCAACAGTAACAGGAATAATTCTTGGTGGTTTGGCACAAAAGACGAAAATTTAAAGGAAGTGAAGGTATAAACAATGGATCAACTCCAGAGTAGAAAAGCATTTTCCCATGGTATTTGGTTGAGTAGGAAGGAAATGAAGGACATAGATACCGCGTAATCAAACCACCGTACCCTCCCATTATTAGGGGAAAAAATTAATGGAAAAAGAAAAGGAAAAGAAAGGCATCTTTCAGAAGATGAAATGTATGAACAAGAAAGACGCTTTCTTCTTCTCTCCTTCCATTTTTGCAAGGAATTGGTATGGTGGGCTTTGGAAGGTGCTGCCTCCACTTCTTCCTTTCCCTTCCGCCTTCTCCTCTACCAAATAAAGGAATGGCCTTGCACTCTCACCCACTCTTTTGCCCCTCTTCCTCATTGACTTTGTCCAGTAAGTCTCATTATAAAATCTAAAAGGTTCTCTCACGTTACAGAAAAATCTCTCTGAAGACCCATTAAGAAGTTATTTTCATAGATTTAGGTGGAGAAAAGGAAAAAAATTGTAGGATGACTATCTGACAATGTCTTTTCAAAAGGAAAAGCACATCAAATATTTGTATAAGTATCGAAATCAAGGAGAGTAACTATTCATAACTAACACAAGGACTGCAATGGTGGAGAATAACACTTGCAGAGCAGAAGCCATTGGAACCACAATTTTTACCAAGATCACTCTTCGATGTTGAGGCCATGTCTGTAACTGGGAGGGGCGTGTGGCAGTCTTCACTGGGCAGTGTTTCTGCTCCTTCATGTTTCTTGGGATTATCATGCACCTTTTGCCTGTTTTACGAGTTTTTGTCATTTCCCTGAAGGATACTCATCTCTCCTTGCTATAATTATTTTTTGCGTTTTGGGAACACCATTCATGGAACTAGGTCTTTGTAATTTGTTATGTCAACGATGGTGGTATCAGGCCTATGGCACCGCATAATTCATCACCAGTCACGTGCAGTCCCATCAATGTGGTTTAAACTTCTGACCTCCAATTTGTGAGGCAAGAACCTTTCCATTAAGCTATTCCTTTGGAGTATAAATCTTTGTAATTGATTTTTCTCCTAGAATGTGCTTCAGAATTGAAGCCTTTTTACCATGAACATCCCTCATTCCCTATTTTTTTCCTCAAGGATTGATAAAAGCTTACATTAACACATCACCGAGCGTAAGAAATATCATATACCGTAATTCAACTGGATATTAATAACTCTTACCACAATCGTCCAACAATCAGCCAAAGCAGAGGAAAATCCCTCAGAGAAGATAACAGAAGCTACAGCTAACAAACCGTCCTCCTGTCCAAAATTAGGTGTTAATTTCAAATTGCTGAGAGGCAAATATAAATATTGGAAACTAAGACAGCAAATAGGTTGCCTGTCTAATAAAAATCAACAGGGCAATGTACAGCATTGAAAAAAAGATCTTTCAATCCATGCACCCAATAAAAGTGTTAAGCACTGATTTTAAAGACTCAATATATGATAACTATTCAATCTTCTTTGCATCCAACTCATGTACAAGTCATAATAATTATTGAACAGGTATAATTATTATTAAACACTTCAGTAATTGGGATAACAACAGCAGACTAATAAAAAAATTTGATCCTGTAAAAGATAACAAAACAAACTTCCCAGTGAAGGTTTTCAGTGTTTGACAAGATGCGAGGACTCTTTAACATAATCACATATCAACTTGAAGAAACACCAACCTTTTAAGAGAATTGCATGAAATCAGATAAATTCACCAAATAACTAGTGCGTTGAAAACCATGGGATACAGTATTGGTATACTGTTTGCACTAGGACTATATTTTCACAGGGTCTAAACATGGAGTCTTCACGGCTATAATACTATAGTTGCCTTGATATAGCTTAATCCTTGCAATGTTGAGATGAAGAACAGTGAGCTTCCTATATTGAGTTTACTATTTTTAGTTTTCTTGTCACTTTAATCACTATTTTGAGTAACTATTCAAAACACCCAAACAATCCATAGGCGTAATATATTAAGTAGTTTGTGAATAGTACCTTCACCCACTCTGGAACGATTGCTTCCTGGATGCTGTCACAGTATGGCAGGTAAGGTTTGACATCAAGAACAGGCTGTCGATCAGATATAGACCATCAACAACACTCATTCAAACACATATAGTTCCCATGTACAAATGCGTTTGAGCAGTTTCTTTTAAGAACAGAAAGTAAGAATTTTTTTCCCATTATGCAGCTAGTGATAGACCAATTAAGACTTACTGTTCCATCGACCAGATCCACCCCAGATAGTAGGACCATATTTCCTTGTACTGCCTCCACCTACATTACAAGATGAGTATTATCTGTGTCAAACAATATGCGCCACTTTCCAAGATGCATAACTCTAGGAATGCATATTTACTTCAAAATCATTTAAGCCAGTGTTGAAATAAGAAAATATGTTCAATTAGATTCTAGGAGATCAAAACAGGACTACACACACACACACAGAGCAGTCAGGATGAAAGCACCAGAATCAAGTACATCATACATATAAAATATTTTAGTAATTCAAAACTTAATTCTGTCAGTTGTTAGTGATGAGTGCAGTCAACGCCAGAACTCATGTGGTTTAGTAATATATCACCAGATGTCATTATCCAGGTAGTGAACTGAGGCTGGCTGAAAGCTTTCATGTCTTCGAACGAACGAGCTGTCATGTAACATATCATTGTGTTGAACATAAGCCTTTTTGATACATGTCCTTTTTTGGGGGGTACCAAGAGAAACTCAAGCTTAAAATATAGGGAAAAGTTAATCCTGATGATAAGCATATATAATATATTTATTCAAAGGATTCAGCAAGTGTGTGGGTGGTTCATGGAAGTTTCAGCATTTCTTAGCTTCTAGATATATGACAAAAAAATTCCGAACGTATCTGCTCGAGTTTAAAAGCCGCAGCATATGTAGAATTCAAGCTTACCTTGGCCACAGTAAGCCCAATAGGGCACAAGCGATGTGGAGATCTTGTAGCAAATACTCCCATCCTTCCACCCTTCAATCTTGGTACTCTCACCTATTCATCCAGCCAACCTTTTTGTAGAAGTCTGAAACATTTAAGGAACTACAGAAAGTAGAATCCATAGTAACCAATGTATGATTACTAGAACCACATACCTTCGCCTTAAACTTTGACTGACTTGGATGCTTCCATAACTTTTCAAGATCTGTATTCAAATGAAAAACATATATAATCCAACAATGGCTATATTGTTCAAGACCTTCAAGAGATGCTGGAGGAACCCGAGAAAAATCAAATACCAAGCGCGCCTTAGAAAGAGGCACAAGTAAAGGTTGCCTTGGCGTCCCATTTCTGCTCAAATGAGAAAGGTCAGTTCATGAAAGACTGCTTAAGCTTTTAGACATTAACAACAATATCAGTTGGCTTGATAGCCAAAATTAAACTTTTGTGCAGCCATATAAATATGCAACGTTAGGCAACACATTGCCTCTGCTTTTGAGTGTTTTGCTAAGGGGAAAAGGAGGGCACATTAGTGTCTGAATGCTGTCAAAATTAGCCAAGTGTTTCCAAGTTTTACAAGACAAGCACAGTGAAATTTCGTACAGGAGGAGGCTTGGGATAGAGAGAGAAATATACGAACATTTGACAGGTAAGGGAATGGAGTTGGTTGATACTCCGATTAAAAGAGTTAATATCATATGGTTTCCAAATTTTTCTGGAGGAGCGCTGGTAAAAAGTTAGTTCAGGATGCTAGGCTTATGACAAAGACAAGAAAGAGACAACCATTGACAATGGCAGGTCAGAAAAGGGAGTTGATATATACTATGATTAGGAGGGCTAATATAATATGTATAGAAGAACTTAAGAGGGGTGGAAAAGCTAAAAAAATTGAGAATAGAAGATATAGAACTTTCTTATACGGGAAGAGAATAAAATTGAAATGCAGCAAATTTATAGGATCTTTTTTTTTCTTTTCTTTTGTTTGTTAAAAAAAAAAAAAGCTTGAGAGAAAATATAATTATTGTAGTTGGTGCCTATGCATCCCAAGAGCGAGTAGTTGAAGACGTTGAAGCACAATTTGGGAACGTATGGGTGCAGGGGCGGAGCCACTCTTAAGCTGGGGGGAGCCAATTTTTTTCAAAATTATTTTTTAGCCCCAAAAAATATATCTATTATAAATATATTTATAAAAATTGCATATGGCCCCTCCAAGTTTAAAAAAAATTCCTTTGGTAGCCTAAAAAATATAAATTTTACCAATAAATTTATAAAAAATTGCGTTGTCCCCTCCAATTTTTTAAAAAATTTCCTTTGGTAATCCAGAAAAATATAAATTTTACCAATAAATTTATAAAAAAATACATTGCCCCCCAGATAAGTTTCCTGGCTCTGCCCCTGTATGGGTGAATGTATTTCAAGGGTTACTTGTTGGATAAAAAGGATTACAATGGAGGAGACTTTGATGGCCATGGGAAAAAAGTTGTAGAGATTATGATTTATGAGATGGTATATGGTGGACACAGATCTGAAGATAGAAATATTGTTGGAATCATTGACTTGGCAGTGGCATAGTATTTATAATAGGATACATTAATAAACAAAAGAGAGAGAGAGAGATGAACATGTAATAGCCTTTAAAAGCCTATCAAATGTGAGCAAAGTTGACAAAAAGAAAAGAAAAGGTATCATCTGAGAAACAAAGATTCCATGGTCATTCAAAGAGAGAGTTTAAAATCACATCAAAGGCTGGTTCTTGATGTATCCAATAAGCAACAACGAAGAAGGAGTTATCAACCCAAGAACTAGGTGGTGGAATTTAAGACAGGATAAGTTGGGAGGAGCTTTAAATTGTATTATTTTTCTTTAAAATGTAACCAACTTTAGTGAAACTAAAACTTACAATGAAAAGTTATCAATTTTAAAGTAGCAAAATGTCATATAAGCCAACTCCAGTTGGGATCAAGCTGCTTGGTTTTATTCAATCACTTTGGTCTGATTTATGTACACACACATACATCAAAGAGATAGGTTGTCCAAATTACCTGGTAGAGAAGCATGAGTGGACGATGGCAATAGGTGTCATAGGATAGCAAGTGAAGTCTGATTTGTCAGAAGTAGGTTGGGTTAGTGCTTTCCTTAAACCCTACATTTATAAATACGTAATACAAATGAAGACATACATAACTGAAGCTGAAACCTTGATAATATATATATATATATATATATATATATATATATATATAATTGCATCCTAACCCCATCATATACATAAAAAGATGTCTGAAATTGAATTAACTCGGAAGATAAAAATTGTTTGATAAAAAAGAGGGTTTTACCTGTTGAGCCCTAATACGGCCTTGGCGTTCAGCAGCACACTTGTTTGAGGAGTCCTTGAGACATAACTCGAGCTTTCTCATCTTTTCATTCAAATGTCTTGCTTCTCTCCTCACCACATAAACTGAAATTATACAAAATAAATACATATATATATATATACGAGTATACAAACATATATGGTTGTTGAATAGAAGAAGGCAGTGAATGTAGGTTCTTACCATAGATGGCCGCCGATGCTGAAATAGTGGCAAGCGCCAGTGTCAGAGACATCGTTAACCATTTCGATGAAGCTCCCATCATCCCCCCTTTCTTCTCCCTTCTACCCCCAACTCTAACTCTATTCTTTTCACCAACACTACTCCCCTATTTTGCCTTTCAAAAAAAAAAAAAAAACACTCCTAATTTTCTGTTTACTTTTTTTTCATATATTATTACAAGTTTAAAGTGCATATATTATGTAAAAGACATGGTGGCTAAATTAATGGACCAAATAATTCTCGTGTCTTAAGCTCAATTTGAAAAAAAATTCAAGTATTTTGGATAAAATGATTTTTGAAATATTATCACATTTCTTTAAATTATTTTTTAAAAATTGTCATTTTTTTAATATAGGCCCCAAAAGTTATCATTTTCTAATTTTTTCCTAAAACTAATATTGTGACATTTTACATTAAATAATAATAATAATACACTTTATTTATGATTTTTTTTTGTATTTTAAAAGGTGATACATGTATAAAATATTTGTGAGCTCATATAATTTAATTGATTTTCTAAATCAATAATATACAACTCCTACAATTTAAACAAGTAGTAATACATTTTAATTATAGTTTTTGTTATATTGTAAGAGGTGATAAATGTATAAAAATGTTACAAATGGTTTATAATTTATTATTCTTTATGTAAAATTAATTTAAGCTTTTACATTGTAAAATAATAACAAACTTTACTTATTGTAATTTTTTATATTTTTATAAAAATATGACAAATGGTTTATTATTTATTAATTTTTTTATAAAGTTAATTTAAGTCCTTAGACTTTAAATAATGACAAACTTTACTTATTATAATTTTTTATATTGTAAAATGTGATCATGAATCAAAATATTAGACAGTTCTTGTATTTTTATTAGTAGTATATAGATAGATAGATATACAGATTTCTGTATTTTAAATTATATTATTTTTCTTTGCCGAAATATATTTGTCTTATATTTTTACTCTATATCTTATGAAATATTCATTAGAGTTACATTTCAATTAATGTATATTAATTAATTAATTTTAAAAAAAATATATATGAAAATATTTATAACCCCTTGTCTTATATCTTTACTCTATATCTTTACTCTATATCTTTTGACATATTCATTAGAGTTACACTTCAAGTAATGCATATTAATTAATTATTATTATTATTTTAAAGTATTGAAATATTTCCAACCACTTTTCTTTTACTCTATATCATTTTGACATACTCCTTAAAGTTGCACTTCAACTAATACATATTAATTCATTAATTTTTATTTTGAAGAAAATATTTGGAAATATTCTCAACCACTCACATTTTAGAATAGTTGTTATAGATATATATACATTATAGGGTTTTCATCTTGGGGCATAGAGGTAATTTCACTACCTAGATATTTTTCTCATGAAATAAGGGAGACAACACAAGGGCATTCCGATCATTTCTCCCATTCAGGGGGTGTCATTGCAGGAAGAATAAAATCTCAAGGGATGAGTGCAATTGATCAAAATCTCAGGGGGTCTGAGTGTAAATTATCCTAATTTTAACTAACGGTGTTATGACGAGAGGGAGAGGGAGAGGGAGTGAATTGTAAAAGTTGGGATAGTTTGGTGAGTTTAAAGTCTAAAGCAAAGTTCAAGGGGGTTTGTTGAGAGAAAAAAAATAGTTAGGGGATTTAATGCACTTTACCCTTATTACTATTATTTACTTTTCCCATTTTCCTTTATTTTTCTTAATTTGGTTACTAATTTAAGGAGATCTTTTTCATTGATAATTTAAATATAAATTTACTCTTCCTATTCTTAACCATCTTTAGAAAGCTTTTTATTTTTCTCATTTCATTTACTCCATCCGTCCCACAATAGTTGTCCAATTTGAATTTTTTAACATTTTATTGAATTGGGTTGACTAGTGTGCAATTTTCAATTTTGCCCTTAATAATATAGTATTATGGCGGAGTCCGGTATTTGTTTAAAGTTAGTGGAAGAAGGATAGTTGGAAAAAATGGACGGTTAAATTGCATTGGAATTCGAACTGGATAAGTATTTTAGGACAAGTAAAGTTGCAATTGTGAACAACCAATATGGGACAAATGTAGTATTAAAAATGCATTCTATAATAATTTGCTTTTTTATCAAGAAATTTAGACTCTTACTATGAATAATATTAACAGGGTTCATTTATCAATCAATTTATTTTCTTATGTCTCTTTTCGAACCATTATCAAAATTTTAAAAATTTATAACTCAAAACAAAAATTGAATTAAGGAAAGATCCTTATTATTCAGTTCCCAATTCTGATGTACCTATCCCATAATTTAGATAAATTTATATCTTTCTTTTTAATTTTTTTCTCCGTTCTTTAAGGGTTTCTATAGTTTAGTATTATTATTTAGACAATATTTAGATCATGCCCCATGAGGACAAAATTTGTCCTACCCTATGAGGTGGACCACTAAAAAACTGACACCTACATAAATTATTAAAATCATAAAAATATGGGTATAACCCATATTTGGTTAGACCCATTATAGATTTCATTAGATTGTTTCATTCATCCTCTCTCTCATTACCTCTTTCCCTCTCTAGCAGACCAATAGATCTGATTTTGTGATTCAATTTGTGTAATCAAATATGGTAGTTAAGTACTCCAATTTTGGAGTTGAAAGTTTGATTTGGTGGATGAAAAAAGTTACATGGGTTTGTTCATTAGTAATCTTTGAAGTCTCTTTCTCTAAGGATATCTATCTCTCTATATATATATACACACATATATATGTTTCTCCCTATATATATGTGGTTTATATTAACATATTAATTTTCTTTTATTGGGTTCTGAAGAGTATTGTGGTTTATATTATTTACATATACATTCACCGATCTTGAACATTTTGTCTTGTCACGAAATTGTTTATAGAATTCATGAGCACGCTTCGCAAAGAGTTCTGATTCGTCCAGTCTACAAGTTAAGTTTGATTATTCATAAATGATAAAATCATATTAAAATTAGACAAACAAGAAAGAACTAAGACGAGGTCTATATGTGGTCAAGAAAGGGATTGACAGGTAGTCATCATCATGTCGCGCGGTATGTATATATATGTGTGTGTGTGTGTGTGTGTCCCTGTTTAATATAGACAACGAGACGATGAAAGAAAGAGGTGATGTGAGAGAGTACACCTAAAAGGAAACAATCTTAAGAAATTTAATCTAATGAAATCTGTAATGGGTCTAACCAAGAAATATGGGTTATACTCATATTTTAATAATTTATGTAGGTGTCAAATTTGTAATGGTCCATCTCATGGGGCATGACAAATTTTGTCCTCATGGCAGGACCTAAATATTTTTTTCAAAAATTAAGCATTGTATTTCAAATCATGTAACATACAAAATAGTGGAATGATTAATGGAGAGTCTACTAACAAAGTATTAGTTGGCAAATCTAAACCATCATACAACCCAAAAAGGAAACCATTCAATCCTAAGTGAAATAGTACAACATGAGTGAGCTCACTTACAAACCAAGTCTATGACTAGAGCATGCATTATGCATTATCCAAAGCTATACATCTGGTGGGCGTGGAGGCGGTCTAATAACGGAGTCATCAAGGTCCCATGAGTGCATAACTTGCCTTGCAAGGGAGGAATCCGTCATCCGTGAGGATGCAAGCTTGTTCCTAATGGTGACATGGATCGAGTTCACTATTCTAGTCTGGGAACATCTTCCTCGGTTAAATTATCGGTTGTTGCGCTCTTTCCAAATTTTGTTAATGGTAACTGAGAGTGCATGTTTCTTCACTGAGTTGAGGAGAGATTTTGGAGCCCACTTTGTAGAAGCTCAAGCAATGAAGTAATCCCAATTACTTGGCACATATCGCATTTGACACTTTTCTTTAATAAATCGCCAAATTGGGACTGAGAAAGAGCATTCAAAAAAAATGTGTGAATGTGATTTGGGCATTAATTCACATAAAGGACAAATGTTAGGGAGATGAGCCATGGATTTCTTGTCAAGTGTAGGTAGTCTATTTTGTATTGCTAGCCAAAGAGTAAATCTACATGATGGGATCGACAATGGGTTCCATACAATACGAGACCATGGGACTTTGATGAAGGAGATAACAAGCCATTGAGTAGTGTCCTTAAGGGTGAACACTCCTCCTGGTGATGAGATCCATTGGACAGTGTCTTCAAGTGATGGAGAATGAGGTTGCAAACAACTAAGTTCAGGGACTATTATTAGAAGGGTTGCTAGAAATGACCATTAGTTACTGTTGGTAAATGAAGAGAGAGTTTGGTTACGACCCAGTTGTGCATTCTCAAGAGTTGCATCATCAATTCTATGTATAAGAGGTCCACCTTGTAACCATATATCCTATAGTAAGTAAATGCTTGAACCATCACCAATAATGTGACGAATCATTTGTCGTGACGTACCTCTTAACTGTAGAAGTTTCTTCCAGTTCCAAGAACATTTTTGAGAAGCTTTAATGGTCCAGAAGTTCTTATTTCTGATGAGGTGAGTTTTCACCCAAGTCACCCAAATGCTATTAGATTTATTAGACATCAAAATCCATATGTGCTTCAAAATTGCTGCTCTGTTTGTGATCTCCAAATTCTGAAATCCAAGACCTCCATCATTCTTAGGCTTGCAGACATGAATCCAAACAACTTTTGCACCAGAAGATTTAAACTTTAACCTTGACCAAAAAAAATTTCTCATAACACAATTGATTATTGTTAGTATGGATTTAGGAAGAATAAAGTGGGTTGACCAATACAATAGCATACCTTGAAGGACATATTGGATTAATTGGGCTCTCCCTGCATATGACAAAAGTTTGGAAGACCAATGGGTGATTCACTTTGTGATCTTATCCACTAAGACCTTACAATCAATGACTTTAAGTTGCAAGGATAAGAGAGGTACACCCAAATATTTTATTGGTAATGAGCCAATGCAAAACCCAAGCAAATTCTGGATATCATCTAAGGTGACAGGATTGAGGCCTAAACAAAAGAGTGTACTTTTTGAGGGGTTAATGGATAAGCCAGAGAGTGATGAAAAAATATCCAAAGTATATTTAAGAATGGAAATTGAGTTGATGTCACCATGAGAGAAAAAAATTAGGTCATCGGCAAAGATAATATAAGAGATGGATAATTTCTTACACCTCTAGTGAAATTTGAAAGAGTGATTAGAAGTTATTGTGTGTTTGCAAATGGATGTAAACACTTCCATGACAATGACAAAAAATGATGGTGATAGTGGGCCACCTTGACGAAGGCCATTTGTGCCTTTATAGTGGCCATGAAATTATCCATTTAGTGAAATTGTGAAAGTGGGAGAGGTTAGACATGCTTTAATCCAAGCGATAATGTTAGTCGGGAAGCCAAACAAATGAATGGTGTCCAAGATGAAATCCCAACCAACTGAATCAAAAGCTTTCATGAGATCAATTTTCAATGCACATCTTGGTGGAGTCATATGTTTGTGGTAACCCTGCAATAACTCTTGAGCAAGTAAAACATTATCACTGATGCTACGACCGTGAATAAATGCACTTTAACAAGGGTCAATGATATGGGGTAGGACACTTTTAAGCTTGTTGGCAATGAGTTTGGTGATACACTTGTAGATTGTGTTACAACATGAGATTGGTCTAAAATCACTGATGGATGTGGGGTTTGGGACTTTTGGAACTAATGCAATATAAACATTATTCAATACTTTCAAGAGATTTCCAGTGATGAAGAAGTCATGGATTGCTTTAATAGCATCATTACCTATGATGTTCCAAGAACTGTGGTAGAAGTGGCATTAAAGCCATCAGGTTCGAGTGACCTATCCTTGCTTAAAGATAGAAAATAGGTTCTGATCTCATCAAAAGTGGGAATGGATTGGAGAAAAGGTAGAAGATGTGGTGGGACTGACTTTGTAATGAATGGTCTAAGAGCATCCTTGCCCGGATAAGGTGGAGGAACACCACCTAAAATATTTTTAAAATCGGATAGTACCTCATGTTTGATTTGATTGATACCTTCAATGGTAACACCAGTTGAGGATTGTAAGCTGATAATATTTTTTTTTGTTCATTCTGGAGTTGAATGCATTGAAGAAAAAAATGGAATTGCAGTCCCCTTATTTGATCCATTTCACTCTTGACTTCTGCTTAATATATTGTTCTTCAGCAAGTAAAATTGATGAATAGAGAGCCATAAGTTCTTTCTCCTACTCTCTGAGAAAATAATCCATGGGGTTAGAATCAAGAAGATATTGACAATCCGAGAGACGTTGTTTGACATCTTTCACACAAGCTGAAGCTTGAGAAATATCCATTCTGCAAGAGAGTTTCAACTTGGGCTTGAGCATCTTAAGCTTCTGAGTCACTTGATACATGAGACATCCATTAATATCCATATCCCACACCTGTTAGAAAGTAGGTAAAAAATATGGATTTGTGGCCCAAGAATTAAAATATCTAAAAGGAACCAATCGATTGACAAAATTATTGTTTAAAGGGTTGTGGTATGACAATCCTAGAGGAAGAAAACAACATTAAACTTGAGGGAAAGAATGATGACATCTATCATTGATCAATGCCCTATCCAACTTCCTTGTAATATTTGCAGGCCCGGAGCTTTTGTTGTTCTAAGAAAACTAAATCCCACTGTACCTTAGTGATGCCGAACATAATAGAGATTATTCTGCAGGCTAGTGCAATAGGTAATTTGCAAGGAAAAACAGGAGAATTCAACCCAAAATTCAGAGAACACTCTGGAATTCAATAAAATTGTTTATAATCAAGAAGGACAAAAACAACCCACAAGCCGGGTTAAAATAGCTGAAAATTGACCCTTAATGGAATTTTACCAAAAATAGCAAAACCCTAAAAGTTTTACCAAAACAAAATACAGAAAGAAATCAAAAGATTGCCAAAAATCTGGCCCAAATCGGGTTCAGAATCATTTCATAATCGACAAATAAAAGATTACCATAAATAACAAAAATTAACTAAAAATAAAGATTTGAAAAGGAAAACAGCGGATTTAGGGCTCGAAACGATGTGCACCCAGCTGAGCTCGATGGCCACGACGTGCACGCCGAAGTTAGCTTTCCGAATTGAGGTCACGGGCGCGAATCGGACACTTGTAGCCACAGTTATGGCAAAAAAATCGACACGTGCACGGAAATTGCCCCAATTAGGTTAGATCACGATTTCTTGTCATCCTTGCGTTGATCCTCCCACTCCAGGTAATCCAGCGCCATCAATGAGCAATCTGACAGCTCGGCATCATCTGACTCGGATCCCCTTGTATCACTTAGATCATCCAGATTGGAGTTGTAAAGACAGATGTTAAAATCATCCATTGCAGAATTCCACCTAGATGAACCTCCATGTATATCTTGAGTGGATGAGATAGCATTAAAACCGCCTAAGATAAGCCAAGGTGAGAAAGAGGTGATAGAAACATGATCATCAATATTCGTCCACAAGGATTTTCTATTCGCAGTCGTGTTAACTCCATAAACAAAAGATACATAGAAGTTGTTGTTGGTGCCAATGATCTAAATAAGACAGTGCATAGCCTGCCTAGACTCATGAATGAGTGAGAGGGTAATCTTTTCACTATTCCACATTATCCAAATCTTTCCAAGTAGAGAATGGTTGTAATTATGAAGAAGAGACCATTGATTTGCAATGACTCTTGTTTCCAAGATTGCAAGTAAACTCAAATTGGCTGAAGCAGTGAATTTTTTAAGTTCCAATTGCTTTGAGAGACTATTCAAGCCTCTTATATTCCAAGCTGCTAGATTCATCATTGGGAAGAAATATTAATGGTGAGCTTCAGAAGTCTTAAGCCCTTGAATGGGATAAGGAAAGATTAAGTAGACTTCTTAACCTTCATCTTCTTTAGCCACAATTACAGTAGAGTTGGAGGTAGAGATGGTAGTTGATGAGACAGATGCATGAGAGTCATTATCAAAGCAATCAGAGGTCACATTGTGAGGAATTGAAGGCTGCATGTCAAGCATAATATCAAATCTGTTATGGAGTGGGATTGTAATTGTAAGTTGTAATAGATGGGGAGGTGATGATAGGAAAGATGGAGGTAAATTTGGTGATATTGGGGGTTAGTTAAATGATGAAGATGGTTTAGACAAGAAACCAATCTCATTGTAAGGGAATTTTGATTGCTTACACGGTAGAGAGGTTGCAACACCTAAAGATGTGGCTCTATGGGTATTAATAGATCTTTTGTTGTAGGGCACAACTTTCCATTCAGAAGAGGGAATATGAGCCTTGGACTTATCTGTTCGATTGATGAGGGATTTGCATATACTAATTGAGTGTCCAACCTTCCTACAGTGGGATCAAAATAATGGGACCCATTGATACACCACTTTGATATCAATGATAGAACCATCACTAACCTTGAGATTAATAATATCAGGCAGAGGGGAGCTCACATCAACTTCCAAACAAATCATTGTAAACCTTAATTTTTGCCTCAACTTTGTGGGCTTGTCAGCATGAAGTGGCTTGCCAATTTTACTCACAATATAACTTAGGCCTTTTCCAGTCCAGAAACGCAGTGGTACATTATAAAATATGACCCAAATTAGGAAAATGGAAGTGGAATGGGGTGAGTTGGGGGTGGTTAAATGAGGGTTCCATTTGGTGAGGATCATCTGTTTTCTAGAAAAGTTCCATGGTCCAGCAGCAATCAGAGACTCTGTAACTGGAAGATTCTCAAATTTGAAATAAAATTTTCCTTTGCCATCAGCAAGAACTTCTTGGAGGCCTTTTCCTTTCCATAACTTCATTGTTATATCATGAATCATCTGGAAGGGTAATTTTCTATGAGTGAATGATCCAACCAAATAAGATTTCTAGTAATCGATCCCTTCATTTTCAATTTCAATAGGAGGCTCAACAATGTTGTTATTTGTGCATAGAGGCTGGATGTATTCAAAGGTCATTTTTCTTGAGGGAGGGGGTGGTGAGAGAACGATGTCAGCCCAAGATCGCTGTAGGGCAATGGATAATATAACTGGTGGTGATGGTGTAGGTGGGTGATAGGGGATATGATTAGGTAGTGGAGGTGGGTGATAGAAATTAGGATATGGTGGTGAAGATGGTGCAGGTGGATAAGAGTTATTCGGGTCCAATGGTTGAGATGGTGCAGAATATTGATGAGATTTAGGATCAATTGGTGGAGATAGTGCATGATTATGATAAGGGTTGAGTTCTGGTAGTGGGGATGGGGCAAGAGGTTGATCAAGGATAGGTCTAGATGAATTTGTGTTTGTGCGACACAACTTGTTTGGTCTAGTGGGTAAAAAAAAGAGTGCAATTGTTCATTGGGTAAAAGAGTCATAGTAGGAATAATAGTGTTAGAGGTAATGGGTAAAGTACTGTCAACAACAAGATGGGTTGACTCAATGCCCAAAATGGAATGGGAGAGTGAATTTGAAATTTGAAGCTGCGGTGGGCAGGAAAGGGAATTAATCTTCTTAGATAAAAAAACAATGGTGGATCATGCTGCTGCTAGCTCCTCTATGAGTTTAACAATTGTGGATTGATTGCATTCAAGATTTGTGACACCAACTTGTGAGTGGTTCATTGAAGTGAATGGTGATTGGTCAGATTTCGCTTCGGCATTCTGAAGTAAATTCCTAAGCTTAACAATCTCCTCGATGAGCTCAAACTTGGATGCATCCATAATGGTGGCCTCAATGCCATGAGGCAAATAGGTAATATCATTGATCTCCACTCCAGAAGGATTGAGAAGATGATCCTCTTGAAGTGCTCTTTTTACCTTATCAATAGTTTTGTGCGTAATAGATGGTGGGTGCGGTTTGTTGGATAAACAAATGGTGGGTGGTAAGGAATGGCGAGAGGATGAGGCGATTAAAGATGAAAGTTTGCTATTGGAGAGAAGAATGGTAGTTGGAAGAGTGGATTTTTTTTGTGGTATAGGTGGTTTGAGAATGTGTGAAATTGGTCTAGATTGGTGGCGCGAAGATAGTGGAGGAGATAATGAATGAGGGGGATGAAGAAGAGGGGGGCGAGTCACCTAACTCCTGCAGCTTGTTAAGGTGGGGACCCACAACTCAGCTTGGCATTTTCACAAATATCACATCGGCTATCAAAGGCATTGATGCCCCTCAAAGCGAAGTGTTGGCCACATATTGACACCTAGAGGGGGGGTGAATAGGGTCAATGACAAACTTTGAGACTTTTTTTGTTTGACTTTATTTAGAGAAAGATATGCATCACAAGACTCTAGTCAAACACTTAGTGGTTCATATAATCTCTTAAGTGACTTTCACATTTCATACTTGTAATCATGCATTAGTAATTTATACAATTGAATACATGCATCATTGATTCAAGTAAAGGTGAATTGTTCTATTAACCAAGTAAACAATTCGACCAAACAAGTTGAAACACTTATCTCATAATGATAATACATGCATTATGGATTCAAGTAGCATATTAACCAATTCAAGCACCAAGTGAATATATTATTCAACTAAACATGTAAATCACTTTCATCATATATAGACTTAATGTATAAAGTGTTATTTGTCATAAAAAAATATATTTGTAGAGTTTTTACAAAGTGATTAAATATTAAGAGCACACATAAACCCTTAAAGTGAAGGTTGTGTTGAATATGCATTTTGTCAAACACTTGGTGTACATATGGAATTTCAATGCTATTGTGTTGTGGAAGATGCATTTTATCAAACACTTAGTGAGCACTTATATTATAGATAAATAAGAGAGTAGATAAGTTATAATCTACATCTTCTCTAATCAAGTTCACAATTTAATTTACTTCAACTATGCATTTTCTAACTACTTCGTTAATACACTAACACAAACAATTTCATAGCATTTACATATATAAGGCTCAAGATTATAAATGACAATTGCTTTTATGTTATGGTGTGGTGAAGATACATTATATCAAACACTTGGTGTGCAACTAGATTATAGCAAACTAATGAACAAGTAGATAATTTATAATCTAAGCTATAATCAAGTTCACATTGCAATTTACTTCAACCAAAAATTTTTCCAATCTCCTCATGAATATTTAAGCACACACAATTTCCAAGCATTGATAAATAAAGCTCAAGATTGAAATGAAATTACTTGTAAAGTAAGGAGTTAAGGGATAGAGAAAATGCAAACCAAGACACCGAGTTTTTACATGGTTCAACCAAAGCTTTGGTTTACTCCATGCCTTGAGAAAACCTCTCAAGGATTCCACTATCGTGTTTTTCTTGCGGGTGAAAAACAAACCCTTACATGTTCCTTCTTCCGGGAGAAGAGCCAACCTTGCTCACTCTTGCGGGTGGAGAGTCAACCTTCGAACACTCTTGCTTCCGAGTGAAGAGCCGACATTTGCTCACACTTGCGGGTGGAGAGCCAACATAATCCTCTCTTTTTAAGGTAGAAAAAAACCTTTACAAAGCTTCAACAAGCCCATCCCATGCCAAGACAACTTCTTGGTCTTTCACTCACAAAGAATAAGAATGGAATTTGGGTGTACAACATTTTCTCTCAATAGATAGATATGGAAATTCAAAGCTCACTTCCTCACATACTTAGAGTCATAAAATGAAATAATCAAATGAAAAGCTCAACTCAATATGTGGAAGAATGAATCACAAGAAGATGATATGAGTGATGCATAATGGTGTAATTCCTATAGGAGAATTTTCTACCCAAATATGAATTCAAAAATGAAGCACAAATGGTAGATTTCAATACAACTCCTATCCCTCTCTTCTTCAACCTCTTTTGGCTCATATATGGCATATATATAGAGTAGGAAACAATTCTAGCCGTTTGGGGGTGTTTTGGGTAGTTTAGAAGAAGTTTTAATAAAAAAATAACCGTTGGAAGTCGTTCCAGGCCGAGTTGGTCGACTGACAAATGTCAAAAAAATTGCCAAAACGCCTCTGGTGGGTTCGGTCAACTGACCATTTAGTGTCGGTCGACTGATTCGGATCTGCTCTGTCCAGTTCCACTCTTTTGGTCATAACTCGAGTTCTGTAAGTAGGATTGAGGAATTATTTAGCTTTTTGGAAAGAGGACTTCAAGCTCTTGATTTTAGGATTTTTAATAACTCCATTTAACCCATTTTTGAGTACGATATGGTCATTTGAAATGTGACGCTTCATTTCAATCTCTTAAACCGCATAACGGTTTTTCGGGAAATCTTTTGGGATATTTCCGAAATGCCTTAGAGACATTCCTATGATGTCTTATAGACTTATTAAGGTCCTTGAAATTCCTAAAAATAATATTGAGATTATAAAATAATATATTCATTTAAATAAATTCTCAATTTTTGACAAAAGTTTTTCATGATAGAAACAATTTTGTTCAAAGCTTTAATACATGTCTAGAATCCATTTCAAGTTATATGAAATTAGTTTAGGTTCTAGGACAACATCTTTGTTGAGTTCTTTCATAGCTTATGAAAGCTTGAACTAACTCAACTATAGCAAAGACTATATATATGAATGTATCATCAATGATATTCATAGTCTAATACTAATGGTTCAAGGACTCATGGATGACGTAAATGATATGCATGGTCCTATATGCTAATTTGTCAAGAGTTCAGCTTTCAAATAAGTTATTTCAAAAATAACTTTACATTTAATCTAGCACTCACCCAAGACTATTTTACCCAATTCTTTGATCTTCAATTTCTTTAAGCTTTGGGTTGATGTCTCCATCCTTGTCTCCAATGTCTTTTGAGCTTTACTCACATTTGCTTGATCCTCTCATGGATTCACTAGCTCTCTTGAGCTTTATCTTGAATCATTATTATTAAGCATAACTCAAGTAGACATTAAATTCACCATATTCAGTGGTTTGTTATCATCAAAATGTCATGTTTACCCATGGTGAAAATCCTTGAGTCAACACAAAGCCTATAGCAATAGATGGAACAAATCAAAAAAATATAGAAGTCAGTCCTCCTACTATACCTCTCAGTTACAACCCTTACATCTTCATATATGTTGAAACCGCAGTGGCTGCGTGAGAAGCAGCGGTGGTGGTGGGGTACCGAGTGTGAATCGCTGCTCCGATAGATCACAGCTCAGATCTAGAGAATGGCGGTAGTGAATGCGGCAGTGGTCAGGTGGAAAATGGCGGCGGTGAATGTCGTGGTGGTCTGGTAGAGAATGGCCTTATTTTTACATTTACTCACTATTAATCTTGTTGGCTTTCTCATAGTTCAATTCCTAGGATTTAAACTATGAAATTTTTTTCAGGACCTAAGGCCTCGTTTGGATAGTGGTCTGGTCTGGTCCGGTCCTGTCTGGTCTGTGTGATGTTCTGAAAGTCTGGTTGGTAAGCGGTCTGGTCTGATGATCTTGGTCTGAGAAAACTGGAACCAGACTATGTTTGGTAAACTATTTGGTTCCAAACATCTTTGAACCAGACCATGTTTGGCAAACTGGTTTGGTCTTAAATTTCTAGTAAACTGTGAAAATATTGAATATACTTTATATGATGTAATAACCTTAAAACCCACAAAATTAATTTTTAAACATTTGTTAAACTCTTTTTGAATGATTTTTATTATGTATTTCTTACATAATAATGTTATATTTATTTAGTAAAAATTTCTTAAAGTATGATTATTGAACTCCAATTATCAAATATAACAACAAATAGGTTTTATACAA
Source organism: Cornus suecica (assembly GCA_963922005.1). Lineage (NCBI taxonomy): Eukaryota > Viridiplantae > Streptophyta > Magnoliopsida > Cornales > Cornaceae > Cornus > Cornus suecica. The sequence continues at coordinate 332,119 of OY998240.1, read as the reverse complement.
GCCACATTTTTTATTATACAGAAATTATAATTACACGAATTTCACAAGTCATGTAGTAATATTACATAACAACTTCAACAGTCGATAACGTGCAAATAATGCACTCTGATATTTTGGCTTTTAAATTTTTATTTATTTATTGTAATATATATTTATTTATTAATATTTTTATATATTATTTAATTCATTTTGTTTATTAATTATTCATTTATTTTTATTTGTTTATAAATATGTTTTATTAATTTATTATTGTATTTATTTGTTTATTATTCATTTTTTTATAAATATAATTCATTTAATTTATTATTTATATTATTAATTATTCATTTATTTTAATTAATTTATAAATATATTTTATTAATTTATTATTTATTCATTTATTTATTTTTATTATTATATTTATTCATTTATTATTATTTTTATGTATTATTTAATTCATTTTTATTATTATTTATTTATTTATTATTATTTGTATGTATTATTTAATTCATTTTGGTTATTATTATTTTATTTATTCTTATTTTTATATATTATTTAATACTATTTATTCATTTATTTTTATTTGTCTATAAATATATTTTATTAATTTATTATTTATATTTATTATTATTTTTATCTATTATTTAATTCATTTTATTTCATTTAGTTTATTATTTAATTGTTTATTTTAATTAATTTATAAATATATTTTATTCATTTATTATTATTATTTTTGTATTATTTAATTTATTTTGCTTATTATTTATTTATTTATTATTATTATTATGTATTATGTAATTTATAAATATGCTTTATTTAATTTATTATTTATATTATTAATTTATTAATTTATTAATTATATTATTAATTTATCATTTATTATTATTTATTTATTATTTATTATTTTTTTTTTATGTATTATTTAATTTACTTCATTTATTATTCATTATTTTGTTTATTTTTTATTCATTTTTTTATATTAATTTTTAAATATATTTTATTTATTTTATCATTTATATTATTATTTTATTCATAAATATATATATATATTTATTTTTATTAATTTATAAATATATTTTATTATTTATATTAGGGTTAATTTCACAAAACCCTCCTATACTATCCAATTTAATAAATTAACCCCCACAGTGTCTTCTTTGCCCCATATACTATTCAATTTTATCACTATGCCCCCTGCCCTCACATTTTGAGTCAAAAAAATATTATTTTTTTCGAAAATAATATAATTTTTTTTGAAAATAATATAATTTTTTTCTGAAAAATATTTTTTGGAAAATAATAGATATTTTTTGGAAAAAAATTCATATTTTGAAAAATAATATATATTTTTCACAAAAAAAAATATTTTTTAGAAAAAATTCATATTGTGGAACATAATATATATTTTTCACAAAAAACTTAATTTTTGGAAAAAATTCATATTTTTTTAAAAGAATTCAGAAAATATATATTTTTGACGAATTATATATATATTCCGAAATATATATCATTTTCCAAAATATGAATTTTTTCCGAAAAATATTTTTTTTGCGAAAAATATATAATATTTTTCAAAATATAAAAAATATATATTTCAGAATATATATATATTGGAAAATGATATATATTTCGGAATATATATAATTAGTCAATAATATATATTTTCCGAATTGTTTTAAAAAAATATGAATATTTTTTGAAAAATAATTTTTCTACGAAAAATATATATGTTTTTTCAAATTATGAATTTTTTCTGGAAAATATTTTTTTTCTGAACTATATATTTGTTGCAAAAAATATATTTTTTTGAAAAAATTGATATTTTTTTAAAACAATTCGGAAAATATATATTTTTAAATATATATCATTTTCCGAATTATATATTGTTTTCAAAAAAAATAAATTTCTAAAATATAGATATATATCATTTTGAATTTATAATTTTTACGAAAAATATAATTGAGTTTCGAAAAATAATTTTTTTAAAGGATTGATTTCACTGAACCCCCTATACTATTAAGGGTAGTTTAGGTATTTTGACTCAAAATGTGAAGGGAGGGGACATAGTGATGAAATCGAATAGTATATGAGGCAAAGTGGACAGAGTGGGAGTTAATTGATTAAATTGAATAATATATGGGGGTTTTGTGAAATTAATCATTTATATTATTATTTATTCATTTATTTATTATTATTATTATGTATTATTTAATTCATTTTATTTATTTGTTTTGGTTTATATATTCATTAGATGTGGTTTAATTATTGGAGGACATTTTGGTTAGATTTTGTAACCAGACCAAATTGAATCACCAAAAATTGTGGTACAAAAAGTTTATTTTGGTTCAATTTTGTGTAACTTGGTCTGGTTATATGTTTTGAGACCAATACAATATAAATATGATCTGGTCTCAAAAAATCATAATCAGATAAAAAAATGGGACCATAACTGTAACATGACCTAAATATTATCCTTATTATTTTGTCCAAGTTGCCAATTAAAAATGTCCAACTAACATAATTTTGTTATTTTATATTGGGAACATAATTAAAAATGTATAATTGGGGCGATCCGTAATCATTAATTAATTGGGAACATTTTTAACTCTGTGTTCTGTTACTTCTGAGTTCTGTATCTCTATCTATCTAAGCAGCAGAGTTTGGCAGCATGGAGCATTTGAGAACAAGTCTTCCAGCGCATTCAAACAAAGGTAACTCTCAACCTCTCTCTCTCTCCCTCTCAATCTATTACTTATAAAAAGTCTGCACTGTAGACCCATCACAGTAAATATGACAATGGAAGAGTAGGTATGTACCAGACAAAACACAACTAATAATCAATTATATATATATGGTTGAACTGACAGACAGAGAGATCCCCAATTTTCTTCCAATTTTTTCAGATCAATGTCATGACTACTAGCTTTACCAGCTCCTGATTCTTTAATTACACATAAATATTACTCAATTAGGTATTTGTCTCAAGTATGAACTCAAGCATCTCAAAGAAAGAAAGGAACTTTACAGACATATATATATATATACGAGACTCCTTATATGGGTATATGCTTAGCTTCACCTCCTACTCCTAGCATGTGGAAATTAGTTCCAAGCACTCTGCTGCTTTTCTTCATACTAGCGTTCCCCCATATCAGATCCCCTCCTCGTATATATCATTTCTTTGGAACAACTTTCCCATCTCCTTCCAATTTGCTCAATTCTAAGTTTGCATTTCATTCTCACTACTTGCTTCATTCTGCTTATCTGCTTCTTAACAGGTACCTTCCCCTCTTTCTTCTTTTACTTATTTGTTTGGTTTTATTATCACCCTCATTGTAATTAACATAAACATCTATTAATCCCCCCCCCCCCCCCATTTCATTAATTTTTATTATTCTCAAATGGTAGTAATACCATAATACCACATAGATATGATACAATTGCATTTTGTGCTCATTTCATTCCCCTTTGTTCTTGTTATTGATGCCAGTCCCCTCTCTTTTTTTTTTTTGTTTTTTTCCCCTTATGCATCAACAGTCTTAAAAAAAAAGCACAACTTGTAACAAGACCTAAATATTGTGTTTTAAAACTCTATGCAGTAAACTAGGTAGAGTAGATGCAAACACCACAACCTGGATGGCTCAAGCTTTAGACACCAACAAGGCCCATTGCATTCAGGGTCCCCTCATAGAGGAGTTCACTTTTGTTGCAAATTCTGTTCCCTTCAATAGTTGTCACGCTTCTACAATTGTTGAGGTGATTCAATTTTCAATTTTTAATTAAGGTTAAATGCTTCGATTGTCAACAGAATCCTATTAAATCATAGATGATTTTGGTCTGTATAGGTAGATAAGGGTCACTTTTTGGTCGCTTATTTTGGGGGTACATCAGAGGGAGCACCTGATGTGAAAATTTGGTTACAGACATTCAAGGTAATCTATATTTCATGTTATGTGTTACTTTTCATGGAAAAACATGTTCTGTGTCCTTGTGCATGACTGTTAATTTGCAGATATATAGGAGTATAATAACTCTGTATGTTGTTGGAGGAGAAGTATACTTCCTCCTTCGTGGATCAAGAAAGGTGGAAATTCCACTAGATAATTTAATACACTTGAATCATATGTGTTGTTAAAATAGAGATAAGGCAGAATGTTTGTTAGGGAAGAAGAAGAACTGCAGTGGAGAGTTATTTTCTGTATTTTCATTTCATGGAGGAACACCTATATATATACAAGAAAGTCCATAAATTAAGGAACCCACTACCACTAATTAAGGAATTACAAATGCACTAAACTTCCCACTAATTTATGCTTCCCACTATGTTTCCCACTACAAATCTTATAATATCAACAACACTCCCCCTCAAGCTGGAGAGTAGATGTCAATCATTCCCAGCTTGCAACATATAGAATCAATAACACTTTTAGAAAGTGCTTTGGTGAAAATATCTGCTAGCTGACGATTGGATGGAACAAAAGGAGTAATGATCTCTTTTGACTCAACTTTTGCTCGAATAAAATGACAATCAACCTCAATATGTTTAGTTCGCTCGTGAAAAACGGGATTACTAGCAATATGGATGGCGGCTTGATTGTCACAGTAGAGAGGAGTCGATTCTTGTGCTGAAAAACCAAACTCATGTAAGAGAGTCCTTAACCAAGTGAGTTCACAAGTTGCATGGGCCATTGCACGATATTCAGCTTCAGCACTAGATCGGGCAACTACAAATTGTTTCTTACTTCTCCAAGTCACAAGATTACCTCCAATAAAGGTACAAAATCCAGTAGTAGATTTCCTGTCTGATGGTGATCCTGCCCAGTCAACATCAGTATATCCTTCAATACGAAGATGACCTGAAGAACGGTAAAGAAGCCCACGGCCCGGGGAATTTTTTCGATACTTCAAGATGCGAACAACTGCATCCAAATGAGGACTTTGAGGATTGGTCATGAACTGACTGACGATACTAACGGCATATGAGATGTCAGGTCGAGTGATGGTTAGGTAAATAAGTTTACCTACAAGCCTTCTATACATCTCTGGATCATCAACTGGATCTCCCATGTCTGATAATAATTTCAGGTTCACATCCATGAGAGTAGCAACTGGTTTAGAGCCAAGATAACCTGTTTCTTTCAAAATATCAAGAGTGTATTTCCTTTGAGATAAACTGATACCTGCTTTTGATCTTGCTACCTCAATGCAGCTTACCCAAGTCTTTGGTAAAGAAACGTGAGCCAAGATGATGGATCAGAGTTTGGATGCCTTTCTTGTCACTTCCCGTGATAACAATATCATCCACATAGACAACTAATATGACAATGCCAGTGCTAGTCTTCTTAAAGAAGACTGAGTGATCAGCTTGGCTTCGAGTCATACCATGAGCGACAATTGTCTTGCTAAACTTATCAAACCAAGCCCGTGGAGATTGTTTGAGTCCATAAATAGATTTATTAAGATGACAAACATACTCCCCCTTGGACTCAAACCCAGGTGGCTGAGCCATGTACACCGTCTCGGTGAGATCACCATGAAGAAAAGCATTTTTGACGTCAAGTTGGTGAAGAGGCCAATTAAGAGACGCAACAATGGAGATTATAATGCGAACAGAATTCAGCTTGGCAATCGGAGAGAAGGTTTCGGTGTAATCAATGCCATAGGTTTGGGTGAATCCTTTGGCAACTAGACGGGCTTTCAGGCGGTCCACAGTACCATCCGGATTTTGCTTAATAGTGAACACCCAACGACAACCAACCACTTGTGCATCAGCAGGAGTAGGAATAAGATCCCAAGTATGATTCAACTTCAACGCCCGCATTTCTTCTTCCATTGTTGTTTTCCAACCAGGATGAGAAAGTGCCTCCCTGTAAGACTTAGGAACAATAATAGAGGATACAGAGAGAGAAAAGACCTTAAAGGAAGGCGACAAGTGATCAAGAGAGACAAAGTTTGACAGAGGATGCTCAGTACATATGCGCTTACCTTTGCGAACAGCAATAGGAAGATCAATATCGGAATTAAGAGGAGGATCTGCAGACGTTGAGATCGGTAGTGGATGTGATGGAGTAGACTCTACACTCTCAGGAACAATTGAGACAGTTTGTGGACGATGTCGAGAGAGACTCCGTGGTCGACGAGGAACATAAGCCTGAGATATAGGAACAATAGCAGGAATAACAGGTGCAGTAAAAGAAGGTTCCTCTAACTGACCGTCTGCGGAAGAATAATATGGAGTATCCTCAAAGAATGTGACATCAGCACTAACAAAGTGTTTTTGTAAAGTAGGACTGTAGCACCTGTATCCTTTTTTGAGTACGAGAATAACCAAGAAAAATGCATTTGTGGGCACGAGGATCAAGTTTGTCTCGATTCGGACTAAGATTGTGAACAAAACAAATGCATCCAAACACCTTTGGGGGTATGGTAAAAATATTTTTATCCGGAAACATTATTTGAAAAGGTGATTTTCCTTTTAGAATATGAGAGGGCATTCTATTTAAAAGATATGCCGCAGTCAAAACTGCATCACCCTAAAAACGTTTAGGGACATTCATTTGGATCATGAGAGCACGAGCTATAGCAAGAACATGCCCATTTTTCCTTTCAGCAATTCCGTTTTGTTGAGGGGTATCAACACAAGATGTTTGATGGATGATACCTCTCGACTCAAGAAATTGTTGAAAAGTGCCAAGACGATATTCAAGAGCATTATCAGTTCGTATGGCAAGAAGCTTAACATTAAATTGATTGGTTATTTCAGCATAAAAAGATTGAAATTTTTTGAACAATTGAGATCTTTCTTTAAAAACATATAACTAAGTCATTCTTGAAAAATCATCAATAAAAGTGACAAAATAACGTGTACCCAATAGGCCAGTAGTTCTAGAAGGTCCCTAAATGTCTGAATGAACAAGTTCAAAAGGATGTAAACAAGGTGCATATGTTCGAGGTTTAAACGAAGCGCGACAATGTTTACTAAGTTCACAAGTATCACAGTTTAACTTAGAGACCGAAGGTAAAGAAGGAACCAAATGTTGTAAACTGAGAGATGAGGGATGTCCTAGACGACAGTGCCACTGGTACAGAGAGGCAGAGTGGAAGGCTGCATGAACTGAGTTTGAAGATGACTGAAAATAGTAGAGTCCATCATTTTCAAATCCCCCACCAATCGTCATTCTCATCTTTAGATCCTGGAAAACACAATGAGTGGGATAAAAGGTTACTGAGCAATTGAGAGAATGAGTAAGCTTGTGCACAGATAATAAATTGAAGGGAAAGTGAGGTAGATATAATACAGATGAAAGAGTAAGAGTAGAAGACTGAATATTACCAATTCTGAGAACCGGAGTTTTGGTACCATTAGCTATGGTAACAAAAGATGGAGAAACAATTGGTGAAAAATTAGAAAGAAGAGACGAATTACCTGTCATATGATCGGAGGCCCCTGAATCAATGATCCAAGGAGAAGTATATGATGAGATGAGACAAGTATTACCTGAGGCAACAAGATTGGCTGTAGAGGAAGAGTGGACATGCTTGCGCTGAGTAATAGAATCATACTCGGACTTAGTCATAACAACCTGCTCCTCAGAAGCAACAACAAGATGAACATCGTCAAAGGAAGCCTGATTAGCCTAAGCGGGCTTCCCATGAAGTTTCCAACATGACTCAACATTATGGTTACTACGATTACAATGAGTGCAATATCTAGTACCACGTCCACTGTTCGTACGACCACCATGACTACGGTTGAGACGACCACCGCGGCTAGTATTATGACTACGATCATTACGAGTAGAAGTGTCAATAGGCCTAACAGGAGCAACCAGGGCAGACTGGGCATCTTTCTCGGAGGCAGAAGAATGAATGGAAGCACGCCGGATCCGGGAAAATGTTTCAGTGACTGTAGGAATGTCCTTCCTAGAGAGAATTTGAGAGTTAATAGCAGCAAGTTCCGGTTAAGCCCGGAGAGAAATTTAGCAACTCGGAATTCCTCTCGATGTTGTTGCTGAATTTTCAAGTCAGTTGTTAACGGCTGATAGATGTTCAGTTCGTCCCACATACCCTTGAGATTAGAAAAATAGTCTTCAATCGAGCGATCACCTTGTTGAAGAGAAAAGATGTCCTGATAGAGCTGATATATCCGAGAAAGATTCTGCTCGGAAGAGTATAACTCCCGAAGCGTGTCCCAAATTTCCTTTGAGGTTTCAAGACACGAAACATTGTTAAAGACGTCCAGTTCCAAACTATTCCATAACCAGGTCATTATCTGGGCATCCTCTTGTTCCCATGTAGCAACTTTGGTGGCATCAGAAGGTTTGGTATCCTGAAGATAGGATGCCTTGCCCCGAGCTTTCAGAAACACAGTTACAGCACGCGACCATTGAAGGTAGTTAGAACCCTTCAATTTGGTATTAGTCATAGAGCCAAAGAAAATAGTGTCCTTGAAAGAATCCTTAGGGGCTGATTTATCTTCCATTATAGTAGATAAAGATTAGATTGTAGAGACAAGGGATAACAAAAAAATATATATACGGCAATAGCAAGTAGTAGGAGGATTGGGGCTGGCAGAAGCAATAGATTAAATTGTAGAGACAAGGGAAAGAAAAGAAAAATATGGCAGTAGCAGAATTGATAGCATCAAGATGGCAGCAGCAAGTTGGTAGAAAATAGAGCTGAAAGAAAGAAAATTTGGCAGTAGCCAGTGGCAGCAGAATCAGAGCTGGCAGCAGCAAGGTGGTCACCAAGAAATGGTGAGCGGCAAGGGCAGCAGCAAGGTGTTTGTAAAGGGTAGTAGGCTTATAAAGAAACACAAAGATCAATGGGCTGCTCTGATACCATGTTGTTAAAATAGAGATAAGGCAGAATGTTTGTTAGGGAAGAAGAAGAACTGCAGTGGAGAGTTATTTTCTGTATTTTCATTTCATGGAGGAACACCTATATATATACAAGAAAGTCCATAAATTAAGGAACCCACTACCACTAATTAAGGAATTATAAATGCACTAAACTTCCCACTAATTTATGCTTCCCACTATATTTCCCACTACAAATCTTATAATATCAACAACAATATGCTTTGTGACAAGTATGTAAATGTTAGGGTATGTAAGCACTAAGTTACTTACCTTTTCCGTCCCTCCCGGCACCCTGCATTGCAGAACCAACATGATTTTTCAATTTTTCACCCACACACTTTGACATTGAATTACATCAAATTGGCGTCTAGTTTCTCGTAATCATCCTCTAAATCGTGAACACTCGTGATTAAGTCATTACCCTTGATCAAAATCCAGCTATTGACTAGACTATAGTTTCATTGTTGACTTTTTGATATATCAGTATGCAACCTTTCTTTGAAAAAAAAAATCGTTTTGTTGGAAAGCAACATCTGAAACATTTTTGAACTCAGTAATAGTGAAAATTTTATTGGCAGTATGGCTATTGGCATTTTCCCATTATTGTGGATGAAGAGCTCAACGTTCCAATGTGGAACCCTGTACTATTTAGGCTTCCATCGAATGAGTTACTTCTGTTCTATAAAATTGGCCAAGAGGTTCAAAAGTAAGTTCTCAACATTTTAATGCCTTCTTATCCTGACTGATTGTAATTTGTGATGTTCTCTAGGGACTTGCCAAATGTGCATATCTTTTTTGGTACTTAACTCGAAGTATGATTCCATTATTTTCATAAATCAGAATATGAATGTAATCATCCTATTTAACAGAACATCAGAATACATAAATTGAATCCTTTGTCACCTCAATTTACAATTTTATGCAAGAATAAACGCCTGCAAAGCTAAAAGGTGTCAAAATTGCTTAAGAATGTCTAAGATGTTTGAATTACTCCATCACTGATTGATTTAGTTAACTTATTGGATAGATTAAGAAGCAGAACTTTATGGTGGCAAGATACAAAATCTGCGCTTTTCATTGTATTTTGAAGCAATGTATGAGTCTCAAGGCCGATGTTACTGGAGCATAGAATGTTATCAAGAGGGAGAGTTGGATGGTTTTGCATTATCACTAGTCTCCGAAACATCCGAGCTGTGCGTGGTTCGATTCAGTATTGAGCTTTATGGAACCTTTTTCATGAGAATATCAATAAATATTGGGAAGATAATATTTGATTGGTCATTCGAATTAGTTGACTTATGTTTCTAAATGGAGCAGGCTTAATTATTTTCTCTATTCTTTTTGGAAACATATGAATGCCATCATCATAAAGTACATTTAACTTTTATAGACTCATTGCATGTGATATGGTTTTGATACCAAAACAACTAGTGGAAGTATTAGATTTACTTGTATTAGTGATTCAAGTGCAAAGTTCTATGATAAGCAACTATCAAGGCCCGGGACAGACCTACCACCCCTTTGGGCCCTTGGTTATTTACTTTACTATCAGTAATTTTTTTTAAAATTTCGACAGTGTGCCCCCAACGAGTTTTTGAAGATATTGCACTACATATAATTGTCCCCACTGATTTGTTTTCGGTTCCAGATAGTATTACTCGGCTACCTCTCTCGTTTCTTCATTTTCTACTTCCCCATATCCATAGGGATAGGACTCTCTCACACTCTCTTTGCTCACTCGAGTCTTCGGAATTATCTCATTATTTATCCTTACACCTGTTGTTATTTTTATTACTGTAATTCTCATGATTTGGGAATTTTTCATCATGAGAGTAGTGAAAAATAATCTGAATCTAGAACCATATATATACCCATATAATGATATAACTTGTAGTTGTCGTTTCCCAGTGTCATGTCGTATTAGTGTCTCATATCCGTATTCATGTTTCTTGGATGGTAATCTCTCTCTCTCTCTCACACAAATGAAAACTGGATTGTTTGATTGGGTTCAGTTGAAGTAGTATGTGGCAGAAATAATTTTAAAAACTGACATTCTGCAGTACTCTGAACCATCTTAAGGCTCTTTGCCACTGCTTATTGGTGCTATTAATTTCAGATGGAGTGGATGCATGAAGCGGTCTTATGATGGAGGTATCACTTGGACAGAGAGAGAACAGCTTCCTCCCGGTATATTAGGGCCCATAAAAAATAAAGTATGACTGAAGTTATTACTGCAATGTCCATTTATCTAATAGATTTTATACTGTATAATTACTTACAGATTGCAGTTATTACCCATGTTGGTTTCTCTTCCTCAGCCTATCTTGCTTGAAAATGAGCAGTTGCTCTGTGGATCCTCTGTGGAAAGTTGGAACTCTTGGGGAGCTTGGGTGGAGGTTGCAATGAAAGCTCAAATACATAAATGAGTTTGGATCCTAGTAATGTTAGGTGAATGATCATCTGAAGTGGGTGGCTAACTCAAGTTTTATGACTCATGTAAACAGATAACTGCAGATTCAGGGAGGACATGGAGAAAGCATGGGCCTATATATATTCAGAACGAGTCCCTCAGTGTGATTCAGCCAGTTCCTTATCAAACTGCAAACAAGTCCTTGCGTGTTCTATTGAGATCCTTTGAGGGCATCAATAGAGTCTGTATGGCAGAATCTAATGATGGTGGCCAGTCCTGGGGTCATGCAAAACCTATTGAGCTACCCAACCCAAATTCAGGTTGTGCCTAAAAAGCCATATTATTTTCTGTTGATACCTTGGTTAGTAAGTCCAAGAAGGTTTTTTAAAGGTTATTTAAATCAGTCCATTTTTTTTTTTCCAAATGTACATAGATACCTGCAGATGCTATATTTCAGCAAGTTTCTGATGCTTATAGTATGACCTTAATTAACAGGTATCGATGGAGTTAAGCTGAAGGATGGCCGTCTGGTACTTGCTTATAATACCATCTCGAGGGGCATACTCAAAGTTGGGGTCTCGACAGATGATGGAGACTCGTGGCAAGATGTTGTAACACTAGAGGAGACTGATGGAATGGAGTTCTCTTATCCAGCTGTTATCCAAGCTAGTGATGGACTAATTCACATCACTTACACATATAACAGAACACAGATTAAGGTGAGTGGCTATCTTTTTGTGAAGCGGGAGATGCGAAATGGCAATTGTTAACCTCTTGATGTTCAATTAATTTTTTTTCTCACCATTTACTTTTCATTACTCAAAAACTGAAGTGGTCCACGTTTTTGTGTTTTTCAGCATGTTGTTCTTCAACCAACTTAATGCAAAAGAAGGTATCTTTCTGTATATTGTACCATGTGGCCCAATAATTACTGTATTATAGCTAGAATTTGGTTATGACTACGAGTCGCAATGATTTTTTATTTAATATAAATTGCACACCCATATACCTGAACAAATTTGAAATTCTGTTGTATAGAGATAAGTCTGATTGGGCCATTATGGACAACATATGTAAACGTTTATCAATGATCATGTTATGCATTTCCTTCATTCTCTAATCAAGGACTTTCTTGCATAGGGTTTAAGATGTTGGATGACCTCTAAAAGAACGCCACTTACAATCACATAATGATGGGTTGGGTCCCCTTCCCTCGAGTATTTGGGGATTGCGGTGCTGGTATAAGTTAAATATTAGGAAGGTGTAGGAAAGGTTCAGTTGAGTTCAGATCTTGGTTAATATAATAAAAATAGTTAAAAGGGAACAGAGCCTCATTTTTCACCAACTGATGCTACCCACGTCTGCTGTGTGATCATAGGAGAAGATCCTTGCTGGTAAGTTGCGTTGGGTTTGGAAATTTATTGGGCACAGTTATAGGTGATGGGAGTAGAGTTCCGAACGTCTCTTTCAATCGTGCATTTGCATATTTAAGATTGAATTCTTAAAAAGTGACAATCTTGTTTACTTTGATGCTTTTCTTAAAGCGGAATCAAAGGAGTGTGCTGTGATTTATTTTTAAGAAATTGCAATGGTAAAGCTGTGAGAGTTGCATCATATTTCTATTCCTCAAGGCAGGAGAGACTGAAGTGTTGTTGTATAGAGAAGGTTTGAAACTGCTCAACAATTGGTTATCAAGAAGGGTCATGTGAGGCCTGCAAGTAATCTTTGCCATACTATTTTACAGAATGTGAAGTTTGTGCTGCATTCCATGGATTTCAAGTTTTAACTTGGAATCTTCCACCTCTTTTGTAGGATTTAATTTGTGAATTTGGAACGTTTGTAATTCTAATGCAAATTCGAAACCACAATATTTGATAACAGCCAAAGAAGTAATTTGGAATTCGAGCTTCCAATTTTAATTCCAAAACCCGTATTTGTGAACTTGGCCCACTAGATGAATAGAGTTTGTTTGCAATATGATGAACAAGGTTATTATGTATCTTCTTCTATTCACATACGCCAATTTGGAACTTGGGCATTGTATCTTCTTTCTGAAAACTAAGTTTGTTGAGAACAAGTAATTCCAACTTGAAGGTCTCTCCTCTCGCGTGTTATCGGTTATCTCCATTCATTCAATTCTCTCTTCAACTAATTTGGGGACGCAAATCTGAAGTATTCATATCCTTTTATTTATCTAATAAATAAATACATATGCATGTGAAACCAATAATGATTAAGAAATATGTCTCTGAATTATTGTACTTATTACCCAGCCATTATTAGTGAAGTAGTTTACTCTGTCTTGAGCACCGACAGATTCTTCAGTTATTATAATTCGGTGTTCCCCACATTCTCTTTATTTTTTATAGTTTGGTACGCCAAACTTCTTTTTCATCTCCTTATTATATCTATGCTTGGTTCACCTTAAGAAAAACCAAATTTTTGAAAATTATCATGCAATTCTTTAAATCCTTGGGATTTCTAAAAGCCTACTGTTAATATACAGGAAATATAGTTCTCTACAACAGTTGTCCTCGTTGTGATAAACAATTAAATCTGTTAAGCCTAATTAAAAGAACATGTATGATTTTAATTAATTGGTTAACAGGACCAAATTAAAGCAAATTAGTAGTACCAAGTACGAACTGTATATAGGGCGGGCAATTTCAGGTTACGTGTCGGGTCGAGATCGTGTCGTGTCAAAAAGATCTGGTTAATATACGTGTCAAATATTCTCAACCATAATCCAACACATGTCGTGTCCGTGTCGACCCATGTAATCCATTTAGCTTATTTATTATAATATTTTAAATTAAATTTGACATAATATAACACGAAATAAACTATTTAACCTATTATCAACAAAATTAAATTAATTTTGACATGATCCAATACTATTTTATTGATATATTTCAATCCATGACCAATTAAAGAAGAGAAAAATATAAAAATAAAGATAAATATAAATATAATCGTGTCAAACGTGTCGTGTTCAGGTTGACCCTTATATTCTCGTATCGTGTTTTAGACCTCAACCCTTTTATGCTCAACCCTAACACTTTTAAATAGCCTTGTGTTCGTGTCGTGTCCAATTTTATCAGCCCTAATTGTATAGCTAATGGCTTCATAAGTTGCAGTATATAGCATATCGTATGTGAGTACATTATTGCTTTTATTTGTGTATATATATAAATATATATATATATATATATTGATGCAACAGTGACATCTATGAAGCACGGGTACTTCGTCTAGGATCGTCGTACCCGTGTTGGACACATTGTCCGTGTCGGACAAGAGGACATACCAAAAATACGTGTCTGACACACTAAATGGTGTGTCCTGAATTTTTTTAAATTGGACACACGGAGGACACTCGCGTATCGGACACGCGGTGAAACGGTTGATTCCATGAAAGATAGAGGACTTTATAGAGCCTCTAATTTGGTGGATCACTTATAAAACTTAAACATCTTTAATCCAATATTTGGGTTTAAATAAACTTATGTAAGCATTTTTATTGTAGTCCAATAAATAATTATTTATATTCATATATTATTAATAGGTGTTTTGTGATGAGGCGTTTTGGTTGATGGAACCAACATGTCCGTTTTCTCATAACCATTTGCGAATGGTCTCAACCCTTTATAAATAAGTGATTAACAGACCTGAAACTCATCGTTCAATATCACAATAAAGGTAGAGTGTTGAAGAGCGTTCCTACAGTGAATGGACTCTTCTACATATCACATATCGTTTCCGCTGCATTAATATTTGACTTTTCTTATCCGGGTATATCTTTTATTCCAATCAATGTTTATGCAATTAGAGTCATGAATTATTAAAATTGTTTACAAGTAGTATCAGAGCCAAACATGGACTATAATGCTTAACCTATTTGTTAACAAATACTGTTAGCATATACGTATGAAATCTTACTCATTGTCTCAATGTTGTTTATTTGTGATCACTCCGGTGATTACATGATAAGTGATGACAGGCCAAATGCTAGTTAATTTCTTATAGAATTTTATTACTTGAGAAATAGTTAAATAAGGTCATTCTCTGCAAATATATGTTTTTATATGGAGAGGCCGAGACAATGGTTAATTAGGATTCTGTGATGCGTATATTTAATAGTATAACAGAGTTTATTAATTAATCTATACTTTGTCTGAATATATATATAGAAGTGAAAAACTCTTCTTTTTGGGTTTTTCGCTTCTCTCCCCAAAACCCTTTATGTAAAATGTAGAGAGAGATAAAAATAAAAAGATAAGTACTAGTGTTTTGTTCATTTTCATTTTTGTGGGTTTTGAACTTTTGGGTCTTTGCCTAATTTGATTCACGCAAAACAATGCTATATTGATGAGTACACGTATCTT
This sequence comes from Cornus suecica, assembly GCA_963922005.1. Taxonomy (NCBI): domain Eukaryota; kingdom Viridiplantae; phylum Streptophyta; class Magnoliopsida; order Cornales; family Cornaceae; genus Cornus; species Cornus suecica. The sequence goes on along the minus strand of OY998240.1, from coordinate 316,484 downwards.
TTCCTTTTTAGTTGTATATGTAGATTTAGATATGACCAATTTGGTGTGAACTCCTCATATATTCTAATCTTTTAAATTTGTGTACAATGTCTATTTGGAGTTTTACGGGTTTTATACTACTGATTGGTTATAACATGCTAATGCACCTTAAATGATATTATGCATTTGACGTGATAAGATATGCATAACGGATCTTAAATCACATACTAGTTTAGTGTTGGATTAATTATTCTGATCAACTTAAATGATATGTTATACTTGAAAAATATGTATATTATAACTTGTGAATAATTGCAACGATTCCAATTTATATAGAATAGTGTTTGAACCGGTATGGAGCTTTAAGTGAATATAGTGTTAATATTCATTCTAACATTATTAGAGTGTGTGGTAGAATTATGTCAACCGCAAAGTTTCAATTCAATTATGATATAATATAACTTCAAATATATTTCACTTAATATACGTAATATTTTACCTACGTGGTAGTGTTTATTCCTATATATTAAAATAAATATATACGGTACAACTACAATGGTTTTGTGTTATTGTGTACGAATAGTTGATATGTAACTAAATAATTATCTGTAATTATTGATACAACACAGTATTGTTTTAACAGTTAGTGATTGGATGGGTTTTATAAAGAGTAACCAAAATAGCCAACATGAAAATCCACTAAAATTCTCTACAATAATGTCATGATAATTTTAGATTGTCTAAAATTCTTGAAATTAATCCATATATTTTCATTTGAGATTATTATATAGGATGTGTATAATTGAAATATGTTTTTGTACCTTAATTGCATGCCAATTTTATATGATTATATCATGATTACAAACTGTTTGAAAGTATGTATGGAATGATTAAGTATTAGCAATATCTCATAGTATATTTTATTTAAAATTATACATGTTATTGAAATTATACATAATAATATTTTGCCTCAATTAAATTGTTACATTATATGTATATATATTATTCTGATTTATTTGAGGAATTAAATCATTTAAAGTTCCTAAGCACAAGTACATTAATATTTGATTGGGCGTTTAGTTACCAAAGTGGCACACTCATGAGAATTTTAATGATATTTGTAATTAGTGGCAAAAAATATTATTTTGATAAAAGTTAAAGGATTGACTGGCGTTTAGTATAGACGATCAATGATCATGCCCAAATGTGGGTCATTGAGTTTGTTGTCCAACTAAGCGGATTGAGGTAATTAATGTATTATGCATAATTGATAACGGTTACTTCCAAAGAAGAACTAGTTGTCATTATGTTTTCTATGATTATTTAGTTTCAAGAGTGAAATTTTTATCACCAGTGGGAGACTAGCATATAATAATTTCGGCTCAAAGGAAAATTATTATATGTGATGTTGATCCCATTTAGAGTTAATTGGTTGAGACATTTTATAATTGACTCTGGAAAGTTTAATTGAATTCCCCATCAATTAAACTATGTGTGACCTAAATTTTTCTCGAAGTCGGTGGGAGTAAATTCAATAATAGTGTTAAATGTTGGTGACAATGATGATTTTATTGTCAATGAGATTAAATTATTAATGTCTCAAATATTTGAGATGAAAGTTTGGTGAAGTCAATTATTTGACATTAAATTTCATCTTAATAAATCTCGTGTAATAATTGGATTGTCAGAAAAAACCTACATATTAACATTATATAGCATGAATTGTACTTCACTGTAAATCTGAGAAATAATTTAAAAGAAAATTCCTAGAGCATAAATTAGATAAAAGACATATTGTATGTCTTTTGGAATGTTGATGTATGCTCAGGTTGTTGCATATGAGTAAATGTTGTATAGCATTTTATTGTCTTAATGCTAGACAGATATCACAGTGAGTGATCCTAATTTGGATCTAAATTAAGCAGCATGAATATGGTATCTGAAAAGGATTTAACACTCATCTGTTTATGAAAAGACAACAAGTCTTAAGTGGTGAAAATACTGACTTTGTTGGTTGTCAGGACAATATAAAATCCACATAATGGAGTATTTATTAATTATCAAAATCAGAGTTTATCGCATGTTATATGGCCATTATCATGCATATAATTTTGTTACTCCAGGTGTATTGCTTTGCTACAGTCTTGTTTAAAGAAACAACAAGAGTTGAGGTTAGTCTAGAAATATGACGGTTAATTCCTTATTATGAAATAGATGATTTAGAACCAGCTAGTGTTTATTGAGCACATTAATACACAACAAAAGTTGTTGTTCCCATAACTAAGTATTTGCTGCATATGTTGTATCGTAATCATAATTCTTTTCTTGACGTCAATGTGATTGGCTTAGTTAGTGGAAAGTTATATTTGACTCAAGTGATAACACTTTATTTTGTGATTACAATTATTAACCTTATTATTAGATTTTTCAAATTAGTGCGCATGTGTATGAAAATTTTTAATTGTCTGGTATTGAGACAAGGTGTGTCCTTATTGAGACATGGTAGGACCGATACATGACATGAATGTTTTATTCAATAAATGCACATGTAGTATATATATGATTTGGAGTTGAGTATTGTTGTTATACGTGATCATTAGAGTCATATGTCACTTAAAGATATAATGACGTCTTGGTCCCATATTAGTAATACTCGGAAGGACTCCAAGTGATTAATACAAGTAATAATTAATTATTTGTTAGACTAAGTGGGAGAATGTAAACATTTTTATTGTAGTATAATAAATAATTATTTATATCCATATATTATTAATAGGTGTTTTGTGATGAGGTGTGTTGGTTGATGGAACCAACATGTCCGTTTTCTCATAACCATTCGAGAATGGTCACAATCCTCTATAAATAAGTGATTAACAAACCTGAAACCCGTCGTTCACTATCACAATAAAGGTAGAGTGTTGAAGAGTGTTCCTATAATGAATGAACTCTTCTACATATCACATATCGTTTCCGCTACATTAATATATGACTTTTCTTATCCGGATATGTCTTTTATTCCAATCAATGTTTATGCAATTAGAGTCATGAATTATTTAAATTGCTTACAACTTAAACATATTTGTTTCTCTTCATCTTATGAGAGGAATTAGAACATTTACTCACTTTTTCACTATATAGAGAGGAACAAGATATCATCACAAAAAGTTGAAAATTTAGTATTTGTATATTCCAATCTTTGTCTTCGATCAAGAAATTTTTTATAATATAACGAAGAAGAGACTAAAATATCAAATGTTGGAGAAGATATACAGTGAAATACTTTTTTTTTATCATGTCAGACATTTGATATTTGTACATTTTAATTTTTGTCTTCAAGATTTTTTATCATGTTAGATTTTTATTTAATATATTTATTTATTTAGACATTTCGAAGTGTGTCATGTCGTATCTTGTCTCATGATGGGCGGTTCATAGAGTGACATTAATGGGCGGTATACAAAAATTGACACCTGCACCACTCTGGCTTGTCTTGTCAGTTGTCATACCACAGGGCCACTTCTTTATTATCATCATCAAGGCATCGCCACTATTAATTTGTGGCCCCACTATTTTATAATGTAATGAGTCAGAAGTAGACAATTTTTGATACGAATTGATACGTTTGACACGATTATATTTATTGTTATATTTATTTACTGATTTTTTTTATTCTTTAATTGGTCATGGATTGAAATACATTAATAAACTATTACTGAATCGTATCAAATTCAATTTCTTTTTTATTTTTTATTTTTTGTGTTGGATTATATCATATTTAAAATGTTTGATTTTCGTGTCAACTAGTATCAGATTGCCTTGTTGACCCGTGGGTCGACCTGTTGACACGAATTGTCAGTCCTAGTCAGGAGGGTTAATCCTTAGAGTATAAATATAGTGCGTATAATCTCCTATGGTTTGAATTGATCCCAAATCTTTTAAATATGTGCGAATTGATATCATTTCGTGTATAATAACATATATGCTTTTAATATATAAATTTCAAAAAAATGAAAAATATATATATTTTTTGAAAAATATATAAATTTTTAAAAAAACATATAAAATTTGAAACAAATATATAAAATTTGAAAACAAATATAAAATTCAAAAACATATATAAAATTCGAAAAAATATATAAAATTCGAAAATATATATAAATTTCAAATATATATATAAAATTATAAAAATATATATATAAAATTTGAAATATATATAAAATTTGAAACAATATATATATAATTCAAAAAAATATATATTAAATTTCAAAAAAATATAAAATTCGAAAAAATATAAATTTTAGGGTCGCGAGCCTTTAACACCCCTGTAGTATAAATATAGTGCGTATAACCCCCTATGGTTCGAATTGACCCCAAACCTTTCAAATATGTGCAAATTGACCTCATTTCGTGTAAAATGACATATATGCCCTTAGTATATAAATTTCAAAAAAAATGGAAAATATATATATTTTTTGAAAAATATATAAATTTCTAAAAAAACATATAAAATTCGAAAAAAATATATAAAATTCGAAACAAATATATAAAATTCAAAAAAAATATATAAAATTCAAAAAAATATATAAAATTCGAAAACATATATGAATTTCAAATATATATATAAAATTATAAAAATATATATATAAAATACGAAAAAAATATAAAATTTGAAACAATATATATATAATTCAAAAATATAAATTTTGAAAAGAAAAATATAAAATTCAAAAAATTATATAAAATTGGAAAAAACATATACAAATTCAAAAAATATTTATAAATTTCGAAAACATATATAAATTTTGAAAAAAATATATAAAAGTCAGGAAAAATATTAAATTCGAAAAAAATATATTAAATTTCAAAAATAAAATATAGAATTTGAAAACATATATAAATTTTGGGAAAAAATATATAAAATTCGGGAAAAGTATTAAATTCGAAAAAAAAATATTAAATTTGGAAAATAAAATATAGAATTCGAAAACATATATAAATTTCGGAAAAAAATATATAAAATTCGTGGAAAATATTAAATTCGAAAAAAATATATTAAATTTAGAAAATAAAATATAGAATTCGAAAACATATATAAATTTCGGAAAAAAATATATAAAATACGAAAAAAATATAAAATTTGAAACAATATATATATAATTCAAAAATATAAATTTTGAAAAGAAAAATATAAAATTCAAAAAATTATATAAAATTGGAAAAAACATATACAAATTCAAAAAATATTTATAAATTTCGAAAACATATATAAATTTTGAAAAAAATATATAAAAGTCAGGAAAAATATTAAATTCGAAAAAAATATATTAAATTTCAAAAATAAAATATAGAATTTGAAAACATATATAAATTTTGGGAAAAAATATATAAAATTCGGGAAAAGTATTAAATTCGAAAAAAAAATATTAAATTTGGAAAATAAAATATAGAATTCGAAAACATATATAAATTTCGGAAAAAAATATATAAAATTCGTGGAAAATATTAAATTCGAAAAAAATATATTAAATTTAGAAAATAAAATATAGAATTCGAAAACATATATAAATTTCGGAAAAAAATATATAAAATTCGGGGAAAATATTAAATTCGAAAAAAATATATTAAATTTAGAAAATAAAATATAGAATTCGAAAACATATATAAATTTCGGATTTAATGTTTTCCCCAAATTTTATATATTTTTTTCCGAAATTTATATATGTTTACGAATTCTATATTTTATTTTCGAAATTTAATATATATTTTTCGAATTTAATATTTTCCCCTAATTTTATACATATATTTTCAAAATTTATATATGTTTTCGAATTCTATATTTTATTTTCGAAATTTAATATATTCTTTTCGAATTTAATATTTTTCCCGAATTTTATATATATTTTTCAAAATTTATTTATGTTTTTGAATTCTATATTTTATTTTTGAAATTTTATATATTTTTTTCGAATTTAATATTTTTCCCGAATTTTATATATTTTTTTCAAAATGTATATATGTTTTCGAAATTTATATATATAAATTTTGAATTTGAATTTTAAGAGAAAGGGTAAAATGGGTATTTAAGAAAGTATAAAAGTGAAAGAAAGGGGTATTCAAACGTTGGAGGGGGGTATTCGCATATTTTCGAAACTTGCAGAGGGTGTTCATATATTTTTTAAAAATACTAGTATTAATATATAGATTTTCAAAATACAAGATATTATGTGCACCGTATTTATATTATTAAGAGTGTTTTATGTACCCTAATGTAATTTACAACGCCTCCTTCGTGCGTAAGTCGTGAAATAAATGCCCCTTCAAAAGAACTCGGAAACCACACAATATATATATATATATATATATATATATATATGATATGTGCAAAATTCATTACATCCAATTAAATAATAATATGTACTGGGTTATTAATTATATAATATAACATATAGTAAGTATTTCAACACGTTGATTTCTTGTGGAAAAGCAAAACGCAGCAGAGCAGACTTTGATTGGTCTACAAAGTAGAGCGGAGACTTGTATGAAAAAGAAGTCAGCCATGGCAAATGACGGGGTCAATAGGTATTTCCATGGAAAATTTGTAAATGCTCATGGCTTCCAGTTGGCATCCCACATTTAATATTCTACTCCCAAATTTACCCTATTTTAGATATAAAACTACAAGAGTACCCTAATATACTTAGTAGAATGAAAAATCTATCTCCTGTATTACTTACTAATTCTTCTTTTAAAGCATATTTACTTCATAAATTTCTTACATTAAATATACACACCATCTTAACCTTTTTTTGTTTTTTCCTTTTTCGGATAAATATTAAATTTTAGAAGACCTAACAAGTAAGTAAATGCAGTACATAAACTACCTACTCTATCAAATGGATTGAATCATCAAGTAAAAACTTCATTTTTTATTGAATTTCAACTTAATGATTGAATCTCAGATTTTTTTAGGAGTACAACCTGAGATGATAGAAAAAAATCTTTAATTTTCTCTCTCTATTAATAAAATTTCATTATGATAGGTAGAGTAATTAGGAAGGATTATCAAAGCTCTAACAACCTAATGATACCAGCTCTTTATATTCTTAATGAGGTGGATGGTTCAAATCTCACTAGAAGAGTAACAGTTTTTCAGTACAAAAGGACATAAACAACTTGTAAAAAGAAAATTCAAAAGGATCTTAAAATAATTATGCTCTAATTTTATTTGGGTGTAAATCATCCAAAAACCATTTTAGAAAAAAGAGGCCCTCAAGAATTATTCTGTTATTTCATTTATTCTTTACAGAGATAAGCTTATAATATGTAAAAGTTTGATAGTGATTTACAGTTTTATTTTCTATATGTCATTCATTTCTACCAAAATAAAAGTGGGAAAGCATATATTGCGTTTGGAAAGCCTGTTTTTTGTATTTGTTTTCTGTTTTTAAATATAAAAAATATTTTTGTATTTGTCTTTGATTTTTTCAGCAAAAAACTAAAAATAAAAAAACGTTTGGATCAAAGGTGGCGGGTGGTGGTGGTGGTTGGTGGCGGCGGCGATGGGGGCGGTGGCGGAGGTGGTACCCTAAACAGTGAAAAAATTAAAAAAACAACTAAAAGTTGTATTTGGTGTTTTCACCATTTTTATTCACTATTCACAGAAAACAGTTTTTTGAACAAAAAAAAATGAACAGTAAATACGTTTGCCAAACGTATTTTTATTTTTGAAATAAGTAAACAGTAAAAAAACAAAACAATTTTCTGGGTATCCAAACCCCATAGTATTTTCACAAATTTTTTTTTTTATTCTTTCTTACTTCATGCATTAAGTTTTTCTTCTTACGACGGTAGTAAGTAGAGAAGTCACATTTTCAACCATTGGTTGGTTTGAACAATAAAGAGGAAATAATTTAACATGGAAACAGTCTTTTGTTTCACCAAATAACGAAAGAGGAAATAAACTTTAGGGCATTCTTATTTTAAAAAAAAAAAAACTTTAGGGCATTCGAACCCTTGTATCTGTATCTATATTCAATTCATAAAATTGTTACAACTTTCACATTTTAAAGTATTTAAAATTTAAAATTATTCTTTATTAATGTGTCGTTTTATACACATTAAACATGGGTGGGCGTTCATTGAATATAATCATCTTAATTTTGACTATAATTTGACAGCGACACTAAATACCACTCTCTATCAAAAACTGTTTCCGGAGGTGTAGATTCATCTCAACTACCAAACCACAATTGATGTTATAGCTACCCTCCACTCTAAATTTGGATATCTCTGATTTGGGAATAATGTTCACTTTATTGTTCATACCCAGTTTCTGACATTTTGTTTGCCAGAAAATGATTAATCTAACTCAAGTCACATCATTTTCTTAAATTGTTGTTTTCCTCACACATTTCATGCATGTTTTAAGAGTTTTATACAAGTTGTAAGTTTTTTTCTGGAATTTTTGCTCCAGCTGCTTCTATCAAAAACAAAAATTTATTGTCTTATGTTGATAAAAAATTATTTACTCATGGGAAAAAAATCTTCAGATAACTCAAAAAATGATATAAGGTTAATTTAATCAAATTAGATGGTTTCCAAAAGCAGCTTAGAATGCGCTACTGTAAAGCAATTGAAGTCGTTTGAATGTGTCGGTAGTAAAATATGTGGCTATGCACAGGTTGGTGGAAGTCATTATACAGTGTATGTTTATATAGATACATTTGACTTTGATTAATTTGGAAAGACACAAAACCATAGTTCAATTTATGTAATTAAGTTCCTATAATTTGGCAAAAATATGCACAAAGACCTCCTGCGACAATGTTCAGGGAATTTTTCCGGCCAAAAAAAGCATGCGCATTTCACATGCTATTTAGTTTTATAAATACCCAAAATGCTCTTGTATTGTTAACAAAATGCCCTTCATTTAAATTATATATGTGTATATGATTTTAATATTAATGTATACAATATCATTCGTTTTCGTGAGTTTAAGAGGGGATTGGGAGCTACAGTTTTTCATAGATTCTTTTACAGAGTAATCTTCCATATTTTTTCTTTATTAATTAATTTATTATACGGGTTGCTACAATTTATAATATGTGTTAGTTTATATAATCCTGTAGTTATTAATTAACACTTCAAAAGTATACCAATATCAAGTGCCTCTGTTAAACTTCTAAATCTAAACAAAATCGTCTTGTAACCCAGAAAATATAGCCAAAAAATTAAACATATATAGTTCAATAAGTTGACGATCAAAAAGACTATAACCATAAACGAATTAAATAAGGTATCAAAAATGTGAAATCAAGTACAGTGGTGATGAGCAGACACATGAGTTACTTACAGATTCACCACTCAAATTCATGTATGTTTATGGCTTTGCGAGAAGCACGGGAACATCACCAACAAAACTTGAAATTTAATACATAGTACATATACATATGTGTGTGTGAAGAGGATGAGTCGATAGTGAAGTGTAATACAAGCCTTGTTCGAAAAGCGCTTTGTAGTGAATGACGTCAATTGGAATCCCTAGCGATTGGGCAAAGGCGTCGAGCATTTGGAACCCTACCTGGGTTGATTTGGGAAATAAGTGGGAAATAATCGAAGTTGAAATTATGATTTTTGAGGGAAATGAAAATTGAAATTAGGGTTTGGGAAAAAGAGAGAAGGGGGTTTACAAAACACTACCGTTTTGTATATGCCATTTTTAGTCATTTTGTAATTACGTTGTATAAACCAATATATGCACAAAACGGTATCGTTTTGTATATATGGTCTTTTTCGTCAATTCATATTTACCCCATTCATTATATTTAATTAAAAAATAAAATAATAAGGGTATAATAGTAAAAACACAAGTCCGTTACCGAAAAATGACTTAGAGGGATTAAAGTGCACGTTTTATAAAATATGAGGTGTTTTAAAATTTATAGGAGATTATTTGCACATTCTTAATAGTATAGGGTGTTTTGTGCGTTTCACCCGATTTAGAATAGAGGCTGGCTGCTAAATTAATGTTCAGCCTCCAGGGTGTGGGCCCCCTGCCTGCCTGGTTTACAGCCTAAACAACACAAGGATGGCATTCCGGTAAATAAAGGAAGCGAGAAGGGCTTTTCTTTTATTTCGAAAATGAAAAAAGCTGTTGGATTATTCTTTGCAAATGGATTCCAAAAGTGAAACTGAAACCTCCGCCGGAATCAATTTTTCGCCTGCGATACAGGGTTGCCGGCCCCTTCTCACCAAAGAAACGTACTTTTCTTCCTTTTCAAAAATTAATGAATCTCTCTCTCTCCGTATATATAGATAGATATATACTTATAATATTATGTCTCTCTCTCTCTCTGTATATATAAATACGCAATAATAGTGGTTTTGCGTGTATTGTATTGAAAACGTTATTATCGGTGGTTTGAAATTGAAACGCAGACGTGTGGATAGTGTTTGACGCAATTGGGTTTGGGAACCGGTGAGGTTAGAGAGAGAGAGAGAATGGATTCGCCTCGGTCGACGGGGACGGAATCGACTCGGATCGCGGCTCGGTCGTCGATGATAGACTCGATCAGAGGATGCTCTCTGGCTGGAATTCGAATTCCAAAGGACGAACTGCAGAGAAGGATAATAATGCCACAGTACCTGCGTCAAGCCATGAGTGATGCCATTCAATCAAAGGACATCAACGCCGCCGCTGAACGCCTCTACCTCCCCGATGCTGAGCCCTCACAAGCCCCCGATTCCCCCATGGTCGTCTTCATTAATCCACGCAGCGGCGGTCGTCATGGTCCTGAGCTCAAAGGCAGGCTTCAGGAATTGATGAGCGATGAACAGGTACCTACCTCCCTCTCTTTCTCTACCTTATGTTTTTTTGTTTCTCTCTCTATACACACACTGACACACGCAAACATATATGTTGTTTAAACAATTCAGTCTCGCTGGATTGATGATGAATTAGTAGATAATTTCTGCCAATGTATTTGCTAATTTCCAACTCTCACATTCCTGCTCCTTTCTTACATTTTTTTTATCACTGTCCCGCTCCTGTTGTTTAAATTGATTCAGCCTGCCTCTCTCTCTCTCTCTCTCTCTCTTCATATATATATATATATATATATGTGTGTGTGTGTGTGTGTGCCTTTGTGTGGGTAAGAAAGGAGAACACAGTTTTAATCACATAGCAAGGCAGACATTTGGTTATTCCACCAGATGAACTCAGTTTAGTGATGCTTATGCCTTGTTCATCAGATTATATGTTGCCCAAAACCTTTAGCTCCACTTCTTGTCTTAACAACGTTTCTTACTTACATAAGAAAATAGGCTATATTGCTTTGCTGCAAAGTTTATATTATGCTCCAATCCGGGGATTTATATTATAATCATGATTACAAACTTACAACACATTAAATTAACCTTAGCACCTAACAGATGTACAACATATCGTCTCTCTCTCTCTCCCTAACCTTATTTTTGATTTTCAAATCTTAAAACTTATTACGATTTACATCACCTAAATACCACGCCAACTTTTCTTTCTAATTTCTTGAAACTTTAGTACTAGCTGTTCAACACTTGATATAGGTCACAAGTCACTTTAGTATCAGTTATACTAGGAACATGATAAGCCCTTGTCATGTTTGAAATGAAAAAATGATGACTGAATAAAGGGATATGACAGGCAATAATGTTGAATCAAGTCTGAATTCTGATGTAATATCTACTTGGGAGTCCAAATGAAAATTATAGCGAATGGGTCTAACATCTTTTGTTTTGCCTGTAGCATGCTCGTCCATGATGTTTTGTGATTGTGTCTCTGTCGTATATTTTGTGTTGGCATTTAACAGGATTTTTGAAGTTTTATTTTACAAAAGCCTAACTTTGAAATTGTTTGTTTCCCCCTTTTCAATTTGCCAGGTTTTTGACCTTTCAGTTGTAAAGCCTAATGAATTTGTTCAGTACGGATTGGGTTGCCTGGAGAAGTTGGCAGGTCTTGGAGACAGCTGTGCCAAAGAGACTCGGGAAAAGTTAAGGGTTGTGGTATGGGCACATGGATTGTTCAAGTTTCATTACAAAGAGAACTATGTGGAGTACAATAATTTTTGTATATCCAATAGCTATCTGGAAATGGTCATTTAGTGATCACTACAAAAATATCTCTCATTTATCTGTTTGCCTATTTACTACTTTGAATTATTTGCATGGTAAAGTTAGAGTAACTAGATTGGTGTGCCAGGTAGCAGGAGGTGATGGTACAGTGGGTTGGGTCCTAGGATGTCTTGGAGACCTTTACAAACAGGGTCGCGAGCCAGTTCCTCCAACAGCAATTATTCCACTTGGCACGGGAAATGATTTGTCTAGGAGTTTTGGTTGGGTGAGTTTCTCTGTTTGCATCGATTGTGCAGCTGTCTGCTTCCTGTCTGGTTTTTTTTTTTTTTTCTTCCCGGTATGGTTTCCTGGCCAGCATTCCCCCCCCCCCCCCCCCCATTGAACAGCCTTGTCATGCTCTGCCTTGAATTATTTCCAGGGTGGTTCATTTCCTTTTAATTGGAAATCAGCAATCAAAAGAACTCTTGACAGGGGTTGCACTGGTCCGACTTGCCGTCTGGATAGGTGAGGAATCTTTAATTATTAATATCCTCTCATTTTAGTGATTGCTCATTATTTTCCACTTAGAAAACAAATTTTGCTGCAGATATTGATCCTTTTCAGCACTGGGTTTCACCACATTAAGCTATATCTATCAGAATTGTATTCACTATCAGTTTCTTTGGTTGTGGTTTTTACATTATACCCTTTCAATATGCAATTTATATATTTTCATTGAGTTCGTATCGGAAAATGTTCCGTATTATGGTGCTCTATTTGGGAAGCAAATGGCATTGCATTTTTATTTGATGTGCCATGCATAACCATAGATGACAACATCAATACAACGAAATGCTACTGCATGACCAGTCCAAATCTTGCCCAAAGAAGGCAAGCAAGTTACAACCATGCAAGGCAGGTGTAAATGAGGAGAGTTTCCATCACATTATTTATGTTATCATTCGAAGTTTCTTAACAAGAACCCTATAAAATTCGAAACTATCACGACTCTATAAATTAGTCTGCTAGTAAAGTCTGTTTATTAAGCCTCCAATACTCCCAATTTATGTACTTAGTAATATCACTTCCCGAAACTGATTACAAATTTAAATAAAATTAACACTTTCTGAATCTTAGATGTTAGTAGATAAAGTATTTCTGGTAGTAAATTGAAATAAATTAGAAAAACAATATTTTAGAAGATCCATTGTCCTTTTTGTTTCCTTGAATTGATTTTATTTCTTTTGGGCGAGAAGAATGATTATCTAGAAAGGATGTATGTGGAGTGTATATGATTGAAAGCAGTAGTATGGTATTGCCGTGGTGTTTTCAAGAAGTTTGAAGCAAAGGCCTGCTTACACTCTGTGGCCACCCCACATTGTGTGTGTGGGTGTGAATATTGCTTGGAATATATCATGACAAATGGCACGGAATAACCCAGTACTGACTGCACTTACTCTCATGTTAAACAATTTTTACTGTCATTATGTTATTTATTTACTTGTTTATGTAATTGGTTGCCTCTTTTTAATGTATATATTCCGAAATTAAAATAATTTATCACTGTTTGTAGTTATACGCCTCTTTTAGTAGGCGGAATCTTATGACTTTTAAGTCCTCACATAGTTATCAGTTTTGTGAAATGGAATTATGTATTGTGCACAGTTGGACTCTCCTCATATCGATGCCAGCCGGGGAAAAACTGGAGACACCTTATTCTTTGAAGCCAACAGAAGATCTGTCTCTTGCTCAGGTGCAGATTCAAATATTCTTCAAATATCTCACTTATGGTCAGTTGGATGGTTTTTGTGGGCTATCGTAGTATGATCACCAGATATTTTTGGGAACATCAGAATCTTGGAAGCGATGTTCTCTGTTAGCACATCATAGTTTATTTGCACAGCAACTAATCTTTCCATGTTGCTAAGTGTGCTAGCAGGGCATTTATAGAAACTATAATCAATTTGAATCCAAGTCTTCTAGTTCAGGCCCTGTTGGTATTTTTCATTGCTTTAGCTCCTCCCCTCCTATTTTTAGAGAGAGTAATGATCTTGGCGATACATTAAATCTAGATTTGTTACTATAATACTTTAATAACTTTTATCGGGATTTTGCAGGGCATGGAAATTGAAGGGGAGTTGCCTGAGAAAGTGTCTTGCTACGAAGGAGTGTTTTATAACTACTTTAGCATAGGTAGGCCATGTTCACTTGAAGTATAAGTCATGTTTCACCTATATCCTTTTCTTTATTAAATGTAGACTTGATTCTCCTCAATGTAGAATGAATTTTTGAGCTTTTTATCTTTTTAATTGCTATCAGATTTAAACCTCCAACATTCAATAGTAGACCTGCAAGTTTGATTTTTATATTCAAGACTGACCACACTGAGCTTTTGTCTCCAAAGTTCCAAACCAATTCCTATGAAGAGATTATAGGAAATTGTTTTCTCAGAGTTAGATAAGGGTTTGAGTTAACCAGGGAGAGATAAACTTACTAGTGCACAATGATTTATGTGTTAAGTGATAGGGTAAGCCCACATTAAATTTCTACATAAGGATGACTATTGTAAGAAGGATGCGCTAAACTTAGCTTCCATTTATTTACAATTTACTGTTCTCTACATCCAAAAAAATAATCTAAATTGGTCTTCTGTACTCGGGTCTAATAATGCAAGAGGAATTCCCAAAACAACCTTATAGGCCCAGTGACTCATCTTCCTCCGAAATGTTCCTTCTAATGCAACCTCATATAGTTACTAAAGATAATATACATATACATATGCATAAGTATATATATATTAAAACATTTCATTATTATATAGTATCAAATCTTGTATGTTTGGATGCAGGAATGGATGCCCAAGTTGCTTATGGTTTCCATCATTTGCGGAATGAAAAACCTTATCTTGCACAAGGCCCTATTTCAAATAAGGTCCATTTAGATTTTTCCCGACATACAAGTTTTCTTCGCTATTTTTGATATTATCTTTTCATTGCAATTTTATCTCCACTGCCTGAGGCTGCTGAGGGTTCTGTGACATCAAAGGCCACTTCTATTCGGAACAACTATATTAACATAACAGAGATAAAAATAGGAGAGATTATGCTATAGAGGGAAGCCCCATTGAAGAGGAAAAATTTGAAAAAAGAGGATTCCAGACTCAAAGAGGAAAAGAAAGAATATAATTGCAGGTGAACTCTTAGGAATTAAGGGCTTGCTCCTCAGCCAAACATGGAACACCTAAAACCCCCAAAGCTGAAACATCCACTTAATTATAGATAGAAATTGTAAACCATCGTAGAAGCACTCTTGAGTTGCTCAATATGGCCAAACTCATGTGAAATTCTTACTTAAGGAAATATTATCACTGAATTTGATATTAATCTTTAAATTTGATATTGATCTTTGCACTTGCACTCTATATTCTTGAGAAGGGATGTAGTATTTTTAGCAGAATGAAATTATAGATATTGCCGTTGTAATATAATTTAGTTGCTCCTAAAGCTGCACACAAAACCGAAAAAATCGAAGAACCGGACCGAACCGAAACCGCCAGTTTGGTTTGGTTCCAAGATGATTCGGTTCGGTTTCGGTTCTCAAAATTCAAGAACCGGTTTTTTCTGTTCGGTTTCGGTTCTTAACCACCTAAAACCGAACCGAACTGTTTATTTATTTATATATATATTTAGGTAGTATAATACTTGTACCTATATAAAAATGTAGTTTAAAAATTATAACTTATATAATTGATATATAATAGAAAAGTTATAAATAATTGAGTTTGCATCCCGTGGAAGCATGTCTTTTGCTTCTTCATTTCTCAAATCGTAAATGAAACAAATTTTCTACTTTTGTATAATGTCGAGCACACAAAATAAATGCTCTCTAAAAATGGACAACACCATGCTCCAACAATCTCCAACCACAAAATAAATGGTGAATGACTATATAATCACTAAAAAATTCATATCATGTTGAAATACTCTATATAATTTAATTTATAATTATATTATATTTTGGCGTTTTTTATTTTTAAAAACGGTAGGATCCGCAACCGAACCGAAAAAAATAGTTCGGTTCGGTTCGGTTCCGGTTCTCATTTTTAAAAAAAATATCGGTTTGGTTTCGGTCAGAACTGAACTGAACCGAATCGTGTGCACCCCTAGTTGCTCCTAGTTTTATAATTACATTGTACAAGGAAGTTGAGGTTCATGGTTGGGTCAATTTGGTAACAGGACTCAAGCTGATCTCAATAGTTCGTATTTGTATCTAAGATAGCAAAAAAGATGGAGAATAAGTCGAATAAGAAATTTTGTATGAAGAAAGACTCTAAGATTCCCTCTCGTTCTGTTGATATTTATGTTAAACCCTTTAACTATGAAAGGAGTCCTTGTTAATAATCTTGCTCAACAAAGGACTTAACACATTTCCTTAATCTGTGTGACCTGCCAAATATAGAATGGGACATCTTGAGGCACTTTGTCTGTGTATTTGCTAATTTATCTCCGGTGTTTAGACGCGGTTTACAAAAATCCATGTACCGTATTATTGTATATCTCCTTTGAACTGTGTATCTCCTTCCATGCTTTGTCCTATCAATAACTGGATTATGTGCAACTCTGATGATAGAGGCTTTGGACGTAATTTGTTTAGTTTTCTGGAAACAGTTCTTAAGAACTTAGAAAACTAAAAACTGTTTTCAAAGAACTATAAAAGGCTTTTCTCTTGAAATAAACCTATTTTTTACTGAGTTTTCATGGAACTGTTAACCGATCAAATTTATGTACTGTCTTGTGATCTTTAGTTCTTGAAAGAAAAAAATAAAATATATGTTCTCAGAAAATTTTACCAAACAGGACTTTTGTCATCTCATTGACTTCTCATGAGCCTAAAGAAGAGGAGTCTCTCTCTCTCTCTCTCAACTAAATGCTTAACAAAAAAGAGCTTGTATGTCCTGTATGCCATGCACACATACATGAAGAATATGCTTAGTATATCACATGATGAATATAATTATTCTAAGGCGTGCAAAATGCTTGGTATTTAATTGACCCTCTTATTGTGACAGTTGATCTACTCTGGGTACACCTGCAAACAAGGGTGGTTCTTCACACCTTGCATAAGTGATCCTGGATTAAGGTCAGAACTTTCCCTCACTTAATGAGTTGTGCAATATATTTTGGTGGAATATGTCTGATGTTATATCATCTATGGATGTCAACTTCTGCATCATCTAATGAATGATATCTGTCTTGACACATGATTTTTTTTGTAGTTTAATGATAAAGCATATTTAGTGACAAATGCCTGCAATTAGAAAGTAAGGGTTACAAGACCTCCATTTTAGAAGTGCTAACAATTGAATGGAAAAATGCATTTATCCATTAATTTTAACTCATGAAGACAAGCGGTGGAACATTTCCCTTGCTGACAATTTCATGATAGACAATTGAAGAAACCCCAACCCCAACCCCAACCCCAACCCCAACCCCAACCCCACGCCTCAATTTTCAATTTTATTTTAATACTCAATTGTATCAGAGGCTCCCTTATCTTTACCTGATACTTTGCGAACAATTGCAAGTTTTAATTCCTATTTGGTCAATTTAGTTACTGCACGTTTACTGCTTTTATAATACCTTCTCTCTCTCTCTTCTTTTCTTTTGCACGTGCTTCTAGAGGTGTCAATCTTGGATTTTTGGAAAGTGCCACATCAATATGGTCATGTCTTTGCAGAAAGACATTGTTCATCTCCTTGTCCACTTTTCATATTAGTTTTATTCTAGTGGAATAATGCTGTGTATAATTCTCTTGTTACTGTCTGAAATTTATTCTAGCAAAATCATACCTTTTATGGTGACATCTTTAAGCTTGGATACTACTTTGCTTGAATGGGAACCTAATCATTATTCATATGGATTTAACGACTTTATGGATGCAGAGGACTCAAGAACATCTTAAGGCTGCACATTAAAAGGGAAAACTGCTCAGAATGGGAACATATTCCAGTCCCTTCAAGGTTGATTTGAAGTGTTACTATAGCTTTTTTTTTTTTTATACCTTTCCTATGTTAGTCATGATTTGATTATTGGATGCTGTACATTCTTAATGTAATCCATGACTTGATATTCATGTTTTATTTATGCCTGCAACAGTTAGAAATATTCTTCATTGGATTTCTTCCTGAAATTTATTATATTTATTTGAGAAATTTAGATATATCTAAACAAAATAGTTTTGTCGTTATGTCAATAACCAATACTTTAACATTCATTTTTTTTTTCAACTTCTTTTTTTGATAAGTAAAAATTTGATAAACCATTAAATTTAACTATTAACTATGTCGATAACCATTAATTTTAACTCATGTTGCTTTTTTTTTTCAACTTCTTTGTTTGTTAGTTTCATTTGGCTGATAATTTCTTTTTCTTCCAGTGTAAGGGCAATAGTTGCTTTAAATCTCCATAATTATGCAAGTGGAAGAAATCCATGGGGTAATCTGAAGCCAGAGTATTTGGAAAAGGTACCATTTTGTGCTACAATTAATCAATCCAGTAGAATTTACCAACCCAATGATCTTTTTTTCTCAAATTTTAATGTCTTACATAAATGAAACTAGATTGCCTAGGTTATCCATGCATATGAAACATAAGTGCTTAATTGGGGGCCTATAATGTTTTGTAAAAGAAATAGAGAATGGAAGTTATATCAAGTGAATTCACAGAAGGAAAACAGGTTTTCAAGCATGTATTTGGGTAGAATGATAATCTTGCAAGAAAGTTGTAGAATAGTTCAGTGGTTTGGATATCAAGAACCTTACCAGAAGTATTATTATCTACCAAAACCAAGTGTCCTTATATGTACTATATACACTAACAAGTCTAAATGGAGTTGTCTCAAACTGATATTATTATCCTTTATTAACCATAAAATTGATTTGAAATTCCTTATAAAGAATTTTCTAGGATGTCTAGAGAGAGAAATAAAAATTATTATACAATAAAATTTAATCAGTTATTCTAAGATCCATTTTTCATTTTTTGAATGATGAAATGGGATTTTTCTTTATCTTCAAACATAATATTCCCAGAAGCTTAGATTTTCACTTTGTTATACGCAGCAACTTCTGTGGGAAAGTCAAGTGATTATGAAGAATTACACCCAAAATATCTCTCTTGCTATCCAAACTCCTTACTCTAAAGTGTCTTTGGTGGACCATTTGGTTGGAACGCAATAGGCGTTGTTTTGAGGGTGTGGAGTCCTCATTGGGGGTGATCAAAGATTTATTTATTTCTAGTTTATTTTCTTGGGTTGAGGGGAGAGATTGTAAATCTTTAAACGAGAAGATAGAGTTTTTGGGATCTCTTGGCCCCTAGGGGTTTGTAATTGGGATGCACTCCCCGATTGAGTGTTTTTTTATAATAATGACTTATCAGAAAAAAAAAACTACTTACTCTAAAAAACCCCATTCTTTCACTTTCTACTGCTTCGAGTTTAACCAAAACAAGCCTTCAGGAAATTGGAATTATGGAACTGATTTGTCCTACTCTGGTTAGGTTACATTTGACCATGCAGGTATGCATCTAAGCATCCAGGGTATCAAATCTGAAAAAAGAATTTTTATAATATTTTGCAGTGTTTATTTTTTGTTCTTTCTTTTTGTTTTGTTTGAAACATAAGCCTTAGGATTTTACAAATAATAAATCTATAAAATGATTTAAGCAAATTTTTGGATATGTTTTCTAGGTGCAGGTCCAATCAAACATATTAGAGACGTAGCCCATAGCCATGTCAAAGTGTCGTGTGTTTGATGCAGCCACTTCACTTAAATTACGAAGAGTCCATGTAATATAGCTTTTAGGTTATACTACTCAACATGTATGTTCTTTACTTTGGCATTTTACCTAGGTATATTTAGGATATTTAAATGCTGATAGTTATAATACTAAGTAATTAGGACATTTGTTATAGCTATAAAATGCTCCTTCATCCATCAGGGGGGAGGGGGTGAGTCCACCTCACTAAGAAATGCACTGGTTCATTAAGAATAGGAAGTTGACCATGAGCAAATGAGAATCTCCAGAAGTGTTGAATCTCATAAGAAGGTTGAACTTTTTAGCTTAAATGAGTTAAGAAGAGTGCCCATACAGGTAATGAGGAGTGACAAAATGATAATCACACTATACAATTGTCAATATGTAAGCAGCTGTGCAACAGTGTTCCCCCCTTCCCCCCCCAAGGTTGAAGAAGATTATAGAATTTTAATTTGCTCGACTCGGTTTAATTTTATTACAAATCCTGGTGCTTATAGTTGGTTATTGTACATTGGAGTTTGGCCTCCAATTTATGCTAGAGAAGTAATAGTTTCATGAGATGAAAGGTGTTGAACAACCTGAATTTCATCATCACCAGGTGCCGTGTCGGGTACTTATTGTAGGGTGGGTTGAACCCTGGTAATGCACTCTAACTTGGCCAAACAATGCAAACCAGACGTTCACAAATCTTTAAATCATTGATTTGGTTCTTGCTCCTTGATGTATAATGGGTTCCTGATACATTGTAGTTTGGCCTCCAATTCATTCTAGAGAATGAGAGTTCATGACTTGAAAGGTGTTGAACAACCTGAACTTCATCTTCACCAGGTGCCGTGCTGGATGCTTATTGTAGGGTGGGTTGAACCCTGGTAATGCACTGTAACTTGCCAAACAATGTAACCCAGACATTCACAAATTTTCTTGTACCTTAAAAACATTGATTTGGTTCTTGCTCCTGGATGTATTAGGAGTTCCTGATGGTACAGCCTTGTGCTTGAATTTTTCGTTCTCTTCTGTCACTTCTCCTCACTTCGTTTGCTGAGTGTACAGTTGTGTCCGACATTATATGTTTTAGAATCATTTCTTGCAATTTGGTGATTTATTTTAGTAGAGGACCTTTACTACTTGCTTTACTACTTGCTTTATTGTACGCTATCAAGAGAAAACTATGTTGAATAAAAAACTGATGATGGTTTCCCTGAAATTGACTGTTTATTTCTCAGAAAGGCTTTGTTGAGGCTCACTCTGATGATGGCCTCCTAGAAGTTTTTGGCTTGAAACAAGGATGGCATGCTTCATTTGTTATGATTGAACTTATCTCTGCCAAACATATCGCACAGGTACTGCAAGTTGTGTTGATTATTACTTACATCTTGAATTATTCAATAACGTCATGTCTATAAACGTCATGTCTATAAACTCGCAGGAGTTTCTTGGAAAACATGTGTATCATTTACTAGATAGATTATCCTGGGTTATTATTGGGGTCCGTTTCTTGCAAAAATCAATGGAGAATCACTTTGGAAAACAGAGTATTAGAACTTTTGATGAGGCATTGGGCTCTCTTTATTCCTTTCTTCATTTATCAAGCTAAGTGGGTTGAACCTCCTTATAGAAGTTGGCACGCCCAATTGAGCAGAATTTCCGCAATATAATTTAAAATATACCTCTGTGATACACAAAGTGAATTGATTTTGTTTGCAGGATTCTTCCTCTTCTCAGTTTAACATTTGGTCAACTAGCCTTCAATTTATTTATTTATTTATTTTTGGAAGTATGAATTATTCCACCGCATACAATAAATAATGTAAAATAACATAGTGTTTGATTTTGGTAAACAGGACATTGAACGAGTGACACGTGTATAAATTGGTTGGGTTAGTGTTTAGGGTTCCGAATATGATCAATAAACGGGTCGTGTTAGGGTTGACTTATTTAGGATAATATCCTTAAGTTGACACGAAGCAATTAGGATGCGCACACTCATGTTGCTTCTAAGGAATAATAGAATTAGCTGCATTCTTGTCAATATGTGTGCATCTTTCTCATGAAAAATTTGTTGAGAGATACTTTATACATAGGATTAATTGGATTTGTTTTACCGGCATTTTACAGGCTTCAGCAATTCGATTCGAGATTAGAGGTGGAGAGTGGAAAGAAGGTTATTTGCAAATGGACGGAGAGCCGTGGAAACAGCCAATGAACAAGGATTATTCAACTTTTGTGGAGATAAGAAGGGTACCGTTTCAATCTCTTATGGTGAAGGGAGATTAACAGACAGTGTTTTCTGATTCAGCTCTAGATCCCTCAATTATTGGGAATTACTCTAAGACTTGGAATGCATACGCCACACTTGATCTCATGAGGGCTTTTAATCTATTTTGATGTACAAAAAGTTGGTAAGCGCCACTGAATTGTTGTATGTATCAAAGTCCATTTTTGGTCAATTTTTGTATTTCAGATAAACTGAATGCTAGCTTTAGAGTTTGTTATTTAGAAATTCAAGTTCAGCCCACTAGTGTAAACTATTGAAGGGGAGACTACCAAATTAGATGGTTTTGGTTTCTAAAATTATCAACATTCTGCTTCAATGCATGTACTCCATCGAGGAGGTGGGTAAAGATTTAGCAAATTTGCAATTGTGTGATGTTGAATTTCAAAATTCGTATGTGTTGTAGATAGCATTTGATGATGCTTTACAATATTATATTGTTTGCTAGTGATGTTTTCATTTTTATATGGATACAACAGTGGGATCAACTTGATTAATGAAGTGGAGAGAGAAGGCACCTCCTCGGTTTGTAAATCCCAAGTGACTCTAAGCAGATGGGTTGTTTTTGTTGGCGATAATGGGGAGCTGATAGTAGACTAACGAAAAACTATAAATCGTATTGCATTTATATGTATGCAGATGTATATATAATTATGAATAAATTCAGTAATGGATTATTTAGTAATTTCAGTGATCAAATGGATGTTAGTTTAGTGATTTTAATATTTCAATTAAGGAATGGAACAGTCAATTGACGTAAAGAGGGTGATCATGTGATCAAAATAATATTAATAAGGAGAATATGATAATGCATGAATTTTTTCAATCAAAATTAATAGGAGAAGAGGAAATTATGATTATTACCCTTTACTATTTCTTATTCCCTTTAAAATTATTTATCTAAATTTTTTCGAGGTTATATTTAAGGTGTAAAAAATGGAAACCTCTTATAACTAACAAACCGGTGGTTAATTATAAGACTAATTGAGGTTATTAATTTTGAACTTTGACGTGGAAGACAATGACGCAACAGTGAATGGGGATCAATGAATTGGGCTCCGTCCACTTGGCGGAATAACTAACGGTCAAAAGTTGTTAATCCTATAAATTGGAAACATTAATGTGTAATGATGGGTTGTTAAACAAGTTCCCATTTGTCAGCCAGGGACATACTTATCACATTAGCTCTAAACTTGGGAGTTAGTCCTTGTTTTTTTAATTGTTTATCCTCAAATAATCGAGCGTCCTCAATCCGTGCTTTGAATTTGGAAAATATTTTATTCATTCCGCTACTAAAATCGAAAAATAAAATTTTAACCCCTAATACTCCTATGGTGGTACCAAGCCTTTACAGGTTCAAACAGAGGCAGAGTGTATATTTGCCAACATAATAGTATTATATAAGGGTTTTTTTCCTTTATTTATTTATTTTATATATATATATTTATTTATTTATTTGTTTTGTTTGTTCTTGGGAACAAAATCAATAATATGAATACTGCAACAAATACCAAATCCTACAGTGATTGAGGTCTAGCTTGAATGTGAAGAATTCCTTACATCCCATCAAAGATTTTACCCTACTGAGATGTAGAATGGATTCAAGGCAGTTTGTATTACAATTATTTAATTAAAGGTTAGCTGAAGGGCAATAGCAGCCAGATAGCCTAAATCCCTGTTACTCCATTTGGACCCGTTTATGTTAAATTCGAATGATGAAGTATATATATATATATACTTCATCATTCGATTGATGCCAAATCTATGGTTGAGCTTGAGCCCATTAAACTTGCAAAGATTTGTAGTTAACTGTTAGTTCCGCAGTTTAGTCATGTCATATGTAGGACATAACACCATCCTTATAACAAAGTTATATAGTGATTAATGTGCCAACACCAAATGTTATATAGCGATTACTGTTAGTTCTGTAGCTTAGTCACTGTTCACTGTTTATTGCAGCAATAGTTACAACGTTCACTGATACCAGGGGGATGACAATTATAGACATGCTTGTACATATCTATATATATATATATATATGTGCTGAGTTAGTTATTATAATGGAGCGGCATGTGTGTAATAAGTAAAAGACAATGGTTGAGGAGTCATCCAATGAAAAGTTACTGTGTTGGGATTGATCGATGATGACGGACCATCCCAAGAGTAGATGTATTTAAAAATGGGCAGTCATTTCAAAATGGAGCCTAATACATGGTGGAGTTCACAAATTAGTTTGACCTCCACGTTAAATAATTTACATTATAATGTGCTTACTCATTTGCTAGCTAGCTATATATACAATTCTTAATACTTCCAACTCAAGTCACTGAATCCCCATTGTTAATTCTGCTGCCGTCCAAGGTCGGCTGCTACTCAATGAGGACATATATATCATATACGTATAGAATCAAATATATTGAAGGGGAACCTCATTTGGCACTAGTGTCAGACCCCCAACTGGCCTCAAACCATGGGATCATCCTTCAGTTGCTGTGGCTCTGAGAAGGTTGATGAAGGGTATGATAAATCACTTCTAGCTACCCTAATTAATTTGCCAACTATATTATACATGTTTGATTGTGTACGTTGCTTATAGATTTAATCAAATAACATATCTGTGCCATATATTGTGTATGATTGGTTATAGGTTGACAACAATAGGTGGAGGTAACAATTCATGGAGAATATTTAGTTTGAAGGAGTTACATGCAGCTACCAACGGTTTCAGCGAGGATAACAAGCTTGGTGAAGGGGGATTTGGAAGTGTCTATTATGGAAAAACCTCTGATGGCCTTCAGGTAACAATCTTTAACCGTCCTGAGGGGTTAGGATTCATCTAAATATATATATATATATATATATATACTTTGATCTTTCATTTATATGGGCGTGCGAATATATATGCAGATAGCAGTGAAGAAGTTGAAATCCATGAATCTGAAAGCAGAGATGGAATTTGCTGTGGAAGTGGAGGTTCTTGGAAGGGTTCAGCACAAGAACTTACTGGGACTGAGGGGATATTGTGCCGGGGCTGACCAACGCCTTATCGTCTATGATTACATGCCAAATCTCAGCTTGCTCTCTCATCTACATGGCCAATTTGCTGGTGAAGTCCAATTAGATTGGAAAAAGAGAATGAAGGTTGCAATTGGCTCAGCAGAAGGCCTACTGTAAGCTCTAACAATATATACATCTCCTTTTTAACTGCTCACAATAATTCTTCGTATTCTCAAACCCCTAATTTATACCAAATTGTTAACAATATTATCTTCATCTTCAACATGCCATTTATTTTCTTTAAATTTTTATTTGTTGCCACTTGCTTTCTTTATATAAGCTACCCATTATGTCAACCATTCCTTGAAGGTTTTGTATCATATCATACTAGTCTTTTAAGTTCTCTCTACATTTATGCATATAGTATGAAAAAGGAGTAGTAAATTTATTTTGAAACATACTCCATAACTTTTGTCGGAATATTATTGTATAACAATGGAAATTCAGTCCCAAGGTTGAAAAATTTACAGGTACTTTAAAGTAGTGATTGGCACTTAAGAAAATAAGGGGCTTTTGGATTTTATTAAATGGCTGTTTATACGATAAGTTGTTGTTTGTCCCTGTGAAAGATGATTATAATCTGATCCAAACTTCTTGGTTATTTCGAAAACAAAAAAGGGTATTTTATCATGCCTCATTGGAACAAATTTACATACTGCTTCCATAGCATTATGATGGTTCCAATCCAAATATATATAAAATAGAGAATTTATCAGTGAATATTTGACATGAATTCTTCATGTAAACACACGTAAAATACAAAATTGTTGCAATTTTGGTATTGACTGAATCCTAGATGTTCGATTGTCACAGCCCTGTAAGTTGAATAAAGTTTGTGAAAACCCCCTTAACAAAGTAGTTTTTGGAACCAATTGATAGGTACTTGCATCATGAAGTGACACCCCACATCATTCACAGAGACATTAAGGCTAGTAATGTGCTGTTGGATTCAAACTTTGAGCCATTGGTTGCTGATTTTGGGTTCGCAAAGCTAATCCCAGAAGGTGTTAGCCACATGACCACCCGGGTTAAGGGCACCTTGGGATATCTAGCACCGGAATACGCCATGTGGGGAAAGGTTTCAGAAAGTTGTGATGTGTACAGCTTCGGAATTCTTTTACTAGAGATTCTTACTGGAAGAAAACCGATAGAAAAGTTGTCCGGTGGCGTTAAGAGGACAATAACTGAGTGGGCAGAGCCACTCATAGTGAAAGGAAGGTTTAAAGATCTTGCTGATCCGAAGCTGAGAGGAAATTTCGATGAGAGCCAACTGAAGCAGGCAATCAATGTGGCTGCATTGTGCGTGCAAAGCGAGCCCGATAAGCGGCCTAACATGAAGGAAGTGGTTAGCCTTTTGAAAGGGTATGATCCCAAGGCCAAGGTAATGCAGATGAGGATGGAAAGTATAAAATATGGGGAAGATTTGATGGCTCAAGATGAAGCAAGTGATGATGATGCTAATGGCCATTATGATGAAAGTAGTGCTTACGGAGTGTTTGGTGCTATGGAAGTGAAAAAGATGCCGGACCCTTACAACCAGCAGCACCGCGGAGATAGAAGAATGACTAAACACGGCTGACGCACTTTCTTTCTGCTTTCACAAAGCTCGTTTGTGTTTTAATTTATCAGTGGATATGAGCTTGTTCAATTTTTATTTTTACAGTGGCAACAGATCAAGGGCTAATTGGGGAAATGTTATCTTGTAGATCTTTTCTCGTATAGAAAATATGATGGAAGTGGGATTATATTAATAACATGCATTTTTCTTAGTCCCTTCAGTATTTATGGGATTTCCTGATTAAGATACTATCTCTGATATTGTGAGGGTCAAATAAATAAAGACAATAAAAAAGAAACTTGTATGTGAAAGAGAATGATGAATATTGTAATGCTTGCATGCAACAAATGGAAGCAGTGAAAAAAAGAAAATTCACTTTGTGTATGCCCCGCTCTCTCTCCCCCCTCTGCTTTCTCCGTCATCGGAATCAACTTTTGTCGCTCATTCAAAAGACTGTCATAACATTAGACCATGTTTGGGCTTCTTCATCATAGACTTGCCCGTGGTGTGTTCCAAAGGTTTGTGACTGAATTTTTGAAATATTAATTGCATTTTTTTTTTTTGAGATTTTTTCAAACTGCAAATTGGATTTGCAGCAGCGGTGTTGAGAGTCTGCTTTCCAAAGTTTATGCTTAATTTTGCTGTCAATCAAGTTTCAACTTACCTACCGGGAAAAAAAAATTATTCTAAAGGCATGGTGTTTATACTTGCTCACTATTATTAATGCTCATTCGTGTAAAGGAGAGCAATAGTAGTAAGTCCATATATTTAGATGATAGTGAAATGGTAGTCTAACTCTTGTGGCACCGACGACATCGACATCATCAAAAGGGGTCGACCACTGTCCAAATCACTTCCTTTTCTCTTTTGGTGATATCTGCAGTCACACAGCGATGACATACCCATCTACATGTTCTTCATCAATTGCCAACAACAATAATAATAAAATGCATGTGTGCACTATTTTACGAAATGGGTTACAACAGCGTCATCGATTTAATCAAAGTTATTCAATGCTGCTTTTGCATTCATTGTGAAATCCAATAATTTAGAGATCAAAATGTATAGCAGCAAATATTATGCACGATAAGAATATATGGCAAGTCTATTTAGTTGAGCTTTACTGGTTTCAGATAGTGAAGGTTTTCACAGTACTGTAATAAAAGGAAATCATTTCATAATTCCAACCACTCTTCATCTTGCGTCTCCACAATCTTGATTAGAGAATGTTGTGGCATATATATAATACCAATTACAATGACAAATCATTAACCCATTCTTGCTGGGATGGTTAAGCAAGCTAAGGCCGCAAGGCAATTATAAGGAAATCTCTCTCTCTCTTTCTCTCTCATCCGAGAGATGCAAAATAGTTTGTGTCTTTTTAACGTTTCATTCATAGTAAAGTGAACAAGTATCTTGAGTGCAAAAAAATTGGGCCCTCATACCAAACTCCACAATGAATAATTTTAATTTCTTGGAACAGGTGGGGAGCTTTAGCTTAGGTAACAAGACAAATCAAATACTGCATTGTTCACTACTTTGCTTATCCCCCAAACACACTTAATTGGAGTCTAAAAGTGCACAATTCACTTTTTCACAGTAAGTAAAAGCTTTATTATGCTTCTTAAACAAGACTATTTGAATGCCAGCTGCCAATTATGTATCCTATATATTGTTTCTATTACCATATACAAGTTAAGCAGTGGTGCTTGACAAAAGATCAGGTGAAGAATTATTCTTGACTTGAGCAGGTGTACTACAAATAATATCAGCAGATGATGATTTGTTCAGCTCCTCCTCCGGCCAAAATACTCATCGGCATCTCATTGGACCTAGAAGAGACCAAAGAGCTTCTCTCTTGGGCTATCAGAGTACTAGCTCATCCTAATCACACTCTGGTAGCCTTGCATATTCTTGGTCAGTATGTTCTGCCAACATTATTCATAGTTAACTAGTTTGTCAATCTAAACCAGACGGATCAATCCGTACACAGATGGATGTTTCCTTTTATTCCCAAACATTCATCAACAACGCACGCTGTCCATAAATGAAACGGACAGCTAGTTTTACTGTTTTATTTGTCATAATAAGTTGAGCTACTGTTGTATACACGAGTATGTTTTATAAAGTTGGATAATCATACATGTGGCAGAGAGCAAGAAGCACTGTAACAAGAAAAAAGAGCTGACCAAGAAGCGTGATTCCATTGCAAAAATTCGTCGAGCAAAAGCCTTTGTTATATCAGCAATGGGAGAATTTGCAAAGATCTGCCATTCTAAGCAGGTACGTATATCACATTCTCATCCGCATTATTTCTGTTGAAATGCTTGTAAAAGTTTCAAGTAATGTGCTCGAGTTAATTTCCTTCAACTTTCAGGTAAACTTGGAGGCTAGAGTTGGGTTTGACTCTAGCGTCGGAAGAGGTCTAGTTAAGGAAGCAAAGGGCATTTCAGCAGAATTTCTTCTCATTGGCCGTTCAACAAACCGATCAAATAGGTAAGGAAGCAATAAATGTATATCATGTGTATGGTTAACATTAGTTCCAATAAATGTATATCATGGGACATAATGGAACTTGCTACTGGACCTTCCAGCAAAATCATAAAGTACTGCAGTGAGAACACCCCACAAGGCTGTTCAGTGGTGTTGGTTGCGAAATGTGGGCAGCCACAGAAGGATTTGCTTTCCAATTTGATACACAATGAAGGTTACTTCTTTCGAAAACTACCTACTTTTCCCATTTATTTTGTTAGATAGATAGTCTTACTTTCTTTCCGTGTTAATTGTTATGTTCTTTTTGGGCAGCAGAAATTTGTGAATCAAGTTCGAGGTGGAGAAACAAAGATAGTAATACGCCCGATTCTGTTTTCTCAGTGGAAAAGCGTTCGCCAAAGACAGTTCTAGATGTTTGTGAAGGAGAATCAAATAGCACAGACGACTACAGCTCGAGCTTTGGGGATACAAGCATCACAGAATTCCCTCCCCTTAATCCCCCCTTCGAACGCCAATCTGGGCTTACGAAGCCACTATCCCCTTTCATGCGTATTTCCTCTTTCTTCCGCTCATCATTTGATTTAAGTGGAAGAAAAATAAATGAAGATACTTCCAAAAAGGGAAATCAGCAACCATTGTTAAGGTGCTTTAGCTATCAGGAGATTGCAAATTCTACAAAGGGCTTCCACCCAGGTACTAAAATTAAACAAAAACCATGCCTGTAATTTGCAGATTTTTTCTTTTTGTGCTTCTCTTCCAAGGCTTTTGGAAACGAGTACTGAGCATATGTGTAGATGGTACTAGCAATCTGCTTTGATGAACTTGTCAATTATGGGCGCAAACAGAAAATGGGAACACTGAGATGATTATGTTGAGTGCAGATAATATAGTAGGACGAGGAGGGTACTCGGAGGTATATAGAGGTGATCTTGATGATGGACATACTATAGCGGTCAAGAGGTTAACCAAGGATAGTACTGATGAAAACAAGGAGAAAGAATTTCTTATGGAGTTGGGCATAATAGGACATGTCAACCATCCTAATACTGCAAGTTTAGTTGGCTATTGCATCGAAAATGGACTCCATCTGATCTTCGATCTCTCTCCACATGGAACTTTAGCATCCGCGTTGCATGGTAAGTGAGGGAAAAAAGGTAGAACCAATTCAGTTAACATCATGTCTGATTCCATAAACTATTTGTTATCAGCAATAATTTTTTGTTATTGAATTGTATGCACAGGAGCATATTAGGCAAATTACTGAAAATTTGTGATCATTCCAAAATTTGCACAATTTTTTGTCTCTCAGGCGGAATTTGCAAGGCACTTGAGTGGCCAATTAGATACAAGATTGCCCTCGGGGTTGCAAGGGGTCTGCATTATCTTCATAAATGTTGCAAGCACCGAATAATACATCGCGACATAAAAGCATCTAATGTGCTTCTTGGACCAGATTATGAACCTCAGGTGAATCACAATATTTCTTTCAGTAAATATAACATTTATTTTGGGAAAACACCTCTCTTGTACTTTTATTCACTTGGGTTATCTATTTCCACAGATTTCCGACTTTGGCCTTGCAAAATGGCTTCCTAATAAATGGACTCATCATGCTGTGATTCCAATTGAGGGGACATTTGGATACTTGGCTCCAGAGTACTTCATGCATGGAATTGTAGATGAGAAAACAGACGTTTTTTCATTCGGAGTTCTTCTCTTAGAGATCATAACTGGTCGAAGGCCTGTGGACTCATCAAAACAAAACCTTCTCCTATGGGTATTTATATTTCTACACTTCTAACATATATATATATAATGGAAGCACCTTAAGAATTATTTCTTCATCTTTGATATTGAAGTCAGTCAGTCAGACAGTCTCTCCGTCTTGGAGGCGCTTCAAAGCAAATTATCACACTTGGCCTTGGCCTTATGGTTTTTTTTTTTAGTTACTAAGTAGTGGAATTATATTCTACTATTGCAGGCAAAGCCCCTTATGGAATCTGGAAGTATCAGTGAATTAGTTGATCAAAAGTTGGAAGGAGAATATGATATGGATCAAATGCATAGAGTAATGGTCACTGCTTCTTATTGTGTAAGACAATCATCAATGTGGCGTCCATCAATGAGCGAGGTAAGAACACTCATTTCCTTTCTTTGACACAACATTCCATTCTGCATAGATGATTTTTTTGAAATTGTCTGAACACAAATTTGTCTTTCTGCAGGTATTAGAACTTTTAACATATGGTGGCAACTCTGAGGTTGCAAAGAGTTGGAGCATGCCGGAATTTACAGCTGCGGAGATGGATGATTACTCTATGGTGTTTGGATATGAGCTTCCATCAGATATTATATTGGAAGATATATAGGATATGTGTAAAGGCCCAGATATCATCTGTATTTTTTTTTTCTCTTTATAGATTTTGTTCTCTACCCCAAAAATATATATATACATATATATATATATATTGATATAGTAA
Source organism: Cornus suecica (assembly GCA_963922005.1). Classification (NCBI taxonomy): domain Eukaryota; kingdom Viridiplantae; phylum Streptophyta; class Magnoliopsida; order Cornales; family Cornaceae; genus Cornus; species Cornus suecica. The sequence goes on along the minus strand of OY998240.1, from coordinate 284,744 downwards.
TCCACTTGCTTGGCTTTGCATTGTGGTTTCAATTTGTACCAGGCATATGTAATATGGAATTTTGTTCTCCAGCCATTCCAGCCTATCAAGAATTCACAATCCCATTTATGGCCCAAAAAAACTAGAAATGCAAATGATTTTACAGCAAAATTTTAATTGAATTAAATACGGGATGTAATAGATTCACTTGATGTCGCTGGAGAGGGTCTAAGGCTCACTGCCCCTATCAGTGAAAAGAAGTTGGTAGTGTACCTAATGCCTATGCCCAGAATTGGCTAATCGTTCCAAATAATAGAAGCAGAGAAAGACTAAGAGGAGACTGGGAAGGACCAATTCTCATAAAGCAAAGATTACTTATTCAATATCCTCCTTGGCCCAACCCCATCTACTGGTTCAACATTACCTTGTAAAAAAATCACCGCAAACACAAGATTAGTGGGTCTTATGCACTTTAGTGAAAAAGGACTGGCAGTGTCCTTTAACAAGGCGTTTCATTCACCTAAGTGGTGTGCATGAGAAAGTGTAGTCTAACGTCTTAATTTTGAATTTGATATACCTTGTCCATATTATATATTTACAACATACAACATACAACTTACATTTGTGTGTGGGCTTTCTTGGTTGGCATTGACACCCTTTTTGCTCTTTCGTGGCTAGTATAGAATGCTTTGTGTATGGACTAACATATGCTTATTCAAGTATCAAATCAGACTGCCTAACTTCACCAATTTTCAACTAGTGTCACCATGACTATCACCTAGTAACTCAATAAATGGCATTCAAAATTTTCAGTGGACAAGCAAATAGTCTCTCATTCTATAGATCTCAACGCACCGTCTGAGGGAGAGCTGAGATGGCCACTCTGGCACTGCAAAATACTATCCACATCTTCATATTCTCTCTTGCTTTTCATACTGGATTTCTGCTGGCTACTGAACAAGGCTAGTCACGTCCTCTCTTTCTTTATACATATACATATATATATATATATATATATTATATTAAATACCATAATTGTAACCGTTACCTAATTTATAATATTTTATTATCATTTTAAATAGTGTAACTAATTTAATTGTCAAAAGAAGAGTTTTAAAAACTTTTCTCTAACAAATTCTCCAATTCATTGAATAGCATTGTCTTGTGGTAATGGCAAAGGTACTATAGACCGAGCACACGTAGTTTGCGATAAAGCTATCAATAAATAATTCTATAATGGGCAAGAGAATGCCATCAAACTTTTGACTCTCATTTAATTTGTAAGTGAACAGATAAACGTCTTTCTCAATCCTCACTATATATAAACGGGGAGGTAGATCCAAATGTTAATCCATTGCTCACAATATATAGTTTTACGAGTAGCTAGCGAGGCAAACATGGGAAGGTTGGCACTCCTCACCAGCCCCTTCATTCTCATACTATATATCGCTCTTCAACCTGGAATTCACTCTGCTATGGAATCAAATAATCTAGGTTAGTCAAATCAATTTCCATCTTTCTCACTATATATGTTTATACATATACATGTATTTATGATCGAGTTATTATTATTTATTTTTCGTGTGGTAAATTTGTAAACACCACGGTACTAACTTACAAAAGTGCTCGAGACAGGGCCTAGTTTTTTTCGTGTGTTGTCTCGAGTTAAGGACGAACTATTGTTTTTGTTGCATGCATGTTTATTCTTGTGCTAATTAAGTGCACCCCTTGCATGGATTAGTACAGCTAAGAAGAATTGAGGTGATGCTTTATGAGGCACCGGACCCAAGTCTTTCTCACTTTTGGATTTACATATGATTTGTGGAGTTTATATATAAAGACACATTTTATTGCAAATTGCAATGCTGGCCGTGAGTAATTTGTTTGTATTGGTGCAGAAATGAATTACTTGAAATTTGTAAGGGATGCCACTGAATTCTCATTGGAAGAGGAGTATGGTTACATAGTGGTAGGAGGGGGCGCAGCAGGGTGTCCTCTGGCTTCCACTTTATCAACAAAATACAAGGTTCTGCCGCTTGAAAGAGGTGGCGATGCTCATGATAATTCCAAGCCAAGAGACTGCCCTCTTGTTAACAACTCCTATCACTGGGTTGAAGAAACTATTGTTTTTCAACCTTTTAATTTTAACATCTTGGCAATCTTCTGTCAAAGAAGCATTGCTGCAGTCTGGTTTTGGTCCAGATAATGGATATAGTCTTGATCATTTGGTCGGAACCAAGATTGGTGGCTCCATCTTTGATGAAACTGGTAGACGCCATGGGGCAGTGGAGCTATTAAATAAAGCCAACCCCAATAACTTGAGAGTGGCCATTCATGCAACGGTCCAAAGACTCATCTTCTCATCTTCAAACTCATCGGGTACCTAGCTAATTAACTAACTCTTACCACAATTCAAGCTCTCTTTGAATCCTTAATTATCTTTTTTCAGTCAAAGCTTTCATGTAGCAGTGATCAATTTTGAGTAGTAGTACTAGTTAGGAAATTATAGATATATTGCAAAATGGTTTTGTGAATATATATATTTGTAGTTAGCTGGCTAATTAAATTGGTTTTAATTTTTGGATTGTTATATATATAAAAGGCTTGTCTGCTGTTGGAGTCATATATAGTGAATCTACCGGAAAGTCTCATATAGCTCGAGTTGGTGGTAGAGGTGAGGTAATTGTAAGTGCTGGGGCTATTGGAAGCCCTCAACTTTTGCTAGTAAGTGGCATTGGGCCGGAGAAGTATTTGTCATCGCTGAACATCACGGTGGTGCAACAGCAGCCTTATGTGGGACAATTTATGCAGGACATTCCCCGCACTGACGTTAACTTTGTGCCCCCATTTCCATTGGCAGAATATGCATTCCAGGTGGTAGGAATAACAAAAGATGGTGCATGTCTATATTGAATCCAAATCAGATGTCATCCCTTTTTATTCTCCTGGAATTAGCCCTATACTTTTCCCAGACCCTTCTCCTCCTCTCAATTTATCTGTGCTGACTATTATGAGCAAGTTCTACAGACCACGTTCAACTGGTTTCCTTCAACTAGCCTCACCCACCAACATAACGGTCACTCCAATGGTCCGCTTCAACTATTTCGCTGACCCTGTGGATCTATCTAACTGTGTCAAATACATGCATCTTATTCAGAGGTTGTTGAGAAGCAGTGCGATGAAATACCCCGTAATTTTTTATATATTATATTAGATATATTTAATTTAATTAATTAATTAATTATGAGTTAATTAGTTGAGCTTATTAGCTAATGGGCTATGATATATATTTTTTTAGTTAATTAGCTGGGCTTATTAGCTAATGGGCTATAATATATTTTTGAATTAATTAGTTGGGCTTATTAACTAATGGGCTATAAAATATTTTTGGGCCCATGGGAATTATGTAAAATAAATATACATATATATATATTTATAAGAATTATGTAAAATAAATATATATATATTATAAAAAGAAAACCCTAAGGTTGCGTTTGGTAACGGTTTGATGCGGTGTTAGTTTTTGGTTTTTGTTTGGGTTGGGTTGGATTCGGTTTGGTATGGTTTTATTTTGGTTCCAAATCATGTTTGGTGCAGATGGTTTTGGTGTGAGAAAAAGTGATGCTGAAAAACCAAACCATGTTTGGTAACTTGGGATGGTTTCACATTTTATTTATAAATATTAAAATTATAAATTTATAATATTAAAATATAAATATTATATTTGGTGCTACAGTGTTACGGGTTGCTACAGTGGGTTTGCTACAGTGTCCGCACCATACAAAACCATCCACTTTGATGGTTCCAAAAATGGTGTCATTTGGTGCGCTACAGTGCCATTTGGTGCGCTACAGTGGTACCAATCCCAAACTTACCAAACATGGGTTGGTACCACTATTTCGAACCAAAACCAAAAAACTGGTACCAAAACCAGTTACAAAACAGGGCCTAAGTTAGTCCTACGTTATGTCAAACAAATAAAGGAGATAACAGAATCGCAGTCACGTAGAAGAGAGAGGAGAGAGTATTAATCAGCCTATAGTTCGTGCGTGATTTAGCCCAATGATCAGACAAATAGAATGTTTTTCTCTTCCCCTTTGAACCCATAATCTTAGCATCTTTATGCCATGGTTCTTTACGATTTCGTGTACATATGATTATATATTATAATATGTTATTCTCTGTGTAATATTACATGTATGGGTTTGTAATATATCTTGTATTGTATCGTAGATATGATTGTTGGATGTTCTGAGTTATTAGCTAGAATATTTAATCTATTTAAGTATCTGTGAACATTGCACTTGGATTGGGAAAGCGGCCCGTGCTCATGTTTTAGGAATTGGTTGGCAACTGGACTTGGTACATGTGGGTAGGAATCTGTTATTCAATTTGTGTCCATGAAACTTATATATTTTTATTTATAATAAAAATAATAATAATTTTACATCTATGTTGACAATTGTAGTGCACATGGTTGTCCTTTTTATATATATATATATATATAGGTAATCTTAACAATTGTACAGACTTTAGTCCCATGTAATAAGTATATAAAATAGGTGACTTAATAAATCTATTGGTGATTTAGGTAGCTTGGACAAATGTCGATCACATGTAATAAGCATATAGAATAGGTGACTTTATAAGTCTATTGGTGATTTAGGTAGCCTGGACAAATGTACAGTGTAGGATGGACAAATGTACAGTGTAGGAATGCATATATATATATAGCTTTAGACACATCTAATCATTACTAGAGCATTCGCCACCTGTACACTCACCTATTTAAAGTATAACTTAAGGATTCTGGGACATTGTTGTAGGCACGTGAATATAGACATAATTGTGGAGCTTTGCATGAATTATATGGTGTCCGTTGGTGCCTATTTGACCACTGTTACTGTGATAGCTAGCGGGTGAAGCAAATAAATAAGTAACTAAATTATATATACTTGGATTGATGTTGAGATCAAACTTAATAAATTCTCTCACACACGAAATAAATAAATAATATTTATTATTTATTTTATTTTGTTGTATTGTGGAATGGAAGGAATCATGATGGACTGACTATTAACGCAGTCTCATCTGTACCATGATATGGAGTTCGGGTACGTGGTTATGGTTCGACATGGGTTAGTTGCCGATGGACTTGTGATTTAGTTATTATATTATTTTATTTGCTTTGCTTATTGATTTGTGATTTGATTTTTGGTTGCGCTTTATTTTTATTCTTGTTTATTAACTTATTATTTAATTATGATTGCACATTATTTATTATGCCTATATTCTGGAGGATATATATTTAAGTGTGGTACTTATAGGAATTTTAATATTACTCTTATATTTATAATGGGTAGATGATGGGATTATTGATACTCTGTTTGGGATCATGTAGAGTCTACTCTGCTCGTGGGTCTGACCCACTATTGTTGTTTCAGGTTCTTAGCAGTTTCAGCCACATGGTTGAGGTCTCTTATCATTTATTCGCGAGTTCTCCCATTTTGACTTCAGTTCAATGTAGGGACTCAATTTAGTTATATTTTTTTTCATTAAGGTTTAGGGGTCCATAAATATGGATTCCCAAGTTGTAACCTTTGGGGGTTTTTTATTTATGAATTTATTCATTCATGAGAATTAAACTTCTGACACTATGTTATTTATTAAATATGTCTTTTACTTCCGTATTTGTTTATTATTGAGTATTGATGCACCTTAATTTTCGGTATAAGCCTGATCAACCTATGCATGAAAATTAGAGGGTGTCACAGTGCGATGGAGGAATACGAGTTCCGAGACCGGGATGGAACCAAGTATTTCAATTTTGTAGGGATGCCGTTGCCCGACAATGAGTCAGATGATGCAGTGATGGAAACATTCTGCCGCAAGACACTGACCACTTTTTGGCACTACATGATGGATGTTTGGTTGGTAAAGTGGTTGATGATAGGTTTAGAGTTATTGGTATAAACTCACTACGAATTGTTGATGGATCCACATTCAAAGTCTCTCCAGGGACTAATCCTCAGGCTACTGTTATGATGTTAGGCCGGTAAGTTGATTCAAATAACATTATATATATATATATATATATATATAGGCTATTAGCATATATGCAATTAATATTGCTACACTAGTTTCTAGCACTTAATATTGATACTGCATCACTTGTTTTGTATTATATGTATGTAACGGGGTAAGATGGTTGTGTTTCTATTGCAGGTATGTTGGCCTCAAAATACAAGAGGAACGAATGTCTTCGGCCTCAAATTACAAACTCATTTGCTGTGTTTTACATCACATGCTTGTTTGCTTCCTAATACAGTATAAAGTACTCCTCGAAATTCAGTTATTATATCAAATAATTTGGTAGCTTCTACAAGGAAGTTGCATACTATAATAAACCTCCCAGCTAATTGCTCTCTTCTCTTGCAAATGGATCTCTGAATTATAAACTTCCTCCTTATGATTGTATTGCAATGAAGAATATTATTTTACACATTTTTATTATCATCATTGTTAATATTTTTTTGTTAATTGGCATTTGATTAAGAAGCAAAAAAACAAACTTACAACTTCAAATTTTCACAAAGTTGCAAACGCTAGAAGAAAGTCTAACTGTATTTACACTTTGATATCAAGTGATGGCCAAAGACTTGAGCAACCCGATTTGATTCAGCAAGAAATTCTCAGCTTCTATGATAATCTATTGAAGTCCTCTGTGAGTAATCCTATTCCTGATCTCGGTTCTTTTGTGAAATGCCCTTTGACTGTAGAGCACTTTCAAAGTTTGTCTAGACCTATTTCTAATGAGGAAATTAGGTAGTCCATGTTCTCTCTCAAGGATGGTAAATCTCCAGGGAGTGATGGGTTTAATGCTCTGTTTTTCAAGCATTCTTGGGCTGTTGTTGGTGCTGATGTGACCAGGGTAAATTAACTCCACGATTATTACTTTGGTCCCTAAAATGGCTAACCCAACTATTGTGTTTGACTTTAGGCCTATCTCATTGTGTACTACTATCTATAAATGCTTGGCTAAGGTTCTTGCTAATAGGCTTAAAGGATATTTATCTTCTTGTATTAGTCTCAATCAAGGTGCCTTTGTTGCTGGTAGAAATATCTCACACAATATTCTTCTAGCTCAAGAACTCTTGAGGGATTATCACAAGAATGATGGGGATCCAAGAGTAGCTATGAAAGTCGACTTAACTAAGGCTTTTGACATTGTATCTTGGGGTTGCTTGGAAGCAGTCTTGAAAGCTTTTAACTTTCCTCCTCATATGACAAAGCTTATCATTTCTTGCATCAGTTCTGCTATGTTTTCAGTGAATATAAATGGTACTTTAAAGGGTTATTTCAAAAGTTCAAGGGGAATTAGACAAGGGGATCCCCTTTCCCTTTATCTTTTTGTCCTTGGAATGGAATTTTTGACTGGCATGTTGGAGAAGGAAACCTCCTCTGAAGTTTTCAACTATCATTGGAAATGTAGTCCTCAAAAAATTACCAGTCTCCTTTTTGCAGATGATCTCTTGCTTTTCTCTTCTGGTGACTTGGATTCTATTGATTGTATTCTAAAGGCTTTGAACTCTTTTGGGAGTATCTCTGGATTGCTGCCTAACCATTCTAAGAGTGTAGTCTTCAGTGCAAGTATTCAACCTCCTTTGCTTGCTCAAATTCAAGAAAGATTAGGTTTCAATCTTGGTCAGCTTCCTATGAAATATTTGGGAGTGCCTCTCCTCTCCTCTAAACTCAAGCAGAGTGATTGTGATGTGCTATTGGATAAGATCTCTACAAGAATCTCAAGTTGGGCTACTAAGTATCTGTCCTTTGCAAGTAGACTTCAATTGGTAAAGGCTGTCTTATTTGCTACCCAGGTTTATTGGTTTTCTACGTTCATATTGCCGAAAGCTATTATCAAGGATCTCACTTCTCTTCTTAGACAATTTCTGTGGATAGGCTCCAAAATGTGTAAAGGTAGTTATAAGGTGGCTTGGAGTCAGGTTTGCCTTCCTTTTAAAAAGGGAGGTGTGGGGGTTAAAGATTTGGAAGAGTGTAATGTGGGTGTTATGTCCAAACATCTTTGGTCTCTTCTTCAACCCAATTCTTGCTCTTTATGGACCTCACGGGTTAATTTCCATTTGATCAAAGGAAGGAATTTTTGGGCCCTTTCTATTCCAAGACATTGTTCTTGAACTTGGAAGAAAATTCTTACCCTTAGGCCTTTATTTAAGCATGTAATCAAGGTTTGGATTGGTGATGACAGAAGTACTTCTCTATGGATCAACAATCGGCATCCTCATGATCCTCTTGATACTATATTTAGTCCTGCTATGATCAGATCTTCTGGTTTGGGTATTAATGCTTCAGTGAGTAGATTAATTAGTTCATTTGGTTGGCATTTTCCTATCTTGAACTCTCAGGAATAGTTAGACTTTAAGGCAAACTTTCCACCAACTTTCAGGCCAAATGTTTCTGTTAAGGATAAAGTAATCTGAACTCCTTCAAATGGGAAGTATTCTATTCAATCAGTTTAGGATACAGTGAGATATAAGGCTCCCCTTGTGGATTGGGTGAATGTCATCTGGTTTAAGCATCACATTCCTAAACATTCTTTTTTGTTATGGATGGTTCACCTAAATTAATTCTAAGTATTTTTTTTCTTTTCTATTGGCCTGGTGACTAATGCTACTTGTGTTTTCTGTGTCTCAATATGAAGGATATAGATTATCTCTATTTCCAGTGTAGCTTTTCTAGGAGGCTTTGGAAGAGGATTAATCAGAAATGCCTTTTTGATTGGCCTGATGGTGATTGGGATGCAATTATGCATTGATGTATTGCTACCTTGAAATGAAAGTCTCTTCTGTGTACTATTAATAAGCTAGCCTTTTCAGCTACCATCTATGAACTATGGATGGAGAGGAATAGGAAAGTCTTTAGTGATGAGTGTTGCAGTTTGGATGAGCTTTATTCTAAGGTTATTCAATCTGTCAGATATAACATCTTCTCCTATGTCAATTACAAGGCAAATGATGTAAATCAAGAATTGGTTCGACTATGGGGTCTGCCTGAATCAGTATTGGAAAGATAGATGTTGCTCTGGTTCATTCTCTATGGTTGGGTTTCATGTGCATATGTGGTGTCGTTCTGATTTGTCCTGCAGAGGTTTTGGTGGTATTGCTTTGATTCATTCATCTTAATTATCTTGGTGCATGTTTTGGCATTTTCATTATTGCGTACGTGGTGCTATTTTCATCTGCTTTCGTTTATGAGATTTATGCAATATCGGCTCGGCTTATTTTTGACTTCGGTTTTCATTTGGTGTATTGCTATAGGAGATGCTTTTATTCATTGTTGGTCCTGCTGTTGGATTTCAGATGGAATCTTCATCATGATTGTTTCAAGTCATGGCTTCCTTTCTTTGTTTTGTTTCTTATGGTGGATTTTTGGTTTCCATTTATTCTGATTTGTTCTAGGGGTATACCCCTAGTATTATGTAAGCTTTGGGCCTTTTTTTTATATATATATCTTTACCATTCAAAAAAAAAAAAAAAAAAAAAAGCTTACAAAACAGATGTAAAGCCTTCACTGGTATAGGCTTTTAACAACACACCCAACATGTGCCCATAACCAGCCATAAACTTTTTCCCAAAGCAAAAGGATTAACTATATATATATATAGGGTTAAGTGCATTAAACCCCCTCTTCTTTCTTCTCTCTCTCAAGTAATCCCCTAAACTATGATTTTGACTGTAAACCCCCCAAACTATCACGATTTTTACAATTCACTCTTTCCCGTCATAACACCGATGGTTACAATTAAGGTAATTTGCACTCAGATCCCCTGAGGTTTCAATCAATTGCACTCGCCCCCTAAGATTTCATTTTCCTTCCAATAACACCCCCTGAAGGGGAGAAATGACCGGAATGCCCTTGTGTTGTCTCCCTTATTTCATGAGACAAATATCTAGGTGGTGAAATTATTTCTATGCCCTAAGATGAAAACCCTATAATGTATATATATCTATAACAACTATTCTTATAAATATTTTCATATTTTTTAAAATATATATTAATTAATTAATATACATTAATTGAAATGTAACTCTAATGAATATTTCATAAGACATAGAGTAAATATATAAGACAAATATATTTCGGCAAGAAAAAATAATATAACTTCAAATACAGAAATCTGTATATATTTATCTATCTATCTATATACTACTAATGAAAACACAAGGACTATCTAATATTTCGATTCATTATCACATTTTACAATATAAAAAATTATAATAAGTAAAATTTGTCATTATTTAAAGTGTAAGGGCTTAAATTAACTTTACAAAAAAATTAATAAATAATAAACCATTTGTCATATTTTTATAAAAATATAAAAAATTACAATAAGTAAAGTTTGTTATTATTTTACAGGGCTTAAATTAATTTTACACAAAGAAAAATAAATTATAAATAAAGAATAATAATAAATAGTAAATTAATTTTATACATGTATCACCTTCTAAAATACAAAAAAAAAATATAATCATAAATAAAGTGTATTATTATTATTTAATATAAAAAGTCACAATATTAGTTTTAGGAAAAAATTAAAAAACGATAACTTTTGGGGCATATATTACAAAAATGACAATTTTAAAAAAATAATTTAAAGAAATATGATAATATTTCAAAAATCATTGTATCCAAAGTACTTGAATTTTTTTTCAAATTGAGCTGAAGACACAAGGGTTGTTTGGTCCATTAATTTAGCCAACATGTCTTTTACACTAAAGCAAGGGCACGAGAGTCATTTCATGGAGTCTTCACCCTTTCAAGGGGTGTCATTGCAAGAAAAATGAAATCTCAGGGGACGAGTGCAATTAACCGAAACCTCAGGGGATCTGAATACAAATTATCCTAATTTTAACTAACGGTGTTATGACAGAATGAGGTTAAATGCAACACTTAAATAGTTTAGGGGGCAGTGCTTAGTTCAGGGGGTTAGTTGAGATAGAAAAGAAAGAAATGGGGGTTTAATGCACTTAACCCTATATATATATATATATATATATATATATATATATGTCCACTAACTCTTGCATCTGCAGGTGTCTCTAATGAATCAATTATTGCAGACAATTTGTTTTGCAGCATTTGAGAGTCTCCACTAAGTGGCATTCCCTCGCCAACAGTTGAATTAGTTCCCAAAAATAGAGCATTTATCAGCTTTAGTGCTCGTCACGTCACAAATATGAGTGAAACTAAAGTAAATCATCTAAGTCTCTCCTATTCTTCATTAAATCTGCGACGGACCCCATTGATCTATCCTGCTCTCTGCCTCCCATTGATGCAAACAAATACCTTCCTCTCTTTCCGTTCCAGGTATATGTATATATTGATGCAAACAAATACCTTCCTCCCATTGATGCAAAAAAATTATATATTTATATTTTTTTGGTGAGCCCTAATTGGTGATGACTGTGTTGATGGTAGTAGCATGTCTACGTCTTTACCTGTTTATTGTGTTTGAGAAAATGTAATTGTTTCTTGTTATCAGGCTACATTTTTCTTCCTTGTATGTTTTCGTTGCAAGTGTACTATTTGATGATCTAATGAGAATTTGAAAAAAGTTCCACATACCTAAGGGCTTGTTTGGGAAGTGATTTTTGGGCTTTGTTTTGGTTTTGGTTTTTGATTTGAAGACCAAATCATATTTGGTTGGTGGTTTTTGGACTTGGTTTTGGGCTTTTTAAAACCAACCATTAAAACCATTTAGTTTTGGCCTACAATTTTTGACCCCTCTCTCTCTACATATGGCCGAAAATAAGAATTATTTCGCAAAAAATAATATATAATATTTGGAAAAAAATTATTTTTTGAAAAAAAAATCATATTTTGAAACATAATATATATTTTTTGCAAAATATCATATTTTGGAACATAATATATATTTTTCGCAAAAAAAATTTATATTTTGGAACATAATAAATTTTCGGAAAAGTATTTTTCAAATTTTATATTTTGAAAAAAATAATTTTTGGAAAAAAATCATATTTTAATATAATTTTTCAAAATTTTATATATTTTTTGAATTATATATATTTTTATGAATTTTAAATATTTCGCACTTTTAAAAAAATATAAAAAAAAGTGCGAAAATTTTATAATAAAATATAAATATTTCGCACTTTTCAAAAAAAAAAAAAGTTGCTTGAATTTTATAATTTTCTGGAAATATTTTTTTCAAAATATAATTTTCTTGAAATATATATTTTTTGAAAAAATATATTATGAAAAACAATATTTTCGGAAAATTAAGCTGGAGAAAATTTTTTTGGAAAAAATTATAAATATTTCACACTTTTTTATATTTTCTGAAAAGTGAGAAAATTTTATAATTTTCTGGAAATATTTTTTTAGAAAATATAATTTTATGGAAAGTGCGAAATATTTTTATCAATTATATATATATTAATATATATTATTTGAATTTTATATATAATTTTCACATTTGAAAATATTTTTATCAATTATATATATATATTTTTGAATTTAAAAAAAATAGAAATTTAAATATTGTTTTATATGATTTTTGAATTTTATATATTTCTTTCGAATCTATATATTTTTTTCCCATTTTATATCCTTTTTTTCTAAATTTTTTAAAAAATTCAGTATATAATATAATTTTCAAAATTTTATATTTTTTTTGAATTATATATTTTTTTTCGAATTTAATATATATTATTTGAATTTTATATATAAGTTTAACATTTTAAAATATTTTTTTCGATTATATATATATTTTTTGGAATAAAAAAAAATAGAAATGTCAATTGTTTTCGGGAATTTTAAATATTTTTTAATTATATATATATATATATTTTCATTTTAATATTTGTTTCCAATTTTATATATATATTTTTCATATTTATTTATTTTTAATAGATATTAGTATATATATATAATTACACCAAGACCAAGACCAACTCCTTACCAAACATGGTTTTAGATTTACCTAAAATCACCCAAGATCACCAAGACCAAAATCACAAGACTAAGACCAAAACCAAAACCAAAACCAAGTTACCAAACGGGTCGTAAGTGTCTTTTTTGTTTTTGTTATGTATGAATAGATACAACCTTAATTTGGAGAAATGTTTATCTTTATCTGTTTTAATTCTGCTGATGCAAACTTATACCGGTAAAGGGGTTGTTGTACAAGATGTCCCTAAAAGTAGGTGTAGAATCATTTTTATGGGGGATTAAATTTATTAATTTCAGACCAGATATTATTTTAGTGTGCTATCAAATGCTGCACAGGTGAGGTGTAGATAGTTTCAAACCTGTTTTAAAGGATGAAAATTGACACTATCTACACCTCACCTGAATTTCCTTGTCTGCTTTGCCCCACATATTCTACTTCATTTTGGTAGCTGCTCTAAATACAAACAAGTATATAGCGTCTCAGCTACAGCGCCTTCTTTCTACTATTAGTGTTATTATTGGAATTTTCATTTGGTAGCATGTCAAAATCTTATCTCATTTTCAACAAAAATCAGTCATTTTTTTTTCTTCTTCTTTGTAATATGGACATCAGACCTTCAACATTTTGAGATTTTACCTCGGATAGAAATTTATACAAGTCAAACATTGTCTTGACAAAATTCATCCTTTAATATTCATCATTATGCTCACTCCCATTATAATGCACCGAGACCTACACCTGCATAGGAGGTCCCTTTCAAGACTAATACTGCTTAATCCACCCAACTAATGCCCAAGCTTCCCTCAGATTACTATTTTCTGTGATTTGATGTTTGGAATCTGAATTTAAGCAGTGGACAATGGAACAAAACAAACTGGCTACAACTTCAATTAAAAAAGGTTAATTAATTCCTGAAAAAATAAGTCCTTTTCCTTATCAATTATTTTTTTTATACAAACATATCCATTCCGATAAATAACAATCAAATAGTACTAAAGCAAAAATAAATTTCTCAATGTCACGTTTTGAAATTAATGCTAGTTGGGTGAAGCCTTACAACTAACTCCAATATATCTAAGACCTCCTCGTATGTTCTTGCGTACGAGGCTAGAGTTCTGTATAATGTGATGTAAATATATATATATATATATCAGGACCATCGAGAACATGTCTAAAGCTGAATTTTCAGACATAGATGACCTGAGAGGAAGAAGATCTGTATTATCCTTGTCATCCTCCAGTCTGAAGCTGCAAATTGAGAAAAGGTTGGTCATGGTACTAGCAACTCAAGCTTCATTAAGTTTATGAATTCCGTTGATTTTCTTGGATATCTTTGCTGTCATCACTGGATTCGTCGGGATCTTGCTTTGTGGATGACATGCCTGATTCCTCTGTCAGCAAACTTGATAAACTTTCACAGAACTGGTACCAGGATCAGGTAAGCACAATAAGTTATCATTGACCCAAAAATAAAATCAGCTTTTTAAAAGCATCATTATACCTCTTTGTACAATACCAGCTCTCCTGCAGATTTTGATATTTCTACGACACAATGCGTGGGTGCTACCTCAATTACCTAAATGTTGCCACATACAAAGGTCAGAATCTGATGTCCTGCATTGCAGCGACAATATACACCAATTATTTACCTCTGCTTTTAGGTTGAAACATGATCTAGAACATCTGGTCATCTTCTGCTTTGGGTGCATTTTCATCTGGCATTGGAGTCATTAGCTAAACAGAAACGGCACACTTGGTTAAAGTTGGAGTTTTATGCAGATTGTACCTTAGACTTGTTCATCCTTTCCACTGAGAGACTCACATCATTTGCAGCAGCTTCAATTTTCTCTATGGTTTCGTTGATTGTATGCTTGGATCCAAGGGTTATTTTCTGTTTTTCATTTTCCTATATTGGAATGAAGCTCATCAAAGTATTAGTAAAAGAGGAAACCTGTGTGGCAGTCGACTGATTTTTTTTTTTTTTATATATATATACACTTGCCTTTTCTTCAAAAAGGCCTGATAGATCGAGGTCATGTGACATTGCTATTAGCTGGAAAGCATTGATAAAACTTGAATTACGGGGCATCTTCGTATCCGTCTCATCTTCCTGCACACCAGTATCATATAATTAGGTAAAATTGTGAAACTCTCTGTGCCAATCTTCAAGTAGCCACTACCTTTACTGAATTGAAAGATTCATGAACATCATCCTGTTTGATGTTTTCATCAGATTCAATCTGCACTGCAGGCTCATAATGTATTTGAAACCACTGATCTTCGAGAATCTCCGGTATTGTTATTCGCTGCAGGGAGATTCAGAAGTTATTCCATTTCTCATTTTGTTTCGGATGTTTGCTTTGTTTTGGTATGGTATTACAAATTTTCAATCTCTACCGTTTTGGGATTCGGATCAAGTATCCTGGAGATTAGCTTCTTCTGACTTTGTGTAAACCACACCGGAAATATGTATTCTGCATTGAATATCTTTGTGCATATACAATTATCAAATACGGTAATATCCTCTGAATGGAAAACATGTATATTTGCGTCTATTAGACTTGGAACTTACCTTTCTATACAAATTCATCAGGTTAGGGTCATCAAATGCTAAATAACCAGCAAGTAGTTCGAAAAGGATAACTCCACAGGACCAGACATCTGCAGCTGCTCCCTCATAGCCCTTGTTTGTAAGCAGCTATTCACCGATTAATGTAGTATTAGTCATGGATTGAAGAGAATTCAGGTATGTTGTGTTTCATTCAGGAGAGTTTAGCTTGTGTTTGCCTCTCTATTTTTTTCCTTGTTCCTTGTAGTTATATATGGTATCACTTTCGTTTCAAAGCAGTTGAAACTTAATACTGGATTGAAGAGTGGATAGAATATTATACTTGTTACCTCTGGTGCTACGTAGCTCGGAGAGCCGCATGCTGTTGATAGTAGGTTTCCTGGCTGTTAGTCATAAAGGTAGTGGAAGATTAAGATTTCATAAAGTAAAGTAAGGAAGCTTAAGCGGTTAGAGAGGGTGTGACTTAAATCTTTCAACACTACCTTTTTGAGAGCACTGAGTCCAAAATCAGAGACCTTGAGATTCCCCTGATTGTCCAACAGCAAATTTTGTGGCTGTAGATGAAATGCAAAGATCCAACAGTGGTGTTGTGGAGAATGATGAATGGAAGTAGCTAATATGAAAGTTTCATTCTGACCTTTAGATCTCTATGATATACCCCTCTGCAATGGCAATAATCCACAGCATCAATTAACTGCTGGAAGTGTTTCCTAGCTTCCTCCTCACTTGCGATTTTAACATAAGACTGGAAAAGAAAAGGTTCAAGTCTTAGCAGAGATTATCCCAAAAATAGATAGTTATCGATCCAGCGGATGATGTTAGAAACTCACCATCTTGTCAGAGAGCTGCCCGCCAGCTACATATTCCATCACAATGTAAATCTTTGTTTTTGTGCCAAGAACCTTGCACAAGAATATGCCCAAATTTAACAGAACTCTGTAGACAAGTGTACATATTATATATACCTGTTCTAAAATTGGCTCACATACCTCATGTATTCTCACAATGTTAGGATGGTGCAGAAGCTTCATGGTACTGATTTCTCTCTTTACCTGAATACATACAGAAATCAAAGGAATCACACACTCACACACATGCATAATATATCATCCTATTATTCCTTGCCTAGCTAACACCGAAGGAACAAAAGGGAGAGAGGAGTGACCTGAGACATGAGATTATGTTCCATGACCATGTTTTTGTCGATGATCTTGATTGCCGCATACTGCCCGTTGATTGAGTTTATGGCCAGTTTAACCTTAGCAAAATTACCTTCACCGATTGTTCTACCAAGTTGGTAGTTCCCAATGCTATTTGCATATCCCATTCAATCTGCTGTTAATTTTCTTAACTTTCCTTTAACAGTTTCGAAAACAAGTCGTTCGTTTCCAGGCACTTGGAAGCAGCTTTGATTGATTCACTTTCCAAGATCTTTGGTTCGTTTTGCTGAATTCACCTTCCATATTTAGTGACCTATTGTCATTAAATAGAAAGCTTGTTGTAGTCTGTCAGATTTTGTGGTATTGATGATTTTAGGAATATAATAATAGTTAGAAGAGATAATAAAATGCATGTGGGTGTAGATTGTATGCACGAGTAGAACAAGGGTTGGACATTGCGGGGTTGTGTTCTGTTGGTCAAGTGAATGTCCTTGTTTTGAATGGAAGGTGGTGGTGGTAGTGGTGGTTGTTGCTGTCCAGCATTTCCACGAGATGTCTAGCTGCCCTACGGGTGGATGGATATATTATTGGTTGTGGACATTATTTTATTTAAACACCCAATTTACAATTAATTATATTACGTTTCTGTAATAACATTCAATCAAAACTTGCTTTTGTCCTCCTCAAACGTGAGGATGAATTCCTTGTCATTTTGCCCAAGCTAGCCAAACCCAGTTTCAAAATATATATCCCCTTCTTTCTTTATATTTTTCTAGAGGTGGTTCTCGAATATCACATCATAAATTTCATGAACAACTTAACATCAATCTTAAAATTCGTATAAAACCAGCTCCATCACTTAATTTTCATTAATTAGGGTGTTGTAAGAAGCTAATGGACCGTTGATTAGGTATACTGCTATGCAAAGTTTAGTTCCACATGATTTTAAGGTGCCTCTAAGATTTAATAAGGTCTAAGATTTAACAGTTATTTAATTCAAACCAGATATGTTATACAAGAAGTGGTATAGGCAAAGCGTGATCTATGGACCAGTCATGCACCGTAATTCTCTTCAGATTTGATTATGTGACAATAAACATATATCAAGCCAAGATACAGAGGAAGATAACCCGAGCGATTGATACGGAATTTTTACCTATTGGTTGGAGAAATTTAATAAGGAATTGAGATTGATACGGAATATCACATCACATGATTGGTTGGAGAAATTTTGGAACAACCTCAACATTTGACATCAATGTAGCTAGTTTCTTACTTAAACCCACAATTTTGAACCTGTCAGTTTGTTTTTTGTTGTTTGTTGTGTCAAACAATGACCTCATTGAATTAATCTTTGAAATATTTAAATATATGTTCTCCAATAGGTTAAGTAAGGGTCTGTTTGGATGCCTTGTTTTTTGTTTTTGTTTTTTTACTGTTCACAAGACTAAAAAAAAAAAACACGTTTGGCAAACGCGTTTACTGTTCACTGTTTTTTCCCCAAGAAAACTGTTTTCTGTTAATAGTGTGTAAAAGTGATGAAAACACCAAATACAACTTTTAGTTGTTTTTTGAGTTTTTTCACTGTTTAGGTGGTAAAAATAATGAAAACACCAAATTCATAAAATACAATTTTCACCAAATAAAAGTGGTGAAAACACCTTCATCCAAACGCTTTTTTGTTTTTAGTTTTTTCCTGAAAAAACAAAGACATACAAAAACAGTTTTTATATTTGAAGACAGAAAACAAATACAAAAAACAGGTTTTCCAAATGCACCCTAAATGTTTGGGAAGGAAAAGAACCATGTCTACTTTCATTTTTGAAAAGAGAAAACAAGTAGGAAATATTGAAATCAAAGAAAAAAAAAAATTCTGTAAAAAGATTTGAACCCATCACTATTCACTATATAAAAGATTTATATTTCTGAAATGGGCATGCAATTTTTTGTGAATTTATTCATAGAATATTTAATTTTTTGGGGTAGTGATAGGATTTATTGAAAATAATTGGGGTAGTTTTTCAATTGATGAGAGTGGCCAGATATATTGCATCGCAATTGTTAGATTAACTCACGTGATTTCATAATATGGGATGGGATGACAGGTGCCGGAAAATTTGTGCCTTTAAAAGCATGTCGAGAAATCAATTTGTAGCTTTATAAATACAAGGGCTATTTCAAAGGGAGCAAAAGTAGCATTAAATTTAGAGAAAACTAAAATTATTAGCAACTTGAAATTAGCTACAATATTTGTATTGTATGAGTCCTATTCAATAATTGACTGTACATGTAATGGAACCCCAAATCTGTATATATATGATGTAAAGTTTAAACCATGTTCAGAAGAATTGAACAACAATTGAGTTTGACGATTGGAAAGGAAAGACCGAATAGTGTAAAGAGCAAGTAGTCCCCTTTGGGTGCTCATTAGACATTTACCGGTAGGTGGGTTGAGACTGAGAGCCAAAAGTCTTTATCATTCCCAACAATTTGGATAAATGGACAAGTCATAGCCTCGTCTTCAGCCGGTGCTCGTCCACCACTAGCCTTGCTTATATCTTGATGCTTATATATTACTAGTAGTACTATATTTATATATATATCCTTTTCTCCATTATTAGTCTATAATGTTCATTTCTAATGCAGTAAAAGTTTAATGTTGACCATTTGGTGGGGGTGTTATGATTGATTTTTTTTCTCCGAAACTAGTATAGTGCTGTATTAATTAATATGGCAGCTACGTGCTATCTTCTCTGAATACTACTCGCAATTGTCAATATCCTGGACCAGCTGTTCCTTAATTTTGACTATTAGCATATATATATATATCAATTCATTTGACCTTATACAAAGGAAACCAATTTGATCATCTCAAGCATTTAACTTTTACTATCAAAAATAGGGCAAGGAATAGGTACGTACAAAATTCAAATTGGTTTCCTCAAGCAAAATTTGAAATTTGCAGCCACAGAAGGTCAATTTCATTTTTGAGACAAGACTGGAATCCATTTGTCGGTAGAAAGAAATGGCTGGTTTGGGAATCATCGTTTTTGTTTTTGTTTTGAGAATAAAAAAATAAGAATAATTCTTATTCTTGTTCTTATTTTCTCATCCAAAAGAACAAAAACAAAAAACATATTTGGGGCAAAAAAACATACATATTCTCACACAATTTTTCCTCTTTACCACAATTTTTTTTTTTTGAAAAATCCCAAAAACAACAAAAAAACAAGTTTTTATTGTTCCCTTGTTTTTTCTACTATTCACGAAAACAGTTTCCAAATTGAAAACAGAACAAACAGTAAAAAAGGTTGTCAAACATGTTCTGTTATCCTGAACAGTGCCAAAAAACAAAAAACAGAACAAAAATAGGATTTCCAAACGGGGCCAAAAGCACTAATTTGCCTTTATTATTATTATTATTATTATTATTATTATTGTTATTGTTATTGTTGATGAAGTGATTTTTTTTTGAGGATACCTACCAATTGTTTGGCTTATTCTCAAAAATTGGTGAATCATGAACAATGTTATCTCTCGGCCTTTCCTTCATGTGCAGGCCTGGCCATTGGCCCTTGTAGCTTTAGCTATATTTGCATCTTTTCTGGTTTATCTTGATGTAAAGCCCGGTAGTCCTCCCACCACCTATGTGTAAGGCTTGGCCTCTTTTCAATCAATATATATATATATATATATATATATATATATATTGATTACCTTTCACCAAATAATAATAATAATAATTGTAGTCTTTTTTCATCTCATACCAAACAATAAAAAAGAAAAGAAAAAATTGTTAGGACTACTTTTCTTGGTAAACAGCTTTTTAACAACAAGCTACATTTAAATGCCAATAAGTTACGATTGAAGGATAATGCTTTCAGTTCATTGTAAATTTGTAAGGCTGTTAGCTCCCTTTTCTTTTCTTTTCTTTTTTTTTTTGGATTTAGGGTAAAAGGGGATACCTTCAGGATGGACTTGCCACTAGTTTCATTTATATACTCTGGAACATGTCTGTTTGTTTTATGTTGTTTGTTTTATGTTGTAAAAGAGGTGACTCGCGAAAAGGTTAATCAATGAGGATTGACTTATTTTAGGAGATTGGTCCAATGATTTATTTATTTGGGAGATTGGCCAAAGTTTGGTTTATTTGGGAAAATGGCTCAAATAAGGTTTGTATGCGAGAGCTTGCATTATACAGAGGGAGGTATGAGGGACTGATGTGTTTTATAGCTCGCATATGAACTCATAACCCTATATGCTGCTCGCGTATGGAGTACTGTTCAGAATCTAGGGGAAATACTTGAGATATGTAAATAGTGGGTCGGGACTTTATTTACACCGTTCTAAGCAAAAGTACCTTAGAGAGGCCGATAGTACTCAGGGTCACGAAAAAGGTATGCATGCAAAAGGTTATGACTCCGGAAAAGCTATAACAACATGGTTCCTTGGCTAAGGAAAAATCAGGTCCGCGATGAAACAGGCGCGGATCACAGGGCACGGGGTACAGTATAATCTGCGCAAGGGATTACGCGATTCAGTATCGCGCAGTCGAGGCCGCGAGATGATACTGTGCAGGGTATTTATGGCGCAGATTGGTATGGCAGGATCCATGTCGCGAGACAGTTGCTGACGTGGTAATAACAATCCGCGAGGATCTACTGGACACTCACGTCTATAAATAGAGGTGCGAGGGCTCACTTAAGGGGGACTTTTTGGAGACCAAGGGAGAGAAATTCCTAGAGAGATAAAGTATTTCGCAATCACTTGTAACTGCTATTTTCTCTTCCATTTCTCTTTCATTTTCTCTATAAAACAATCAAAAGCAATAAAAGCATCAGCGCTATTATTTTATTGACGAACTTGTGCGGAAACTATTTCCAAATCAATTAATTCGAACCCCTACATATGTTTTTAATTTTCGACACAATATAAACATATATTGGTCTTACACAAATAAAAACTCTTCAAGGGCTGTTTGGGAGGTGTTTATATTATGTACTTTAACGTTTTTAATTTTTTTGAAAGACGATAGTAGGAACTGGAACCGAACCGAAAAAATCGGTTTGGTTCATTGCATTAATGGTTCGGCTCCAGTTCTCATTTTTAAGGAATCGAAAATAACAAATCGATTCCGGTCCGCAAATGTACTTTCTTAACTGAATCATGTTTGACCTGATTTGTTTTGTTTTGCACATTTGAGGCCACCCTCTCGGATCACAAATTGATAAATGGAATGGGAATTCATGCATAATGCTGTTATAAGGCTATAAATAAACAGATGTGTTGTGATACTGAGTTTTTCATTTATTTATTCAATTTGGGTTTGAGGGTACTGAATTTGCAGGAATATCGACACACGTGATTAAGTTTGAGGTGGGAGCAATGTGCTGTTTTAAAGAGCAACAAAAGACACACTCACTCAAAAACACCTCAGAATCCTTTAGCCAGCTTTGTTTATCTATGCAACACTGAGGATATACTAATTAGTAATTTCACATTAAGACTGCTATTAAATGTACAACTCAGTTTGAATGGATATATAAACAATTGGTTTGGCTAGATGGGAAAGGAAAATTTTCAAGAAAATGATTTTTTATGCAATCTCTTATTTTCTTGTTGTGAAATGTTCTTACAATTCTTTATTTGGAATGAAAAATTATAAAAAAATTATATGTAAATTCTTATTCTTATCAATTTAATATTTTTATTATTTGAGATATTATTCTAATTATCTAAAGTATTTTAAAATAAATTTAACAAAACATGATGTTTTTCAAACTTTGCAGTTGTAATGAAAATATATCTTTAGTGTAAATTATTTATTATAGACTTCTCATTTTGCACGTGATTTTCCCTAATCTAAATAAAAAAATAAGCAATGGCAGATAGCAATATCGTATGGATTCGCCATATCACATTAAATTGTTTAAAATGGTAAGCCGAGTGAATAGGCACGCAAACAACATGTGAATTTAGACTAGTCTTGATCACAAATGCAAAGTAGACCCCCAATTCTTTTTTATTTTATTTGTTATTTTTCTATTTTTTTGACTTGCGCGGACTATTTTGCGCGCGTGGATTTCATTGTGATACGCCATGGTTCCAATCATGCGACCCAAGTTACTTCAAAGGTAAAGCATAACTGCAATAATTTAATCAAAACATTAAGGAAACGTGAACCACACCTTTTTGGTTGGTTTTTGCCTTTCATCACATTTTATGTGATGGATTTAAATTATGCTTGGTTGATGCGGAATCAATTTATGTTACAGTTATAAAAATGGTTTAACGTATTCAGATTATATAAGTGAGATTGGATGAATGTTGGTGTTGTATAATATTATTGGTCCGTTCTAAAAACATTACAAACACAGGTTATTTGCTTTAATGAACTATGACCAAAATTTAAAATCTGTGAATTTGAGTCTAATAAACTATATTTCTCAAAAGATAATGTTGCAACTTGAAGGTGCAAGCTCAAGAAAAAAATGTTTTTGAAAGTAAATTAACTTGCCAATTAAGAAAATGTCTTTATATACTTTTAAATGGTTAAGCGATACATGTCCTTACTCTCAAATGAGAGATCAAGTATTCAAGCCTTAATGGAGGCAGTGTGTGTGAGTTTCTTACTTTTCAAAATTAAATTTAATATAAAAGGTTTAAAATTTTTACTAATATAATGAAGTTATGGAATAATTCAATTGATTGCGAAGTTTTGAATGATTATGTTAAATTAAAATCTTATGGCACACACATGGTGGCAATGTGAAAAATTTGGACATGTATAAGAGTAGTGTTGTAAGACATGAATAATAATCTGATTCATTTTTGTTTTTTTTTGTTGACTTAGCAAATAAGATACAAAATGCATTGAAACGTGAATATTTTTCTTTAAAAAATCTAGTAAGTAGATTCTTCATAAATCATATCATATAGGCAAGTAATGACAACTTTATGATTTCATGTAATGTGATTACAAAGAAGGAAAGGAAAAATCACCTCCTATATACTATTGAGGGTAGTTTAGGCATTTTGACTCAAAATGTGAGGTGATGGGGCATAATGATGATGAAATTGAATAGTATAGGGGGCAAAGTGAACACAGTAGGGTTAGTTGATTAAACTGGATAGTATAGGGGGGTTTCTTGAAATTAACCCTTATAAAAAAGATAAATAAATAAAAACTCCCCTACATGTTTAAAATTGTGTAAAGTATATAGTTTCCCAATTTATAAACACTTACAAAAAATAAAATCTGAAAAAAACAATAATTCAGAAGCAGCCAAAAAAAAAAAAAATGTTCAAAAATATATTTCCTCACTTTGATCTCCCAATTTTCCTCTCTCCGTGTACTGAAATTGCATCATGTTGAAAAGATGTGTTTTTGAGTGAAGGAGGTGGTACCCTTTTGGCGCACTAATAATATAATACGCGTACATGAGATATATGTCGTCTCTATAAAAGTCCCCACCCATTCATCAACACACTTAATAATTCCCACTCAAGCTCTTGAAATTACTTGTTATTTTGGGTCATATTCTACTCCCCTTTTCTTTATTTTGATAAATTAATTACAGAGAGAGAGAGAGAGAGAATGGGTTGCTATAGCCTTGTCAAAAATAGTTTTCTTCCGTTGCTCAATTCTCATTCTCAAGATGGGCTTTCTTCTCCGTCAACTGCAACTACCACTACCTCTTCTCTTACCACCAACAACAACAGGGGAAAGGTGTGCCTCTTTTCTCTCTCTCTCTCTCTCACACACACACACACACACATTATAATCATACTGGGTTATAAGTAAATAACTTTAATAATGAATTGCTAACGATTAAGTTAGCAACATATATGCAGGTCCTAGATTTGTTTTGAACCTAACAAATAGCTATATATATTAATGTAAATTGTATATGGGGCGCAGAAGTACTCTTGTACTAGTATGGTAACAGCAGCTCAGGACAATAATAACCCAAGCATAAAGCAATACACCCACCTCCCAACACAGCATGGACAAGGACAAGGACGCTACTTCACCAAAACTCTCAATTTCTCCGGAGACAAGCCTTCCACTCCCATCTTGGATACAATCAACTACCCCATTCACACCAAGAATCTTTCCCTTCAGGTATATATATATATTATATACTGGTACTCTATATCACTAAGTTTCTAAAACTAACGCTCATTTGCTCATGACTCGTGATCACCACACTGACCAGTATTATGTACATATATACTGCTTCAATTAATTAAGAAGATTCCTAGAAACATAATACATGGACTACATATGATATACGAGTGCGTGAGAGAGATAACTGTCGGTTTTTTTTCCTTTTAAATTACCGCAGGAACTTGAAATTTTGGCTGATGAACTGAGACAAGAGATTGTTCATACGGTGTCTAAGACGGGAGGTCACCTAAGTTCAAGTCTAGGAGTGGCCGAGTTAACAGTTGCGCTTCATCATGTATTCAACACTCCTGATGATAAGATCATTTGGGATGTTGGACATCAGGTACTTACTTAATTATACACTAATGAATTATACAATCCCAATTCTAATTACTTGCTCCATTTTAAATGAATTATATATATATATATGTATCATATTGTGGTAGTAATTGGATTGATTGGGTTGCAGACATACGCACATAAGATATTGACAGGAAGGAGGTCGAGAATGCATACAATCCGACAGAGCTGTGGGCTTGCAGGATTCCCAAAGAGAGATGAGAGTGTGCATGATGCTTTTGGTTGCGGCCATAGTTCTACTAGCATTTCAGCAGGGTTAGGTAGGCAAACCACCACATATATATATAGGACTACTTTTGTGAATACAACTAATTGCATACATCATCCAATGGACTTAATCTCACTGCCTAAGGCCGCCACGGGCTATTGAGTATAAATAAATATTCTGAAGCTTTAGATTTGTGCAGGGATGGCAGTGGGTAGAGACTTAATAGGACGTGAAAAGATGAATCATGTAATATCGGTGATAGGGGATGGAGCGATGACAGCAGGGCAGGCATACGAGGCAATGAACAATGCAGGCTATCTTGATTCCAACCTTATTATCATCTTGAACGACAATGCTCAAGTCTCCCTTCCAACAGCCACCCTCGATGGCCCTGCTCCTCCTGTTGGAGCTCTAAGCAGAGCACTCACAAGACTACAATCCACCACAAAGCTTCGCCAACTTCGTCAAGCAGCTAAAGTAATTCATTCCCACATTTTCTTTAACCCCTTCATTGCCTAATATGCCTACTTACACACTAATTAATTAATTTGACCCGTGAGCAGAGCATCACAAAGCAAATGGGAGGTGACGCCTCTAAAGTGGACTCCTATGTGAGAGGAATAATGGTGGCCTCTTCCGGGGCAGCTAGCTTGTTTGAAGAGTTGGGACTCTACTATATTGGTCCCGTCGATGGCCATAATGTAGAGGATCTAGTACCTGTTCTCATTCATGTCATCACTTGTTTAAGAGTTGGTACATCTTAAACAAGGTCAAGGCCATGCCAGAGCCAGGACCTGTTCTCATTCATGTCATCACCGAGAAAGGAAAAGGCTACGCTCCTGCTGAAATTGCAGCCGACAAGATGCATGGTGCGTACATCCTCACAAACAGACGCACCGCATATTTTCATTTTCCAAACATTAATTGGGCTAAACACACACTCACCATGTGTCTTTAATTTGCAGGGGTTGTCAAATTCGATCCCAAGTCCGGGAAGCAGTTGAAAACAAAATCCAGCACTCTTTCATACACCCACTACTTTGCAGACTCTCTCATCGCTGAAGCGCAGAGAGATGACAAAATAGTGGGCATCCATGCCGCCATGGGAGGAGGTGCTGGACTTAATTTATTTCAGAAACACTTCCCCGATCGATGTTTTGATGTTGGCATAGCGGAACAGCATGCTGTCACCTTTGCTGCTGGTCTTGCTACTCAAGGTCTCAAGCCTTTCTGCGCTATTTACTCTTCCTTCCTACAGAGAGGTTACGATCAGGTGAATATACGTGTGCCTGTTTAACATATACAATCCCTTATTCACATTCTGTTTAATTATTATAGTATCGCTCATGCAATGATCTTAATAGAACCGAATATATGCAACGATTATTGAAATTCAACGGGGCATGCAGGTAGTTCATGATGTAGATCTTCAAAAGCTTCCAGTGAGATTTGCCTTGGACAGGGCTGGCCTCGTTGGTGCAGATGGTCCTACTCATTGTGGAGCCTTTGACACCACTTTCATGGCTTGTTTACCTAACATGGTGGTTATGGCCCCGTCTTCTGAGACCGAGCTCATGCACATGGTTGCCACTGCTGCAGCCATAGACGATCGTCCTAGTTGCTTTCGGTTTCCTAGAGGAAATGGCATTGGTTCCATTCTTCCCCCAAACAATAAAGGAACCCCTCTCGAGGTATATCTATACTCTTGTATATACTAATTTATGTTTACATACTGTGGTGAAATACTTAACTATCTACATATATATATATATATATATATATACATCAGCACTAGTGTTCGGCTAATTAACAGATATGTATATATATGGAATTTACTATCTAGATTGGTCGAGGAAGGGTGCTAAGGGAGGGAAGTAGGGTGGCCATTTTGGGTTATGGAACGATAGTACAAAACTGTGTAGCAGCAGCACAGCTGCTTCAAACGCTTGGCATTTCAATAACCGTGGCGGATGCACGATTTTGCAAGCCACTGGATAGAAAACTGATCAAACAATTGGCCCAAGAACATGAAGTCCTCATCACCGTTGAAGAAGGATCTATTGGAGGATTTTCCTCTCACGTCTCACAATTTTTGGCTTTGAACGGATTACTCGATGGAAACCTTAAGGTATATTTTAAGTACATACATTTTTTTTATATTTTTTTGTACATACACATGTATATATATATATATATATATAGCGGCATGTGTTCATTTTAGAATACTCATGGATTTTGATTGGTTCTGATGGTGCAGTGGCGGGCTATGATGCTTCCCGACAGATACATTGAGCATGGAGCTCAATCAGAGCAAATAGAGGAGGCTGGGCTCAATCCTAAGCATATCGCATCCACTGTGTTGTCGCTAATTGGACAAAACAAGGATAGCATCCTTCACCTTGTCAACCTATAGATAATTAAGATTTCATATATATGCCACCACTTCAGCTAGCTGTACTTGATCATAAAATTTGTATATGTATTAATCATCAAATCCATCTCATACCAATAAGTTCAAAATCCCCAAAAGTATTGCAATATGTGAATACCAAAAGGTTTCCACAGTAAGTGTTCTGGTTGGGAACTAAGAGAACTTTATTATGGCATTTTGACTTGGTTGCAGTATTTTCAGACCCCTACTGTCCAGCTTCACAACAACTTTCTGTGTTTTTTACCTCGACATTAAACTCTTATGGCCATTAGTATCACCGTGTGCTAAAACATACCACTAATTGCAGTATCTCCTCATTTATTGATTACAGTTTCTTAATCGAAAAGAAAAAATGTAACAACCAACCTCCATCTTAGTTGGATCTGGCACTATCTGGTATTGCTAGAAAATATAAAAAGATACTGACTTGATGTTAGAAAAAAAAAAAAAAGTAATATCCTAAATAAACAATAAAAATAGAGGGTATTACTCATTGATCCAGAAAGTTACAGGATAGACATATATAGAGGGATGGAGCCATGGCGCGGGAATAGATAATAGTGGAGGTAATACTAAAGCATCGACATTAAAAGTGTAATTTCAATATTCATAGAACAAACTAAAGAAGGATAGCAATTAATACACGTACACCAGTAATAATTAATGCTTCTACGTACATAAGATTACACGAAATATATTCCTTTAAAAACATGACCCGGACAACCAAATTAATAAAACCCAACATCAATAGGGGCGCTCACCAACATAGTTCCCAACTGGATCATAGTTACAAGTGATGAATACATCACCGCTGTCACACAGGACACGAGCACATCCAACTCGTCGCGTGTTCCTCCACACGATCTGTGTATAGTGTCCACACTGTTGGGCAGCAACACAAGTGTTGGTGGAGTAGGAGTAATATTTCTGCTCGGCAGCCCATGCGTTAACAGCGTCTGTTGGTGTGGAGGTGGAGCCACTTCCCCAGTATATATTCTCACCTAGCTTAAAGTCATCTTCCGGGAATGAGTGCATTACCTTGCAATCTGATTTCCTTTGCCCAGCCCACCATTTGGCATACCTTTCTAGCTCAAAGTCCCACATTAGTGGTATCTCCCATTTGGTAGCCCTGACCAAGTTGTGTGCAAACAAAAACTCTAGCGACTCTCCAATACAACCCCAGCATAGCTGCTTCGATATCCTATATATACTTCCGTTGTTCGCCATTTCCTGGTGGTCTAATTTGGAGGTCTCGGACTCGGAGTTCGCCATATGGTGGTTCTTGCTAGTTACCGTTATGAAAAGGATGAAGACGGGAACCAAATGGAAATGGGATTTCATGTTTACTACTGATCCAGGTGAACTTAGTTTGTTGACCAATGTGACCCAATATACATATGCGAGTTACAACAAGATATGGTTGGTATGGTTTATGAAAGATGAACCACGAATGAATGAAATATATACCGAGTGTGGGGCGCACAATTCAATCATGGCTAACTTTTTTTTATGCTTCTCTTCTTTCTGTTAGCTAGAAGCCATTATTAATTCTACAGTGTATGTATGTATATATAGTTTCTACTCCCGTGAGCCAAAACAGTGCTGCTATATATGTTGAGTCCGTGAGCTGTGTTTTGTTTGTTTACCGGGAAAACGTTGACATTAACATGGGCCGGGCCCCCATGGCCATGGTTCCTTCCATAGAGGTGGCAGGCACTCAACATTTTTTATGTTGGTTGACAAAGGTCTTCAACTCTCTTGGTTTCAGGCCTCGGGTATAACTTGTAAGTTGAATTGGGATGGGTGGACAGAGCTTGAAGAATGATCAATGTCAGCAAGTGTCATTTCAAGTTGTACAGTAATTTTAAGGTTACGGGAAAACAAGAAGGGGGTAGATACTTCGCTGATATAATCCTATTATATGTCACACAAAGCATTGGGATTTGTTTTTTTAAAATTTATTTTTTATTTATAAGTTACTGATGGGTTTGACTAAAATTATTAATTATTCTAATTGTGGCTCATGAAAATCACATGAGAAATATTGTTCCAATAACGGCCTGAATCTATGTTGTCAAAGAAAGTTGTCATAAGGACGGTGCCAACCAAGAAATTTGTTCAAGTTGGCGCAGTAATTCTTGAAAGTTCATTCATGCACGGATCTGCAAAAATACCTATAAATAAAGGCATGATTTGTGTATTTAAGGAAGCACAGAAACACAAATGTGAGGAAAAATGTAGAGGGGTAAGAGATAAGAGAAGAGTGGTATCAATGATGGATCTAGGGATCCGTGTCAGTGGGGGCTAAAATTTTTTTTTTGGGTTTTTGGGGTATAAATGATATATATTTATTTCTTTGGGATTTAAAACAAATTTTCAGTGGGGGCTTAGTTGTAAAGAAATATAAATTTTATGATATCTAAGATAAAAAAAAAAAATTCAGTGCGAACTAAATACAAAATATCCAAAATTTTAAGATAAAAAATATAATAAAAAAAATTTCAGTGGGGGCCATGGCCCCCACTGGGCCTTAACTAAATCTGTCCCTGGGTGGTATCTGTTGCTACACCCTTGAGACCCACTAAAATCTCTGTGCTGAGAATTATGACTGTTGGTGAAAACAGTGTTTACAGCGGAAGCTATGAAGTTTTTTTTTTTTTAATCAAGGTGGAGATTGTTGGATATTGATTAAAATAGAAAAAGAAAAAGAAAAGGATGGTGATGAATTGATGATTCATGCTCACAGATTGCCAGTGGAAGCTTGAAGAAGCTGGACCATTCAAGAAGAATCAAGAACTCTTCACTACCATGATGAAGCTATGATGAAGCTGCAAGGAGGAAGAGAAGTTGAAGAGGAAGCTTCAAATTTTGGGTGTTGACTAGGAATAGTACACACGGTTTGGACACGTTTGAAGCCTCTACAATGAATTCTCAAAGTCGGTTGAAAGTCTATAAATAGAGGCTTTGAGGGGTTGTATAAAACATTCCAGACACCAAAATAATATCCAATAAGAGATAAAAGAGAAAGAGAATTTTGTGGGAAAATTCTCTGGGCTTGTAATTGGGGTTTTGGGGTGAGAGGAAAATTGCTGAGAGTGTAGTTGTAACAATTTTCTACATAGTGAATTTTTTCTCTGGTTGTCTTTGACAACGGAAGTGATTTTTCTTCGGTTTGGAGTTTTCACTTAAATTCTTGTGTTGTATTTTAATTTCTGTCTATTTTATATTTGACAAAGAAGGATCATTGGGAGGGAATTTGGAAAATAGTTCAAAATTCCTAACAGTTGGTATCAGAGCTTTGGTTCCTTGGTGTACTTTTGGTGGTGGATCCCGATGATCTAGAGAAGCCAGTTTCAAAGTACAGAAGTAGATATGTTAAGAAGTTATGTCTCAAACTCCGTCAAGTTTGAGGTGGAGAAATTTGATAAGTAGATTGATATTGGCTTGTGGCAAATGAAGTCAATCCGATTTACACAAGGATGTGAAGGTGTGGGCAATTTTAGCACCTGAAAAAAAAAATTCGGTGGAGCGGGTTCGGCAAATTGCTCCGAAATCCGTAAATGGAGATGTTGATATTGTCGCCAACAGTGTGTCTCTCTTTTCTCCATAAGAGACTGTGATGGTCATTTTGGCATGTTGTTGATCTCCGAGTTGCCATGAAA
Source organism: Cornus suecica (assembly GCA_963922005.1). NCBI lineage: Eukaryota > Viridiplantae > Streptophyta > Magnoliopsida > Cornales > Cornaceae > Cornus > Cornus suecica. The sequence goes on along the minus strand of OY998240.1, from coordinate 253,214 downwards.
GAGGACATGTTACTGTTAGCGGGTCCACAAATTTGCACACGGGCATTGGTTGACATTGATGCAAGGTGTGTGGTGGAGTTGATGTCGATGGTTGATGAACTTCCAAGAAAGCCAACGTGAAAGTTGCACCATAATATTTCAGCAGATAAGTTCAACATGTGTTGAGAAAAAATTCTTAGAATGGTTAATTTTAAGTGTGTGTACTCTTTATGGTGGAATATGATAATTCTCTGTGCTGAGAATTATGACTGTTGGTGAAAACAGTGTTTGCAATGGAAGCTATGAAGTTTTTCTTTTTTTTATTTTAATTAATATCCAATAGTTACTCCACACAAAGCATTCTTTTTCTTCTATTTTTTTACCGAAACGTAGTAACCCCTAGATATTCAATATCCAAAAAGACGAAACTGTTAAATATGTTTGGCAATACTTGTTTACCAGAAAAGTGCGAAATTTTATACCCATATAGAAGGCTTTGATTGTATTTAGATCATATTGATCAAATCATTGACATCTCAAAGTTAAAATCGCGTAAGAATAGTTTTCAGATTGTCTTTTTCAGCCTGTTGTTAAGGTTCGCACACCCTATGTACGAAGCCGTGCACACCTGCAAATCAGAAAACGCACACAAACACACCAAACAATCGACACAAGAATATATACGTGGTTCGGCCAAATAAGCCTACGTCCACGGAGAGCACCGTTTCACTAAAAATCACTGAGAGGATTACAAGGGGGTGATTCGCAGATCACACACGCACACACACTATGTATACTCACGCCTGTATCACCAGAATAATATAAACGTATATTATTCCTAACTCTCTTTCTCTATTTTTGTGTACACAATTCAATAGGAGAAGCCCTATATTTATAGGTGAGGATATAGAAGTGGGTTTCCCAATCTTCCGATGTGGGACAAGTTAATATAACAAAATAGTCATATTATATATATATGCCAATATATAACAATCTCCCACTTGACGACTTTGCCTTCATCAATCAACTCCATCAATGATCAGTGCTCGGTGCCCTCATTTCTGTCTTCAAGCTTAAAGACCAACTGAAGTTGCGCACAACTTCAGTTTCTCTGTTGTCACCACTTTGGTCAACATGTCGGTCGGATTCTCGCTTCCTTGAATCTTCTTAAGTGTTAATACTTCATCCTCTAATAGAGATCTGATAAAGTGATAACGAAGATCTATATGCTTGGTTCTCGAATGAAATGCTGAATTTTTCGCCAGATGTATAGCACTTTGACTATCACTATGTAAAACACTCTTCCCTTGCTCGAATCCCAACTCTGCCAACAAACCCTGTAACCAAATCATCTCTTTGCTAGCCTCTGTCACGGCTACATACTCAGCCTCTGTAGAAGATAATGCTACAATCCTCTGTATCTGTGAAATCCAACTGACTGCTGTAGTACCTACTGTAAAGACATAACCAGTAGTGTTTCTTCTGTGATCTATCTCACCAGCAAAATCTGAATCTACATAGCCATGTAAATTCACTTCACCTTTTCCAAAATAAAGGCATCTGTTTGTGGTACCTCGTAGATATCGCAATATCCACTTCACTGTTTCCCAGTGAGTCTTTCCTGGATTGGACATGAACCTACTGACTGCTCCCACTGCATATGCAATATCTGGTCTTGTACAAACCATTGCATACATCAAGCTACCAATAGCTGAAGCGTATAGAATACTGGCCATGTTGTTCCTCTCTGCTTCTGACTTGGGAGACTGCTTTTTGGATAATCGAAAATGATTAGCCAAATGTGTGCTAACTGACTTAACATCACTCATGTTGAACCACTTCAAAACCCGTTCAACGTAGTCAGCCTGAGACAACTGGAAAATTCACTTCTGCTTGTCTCTGATGATTCTCATACCAAGAATCTGCTTCGCTGTGCCTAAGTCCTTCATCTCGAACTCTTTTGCCAACTGCTTTTTCAACTTACTGATTTCCACAAAATCAGATCCAGCTACTAACATGTCATCAACATAAAGTAGGAAGATAATGTAACTCGTGTCAAACCTCTTGAAGTAGCAACAATGGTCAGCGTTGCACTTGATATAACCATGTCTATGCATAAATCCATCAAATTTCTTGTACCACTGTCTTGGAGCTTGTTTCAAACCATACAAGCTCTTTTCCAACTTACACACAAGTTTCTCTTTCCCTTTCTCTAAGAAACCTTCCGGTTGCTGCATATAAATCTCCTCCATTAGGTCACCATGGAGGAAAACAGTTTTGACATCTAACTGCTCTAGGTGCAAACCCTCTTATGCAACAATGCTAAGAACTGAATGAATGGTAGTCAGTTTCACAACCGGATAAAATACATCGGTGTAGTCGATTCCTGCTTTCTGCTGAAAGCCTTTTACTACAAGTCTCGCCTTGTACCTCTTAAAACCATCATGTTCTTCTTTGACTCTGTAGACCCATTTATTATGGAGAGCTTTCTTTCCTACCGGCAGCTCGGTTAGCTTCCATGTCTTGTTGGAAATAAGGGACTTCATCTCATCTTCCATCACAAGCTCCCACTGGCTCGCATCTGCAGCACTGCATGCTTCATCAAAATACTCTGGTTCACTTCCATCTGTGAGCAACAAATAATTCATGTATCTCCGATTCGGCACATGCTGCCGTGAAGACCTCCTAGGTACAGGAATAGGAGTCGGAGACTGCGGTGTATCAACCTGTTGAGTATTTCCATCTGCAATATGTTCGTCTGACTGAGTACTCTCACTGTCTTGAACATCATCTAACTCAACACACACAGGATCACTCTATGTTATAGGCTCTGAGGTTGTTGTGTGTCTGTCCTTGTACATAACCTTTTCATTGAAAACTACATCTCTGTTTCGGATCAGTTTTCGGTTCTGATCATCCCACATGCGGTAACCATACTCATCACCGCCATAGCCAATGAAAATACACTTTTGTGACTTGGGATCAAGCTTACCCCTCATAGTGTCACTAACATGTACATATGCAACACAACCAAAAACTTTTAAATGTAAAAGGGTTACCTCTCTACCGCTCCAGACCTCTTCTGGTATTATGTGCTCCAATGGTACTGATGGACCACGATTGATTAAGTAGGCTGCTGTACTGACTGCTTCTGCCCAGAACTGTTTCGGCAACCCTGCCTGAATGCGCATGCTTCTAGCTCTCTCAGTCAATGTCCGGTTCATCCGTTCTGCTACGCCATTCTGTTGTGGTGTACGTGGAACAATTCTCTCTAATCTAATACCGTTCTCATAGCAAAATCTCTTAAACCCGGTGTCCTGATACTCTCCACCATTATCGGATAGTAATCTCTTGATCTTCAAACCCGTCTCATTCTCTATCATAGCCTTCCAACTCTTGAACACACCGTACACTTCAGATTTATGTTTCAAGAAATAAACCCATACCTTTCTGGAATGGTCATCGATGAAGGTGACGAAATAGGACTTTCCGCCAATAGATAAGACATTTGCTGGCCCCCAGACATCAGTGTGAACTAGCTTAAGCTTCTCCTTTCTGAGTTCTCTGCCGCTTTTCTGAAAACTAACCCTCTTCTGATTACCGAATACGCAATCCTCACAGAAGTCGATATCAATCGAATTTAGACCTGATAGCTTTCCTTTTGCGAGCATAACCTTGAGTCCCTTTTCACTCATGTGACCTAACCTCTGGTGCCACAAATTATGATCCTCCTTGCTTTCTGCAATTGCTATAAATGTGCTAGCCTTGGTGGTAGTGTACAGCGTACCTGTTTTCTTTCCTCGTGCTATAGTCATAGCTCCCTTGGAAACTTTTCACTTATCTTCACTGAAAGTGGTCACATAACCTTCACTCGTCAACTGGCCTATTGAGATCAGGTTCTTCCTCAAGTCTGGAATGTGTCTGACATCCCTCAGCTTCCATATCGATCCGTTGAGTCTGATATGTACTTCACCCTTGCCAACAACACTGCAGGGTTGATCGTCACCTAGATAAACATTGTCAAGGTTTCCAGGTGCATAGCTCTCAAAGAGCTCTCAACTTGAGGTGGCATGGAAAGATGCTCCAGAGTCCAAAACCCAAGACTCTGCTTTGCTCTCCAAAGAGCATATCAGTGCATCATCTGCTTCTTCTAAGACAATATTTTCCTCTGTCTTGTCATCCGCTACCTTCTGCGGGGATCTACACTGGTTCCTTAAATGACCAGTCTTGCCGCAATTCCAACATTCGATTGCTTTGGAATTTCTGGGACCTCGAGACTGTGATCTTTCCTGTCTCGACTTGGAACGGCCACGCCTTTGGTTTCCGCCTTTATGTCTGTTCGAACCTCTGCCTTTGGTGTCAATATTCAATGTTGTGCCACTGCTTGAAGAGTCTGACGACTGTCTTCTGATCTCTTCTGTGAGTACCATACTCACAACGGTATCATACTTCAGCGGGTCTATCCCTGAAGAATTACTGATTGCAGCCACTGTGGCGTTCCAGCTCTCTGGCAATTGATTAAGGAGAAAAGTTGATTTCACCTTGTCTTGAAACACTACTTCAATTGATTCCAACTGCACATAAATGTCATTAAGTTTACTGAGATGTTCACCAACATTCCCATTCTCGGACATCTTCAGATTCGTCAATCTGCTGATAAGATGTAATGTATTTGCTCCAGACGGCTGTTCGTACATCTTCGAAAGTGCTTCCATGAGAGACTTTGCAGTCTTCTCTTTCCTGATATTAAAGGTAATAGATTTTTCCAACGTCAATCTGATCGTGCCAAGAGCCTTTCGATCTAGGATATTCCACTCCTCTTCTTTCATTGAATTTGGCTTCGTCTCTTCTAGCGGTTGATACAAATTTTTCTGGAATAACACATCCTCAATTTGCATCTTCCAATAGGTAAATTTTGTACCATCAAACTTGTCGATCATTACTGTCTTTTCTTCTCCCATAGCTCCCACTGAGCCTATTAGAGATATTCGGAGTGTAAAATCGAGTATATGGTTGTGTCGGGGGCGGTTCAAAACCTTAAGAACGCCTCTGACCGTGTCCAAAACGGGTCAAAAATGACTTCAAACGGGCCAAAACAAATTCGCACAAAAGACAGAAATTTAATCACGAAGTCAGTACCTTCTCGGGGTGTGTGCGGGCGTGTCCCTGCTCTAATTGGGCTGATTCTTGCGCCAAAACGTCGGGCTTCGAATTCTCTTTCCGTAGATATATTATAAGCCTCGTTCCGATAAACGATGCTCCGGAAAATCACGTCGAACCGAAACTGCTGCTCGACGGAGCCAAAAAACTGGCCGGAACTTCAGGCGGCGCGTGAGGAACTTTCCGGCGACGTGCTTGACACTGTTGGCTTTGTCTCGTCGAGCCAAAGCTCCTGGTGTGGTCGGTTTCTGATTTAGGGCACTCGAAAAAAAAATCAGATCTGGACCAGATCGTCGAGCTTCGTGATTTGCTCCAACCTGGCTCTGATACCACTTGTTAGGGTTCACACACCCTATGTACGGAGCCGTGCACACCTGCAAATCAGAAAATGCACACAAACACACCAAACAATCGACACAAGAATATATACGTGGTTCGGCCAAATAAGCCTACGTCCACGGAGGGCACCGTTTCACTAAAAATCACTGAGAGGATTACAAGGGGGTGATTCGCAGATCACACACGCACACACATTGTGTATACTCACGCATGTATCACCGGAATAATATAAACGTATATTATTCCTAACTCTCTCTCTCTATTTTTGTGTACACAATTCAATAGGAGAAGCCCTATATTTATAGGTGAGGATATAGAGGTGGGTTTACCAATCTTCCGATGTGAGACAAGTTAATATAACAAAATAGTCATATTATATATATATGCCAATATATAACACCTGTCTCGTGATCTCATCATGAAAAAGGACGAAACAACCTTCTTTTGCATGCCTTATATTATCTACATATATATTAAGCAACAAATAATTCGCACAGCACAGCCCCAATAATTAGTGGGCGAATGTTGTTTAACAAAAGTAATTAGTGCAGCTGGAGCAAGGTCATTGGACTTTCCTTAATTTGTTATGACGGGCTCCCTAATTAAGGTCCAGCTAGATTGTACTAGTTTGTTTGTGAAGAAGACGAATATTGGAGCAGCCCAAAGATCCAGCCCATTTGTCCTCCACCCCCCAAATCAAGTGGTGGAATTTTCCCTCCTACACATACATACTAGTTTGTGAGACAGACTCATCGGATCAATCACTGCAGTAAGGCAGGACAACCAACAATGATGGATCTAACAGAAAACATATCCATATCTGTATCTATCTCCATCGGTACTTTGTCTTTGTGGGCACCTATTTCTTTTGTTAGTGTTATACATAAATGGTGATTACTTTGTATTGAAAGTTGTCCAATATCGACTAAAAGTCAAAATCACTTATATATCTTTCACTATAAATATTGGATATCTCCTATTATATTGTGTGCACAAATAGAGATAGAGAATAGAAGAGATACATGTTAGTATTTTTCTTGGTGAAAGTTAGGAATAGTATAAACTTATATTATTCCGGTGATACAAGCGTGAGTATACACTGTGTGTGTGCGTGTTTGATCTGCTGATCAATCCCTTGTAATTTTCTCTTTGATTATAGTGAAACGGTGCTCTCAGTGAACGTATGCTTATTTTGGCCGAACCACCATAAATCTTTGTGTCCATTGTTTGGTGTTTGTTTTGTGTGCATTTTCTGATTTGCAGGTACGCACGACTTCTAAACAATATTTTTTGGTGGGTGTAAAAATCATAACAAGTGGTATCAGGGCTCCAGGTTGGAGAAAGTCTCGAAGCCGTACGTTATTGTCCAGATTCGTATGATCAAAGTGTTCGAAATCAGAAACCAACCATACCGGAGATTCGCCTCGACGAGAGGAAGTGAACCGCGTCGGCCGTGCAGCCACCAGAGCCTCCACGCGCCACCGCAAGTTCCGGACATATTTTTTGGGCTCCATGCGCAACAGTTTCATTTCGGGGCTATTTCGTAAAGCATCGTTGATCCATACAAGGCGTATAATATATCAACAAAAAAATCTTTCGAAGACGAACGTTTTGGCGTAAAAATCAGCCCCATCAGAGCTTGAACGCACTCCCACTCACGGTTGGAAGATTCTGACGGATTTTTCACTTTCCAACAACCAGAAAATTCAGTCCGGTGACACGCCCGCATAGGGCTGCAAATGAGACGAGTTGTTCGTGAACAGCTCGGGCTCGACTCATTAAGGGCTCGGCTCGTTAGTAAACGAGCCGAGCCCGAACATAATTTTCAGGCTCGTTTAGTAAACGAGCCGAGTTTGAACAATGGTGAGCTTAACTCGTATATGTTCGTGAACATGTGATTGTTAAGGCTCGTTTACGTTCGTGAACAAAAGTTCGTTTAAAGCTTATTAATATTATACTCATTATTCATAGCTACACATTAAAATTTTAACTAGGAAATTAAAAATAATAATATTTGTTCATTAATTTTCATAAAGCAAGATATATATATTTTTAAAAAGTATTATCTAAATTAAAATTATTTAAAATTTCAATAATATTATATTAATTGAATTGAGGAATTTACTTAATTAAACTTAAATTGACTCAATTAAATTGGTATTATCATTCTTTAAACTTAATTTGACTTAATTGAATTGAGAATTTTCTTAATATCACTTATTTGAACACAATTTGATTCAAATTTACTTAATTTCACTTTTTTAAATATAATTTGACTCGATTTAATTAGGGATTTACTAAATCTTAATAAATTAAATTCAATTTGACTTAATTAAATTATGATTTACTAAATTGAACTCAATTCGAGTAAATTGAATTGATATTTTACTTATTTGAACTCAATTTGACTAAATTTAATTAGGAATTTACTTAATTTCACCAATTTGAACTCAATTTGACCCAATTAAAATAAGGACTTACTTGAAATTACTAAATTGAACTCATTTCGACTCAATTGAATTGGGGTTTTAGTTATTTAAACTCAATTTGACTTAACTGAATTGGGGATTTTACTGCCTTACAATAGTGAAAACCATCTAATTCAATTAATTAGAATTCTCATTGTAGATATTGGATTCCTCTAAAAAGAATTTTCAATAAATTGATCATGGACTTGTTTCAATCTTAGTAATAAAAATTAAGCAAAATTACTTTAAAAAGAGAATATATTGTATAAAAATAAAATATGAAATATAAAAACCTTTTGAATTATATATTTAAATACTATAATACTATGTTGAATTGGGAATTTTATCAATTTCATTACTTTGAATTGGGAATTTTTCAATTTCACTTAATTTAATTGAATTAAACTACTTTGAATTGGGGGTTTATTCAATTGAACTCAATTTCACTACCTTGAATAGATGATTTTATCAATTATACTCAATTGAACTACTTTGACTTTGGGATTTACTGAATTTCACTCAATTGAAGTCAATTTCACTACTTTGAATTGAGAATTTTTTCAATTGAACTTAATTTTACTCAATTTTAATTACTTTGAATTGGAGATTTTCTCAATTTCACTTAATTTAATTCAATTAAATTACTTTGAATTGATGATTTACTCAATCGAACTCAATTTCACTACCTTGAATTGAGAATTTGATCAATTCCACTCAATGTAATTGAATTAAATTACTTTGAATTGGGGATTTACTGAATTTCATTCAATTGAAGTCAAAATCACTACTTTGAATTGGGGATTTTGTCCATTAAATTTAATTTCACTCAATTTTCACTACTTTGAATGTGGAATTGCCACTCAATTGAATTCAATTAAACTACTTTGAATTGAGAATTTACTTAATTTTACTCGATTAAAGTTAATTAAACTATTTTGAATTAGAGATTTTATCAATTTCACTCAATTAAACTATATATATATAGTTTAAATATTAGGGTAATTTGATTTATATGTATTTAATTAATTTTATAAATCTAAAATATCGATAAAGACAAAATTTCAAAATTTTATAAATCTTAGGATAGTCTAAACCATGTACCCAAACAATCATAACCCTATAGTGGACACTCCTAACCCTATACCCAAACAAACCCAACTAACTAAACCCTAATCTAATATACTCCCTCACACATACACACTCTTAATTTACACTCATGCGCCGTTCTCTCAACCTCCTTCTCAAACCCTAGATCATGCACCGTTCTTTTAACCTCGCTCTCAAACCCTTCATCTAAACATCACTCTCGCATCGTTTCTCTCAACATTGCTATTTCAAACCATAGATTTGAAGTCGTTCACTATTGGTTTTGTTCGCAACACTTGAAGGTCTAGGTGGAAGCGTCTTGTCTCCTTCATCTGGGTTCGCTTTTTTTGATTTATGGTTTTAATTTTGATTTTTATACGCTTTAGGGCAGTTACTTTGGGGATTTTGTCATAACTTGAGGGACATGTAGTATATACGATTTTGGGATTTAACTTAGTATTTACAACTTAAATGAAGACATGAATTTGGGTTAAAACGATTTCGTTTAATGTTTATAGTTTATTAATTTATTTTATACTTTTGGGGCATTATTTGATGCATTATTGAATGTTCTTTGTTTTAAACTTAGTCTTCTTGTAAAGTTTATTTCGTAAAAACGAAGACCATAGAAAGTTTTAAACAAACTGGGTTTGGTTTATAATTTAAAACATCTTATTTGTTTTAGTTCAGATTTAAATTTCTCATATTCACTAGGTTACAATATCTGTTAAGCATAGATTTTCAGTGCAGAATATTTGTTAATAAAAGATGGATCATTTAATGATCCTAGTGATTTTAGGAACAAATCAAACCTGTTGGGTTCTATTAAATTTTGGAATGTACTTTTTTAGTCCCCCTAAATCAAACTTTTATTATCAAACAAATAGGGACCAAAAAAGTGGGAATGCATTGGTATAGTAGAATTGTTTGCAAAATAATAGTGAGTCCTTTCTAAGCACTTGGAGGTTATGGTATGGTATAAAATTTTCCTTCAGTTATCTTGAAATGGGATGAAAAATATGAAACTGAAGTTTTTTAGTACTTTTATTTGATCTAAATTGCTATATTTTTAGTAATTTTTATATTTTTGTTCATTTTAGGAGGTTAATGGAGCTCAAGCTTCTCAAAGAGTTGTGACTGAACCTGGTGCAAGTGGAACTGGTTGATCTGGAACAAGACAATGAATGAAGACAATTAATTTATTGATGTGTAAATTTTTATTTTTTGTGTTTCTTAATTATTGATTTACATAAGATTATTGTATTTAGCACAACAATATCCTAACCTATATTTTTCTGGATATTTTGTTTAATGTAGGTTGGGAGTTATTTTAGTTCAGATTATTGGAAGCTGTCATATGATGTTTTGGGGTTCAGAGTGTTTCGAAATGAATGATCTGATTTTTGGGATTTGATATTTTTTGGTTCTATATTTGGGAAAATGTTATCAAAGTGGAAAGATGTATCTCAAGTGAGCATTATTTATGATTCTGGAAATCGGAATGCATAGAAGTCTTAAAGACTTTATTTTTTTGTAATGCAGTAGTTTATTGATTTGTTCACTTTGATGTTATATATTTTGGAGTTCAGATGTTGATTGTTATTTATTTAATTTTTTTTAATTTTAAATATGATTTGAATTAAATGTATTAATATGGTGGATTTTAGATTTCATAATTTACATAATGAGCTTGAACAAATTTTTAAAACTAGAAAAAATATTTTTTAAACGAGACGAGCCCGAGCAGAGCTAAAAAATAAATAAACCGAGCTCGATCACAAATTTTAGGACTAGTCTCGAGCCTGAGCCGAGCCCGAGCAGAGCTAAAAATTAAACGAGCCGAGCCCGAACACCTCAAAGCTCAGCTTGTTTGTAGCCCTACGCCCGCAGGAGAAGACGCTAATGTCAGCAGGTGACATCAATGCCATGTCAGCATTGACTTTGACCGTTGACTGCCACATCAACAGCAATGCCACGTCAGTACCAATTTTGTCTTTTAGTGCTGAATTTTATTTTGGCTCGTTTGGAGTTGTTTTTGACCCATTTTCGACATGGTCAGAAGCATTCTTAAGGTTTTGGACCGCTTCGGATGCAACCGTGCAATCGGTTTTGCATAATTTGACTCCGAGCATCTCGAATAAACTCAGTGGGAGCTATGGGAGAAGAAAATGCAGCAATGATCGACAAGTTTGACGGTACAAACTTTGCCTATTGGAAGATGCAAGTTGAGGATGTGTTATTTTAGAAAATTTTGTTCTTGCTATTAGAAGGGAATAAGCCAGAATCGATGAAAGACGAGGATTGGACAATCCTAGATCGAAAGGCTCTCGGTACGATCAGATTGACGTTGTCAAAGTCCGTCGCCTTCAACATTAAGAATGAGAGGACAACAAAGTCTCTCATGGATTCTCTTTTGAAAATGTACGAACAACCATCAGGAGCGAATGCGGTACATCTCATCACTCGATTAATAAATCTGAAGATGTCCGAGAATAGGAAGGTCAATGAACACATCAGTGATCTTAGTGCTTGTTTGGTAGAGGGAGTGGTGCCCTCTTTTTGGGTTTGGTTTGAAAATTGTGCACCACTCCATGTTTGGCAAACATGGTGTTGGAGCTCTAGTATTTGAATAGTGTCAAACCATTAGACCCAAATCCATCATTTTTCACTCCATCTCAATAGATGGTTTGGTTGGAGTTGGGTTAGTTTTCTCACACCAAAACTATTCTTTAACCCAAACCAATTCAATTTGGTGTACCGTTGTTTAACCCAAACCAATTCATTTATAATATTATATATATATATAAATTCGAAAAATAAAATATTTATGAAAAAATAAAATATTTCAAAAAAATCAAACGAAAAAATATATTTCATAAAAAATAAAATATTTCGGGAAAACAAATATTTCTAGAAAAAATAAAATGTAATAAAAATATATTTATTATTTTTTAAAAAATATACAAATTATATGTATTTTTATTGAAATCTTTTATTTTTTCAAAATATTTTATTTTTTTGAAATATCTTATATAAAATATTTTATCTATAAATATTTCAAAAAAAATAAAATCTTTATGAAAAATTAAATATTTATATATTTTATTTTTTAAAACATATATATTAACAAAATGTTATTTTAAATAAATAAAATGTCAAACTATTCCAAGTTACCAAATATGATTGATTTCATAATTTCAGCTCATACCAACTCTACCAAACATGGTTTGGTTTTTCAGTTTTACTTTTTCTCGCACCAAAACCATCTGCACCAAACATGGTTTCAGTTCAGAATTAAACCACACCAACTCCAACCAACCTAACTCCATCCAAACCAAAATCAAAAACCAACACCACACCGTCTACCAAACAAGCACTTAATGAAATTCATTGGCTTTAAAATTTACGGTCGGATGATAATACCTGTTTTGATGATCATAAACCATTTATGTGTGTTTGATACTAATGAAAATTGAGTTATATGTTTCAGCAAAAGACAGGAAAAGAATACTCGAAAAGAATGCTTGGAAATGAATGCTTAACACAACAGTGAAAAATGGAATTCAAAAGAGCAAAAACAACAAATGACAAAATGGTCAACGAAAAGCGGAAATTGAAGATTCAAGACCGGGGTAGATAGGTCGGGGTGCAAATACTATAACAATGTATTTTATGCATTGATTAGTCCTATAAGCTCAAATGATTAAAGAACCGAATTCTAAATGGAACAAAAATGAACATTTTAAGTCGTCAGGTTTCACCCAGTCGAATGCCTAAGCCATGGCAGTCAACTGCCAGTATAAAATTGGGTAGTCGACTGGAATAGTCAGAGATTTTGAGAACATTTAATCGTATTAGGAAGTTGACTGGCTCTTGAGCCAGTCGACTGGCAGTGACCGTTGGGAAAAATATTTTAAAATTTAGATTGGAGGTAGTCGACTGGGATTGTAAAGGCAGTCGACTGGCTGACCCAACTTTTGACAAAAAGTTATTTTTAAAAATATTTTTGCCCATCACTTGGTGTATTATTTTCCTAACTTTTCCAGACTAACTCTCCTACTCTTCAAGTGTGAGATTCACTCTCTCAAACCCTAATGTACACTATATAAAGAATGAGATGAGATTTTTTGGAAAAAAAGAATTCTACTGTGAGAAATTTCATAACTCTTCATCTTCATCTTTCTCTCTAGCACTCTTTGAAAATCCATTGAAGGCAAGAAGCAAGAAGCAACAAGCTTGATTTTCAACTGAAATCCTTTGAAGATTTAAACTCTAGTGTTGTTTTTATTCTCTTAAGCACACTTGTTGAAATCATTCATTTGAGAATATTCATCTAGAGTTCTTGAAATATCACTTAAAAACACTTGAGCTTATATTGATCAATCTTCCATAAAAACCTTAGGGTTTTGAGTGTTTTTATTTCTTAAGTGATATATTGATTGCATAAACAAATTTGTAATCTTAGGTTAGTGAGGCCCATTGGTTCAATAGAGGATTGTTCTCTTAAATGTGAGATGAACTCGTTAGCTCGTGTGTAAAGGTTTTCTATTTCACCTGTGAAGGAAGAGCCATAGTGAAAGGATCGGGAAAAGTCTCAAAAAGGGGTTCTTGAGCTGAGGAGTAGGAGTTACCGAACCTCAAAAAAATCGCAGTGTCAATCTCTCTATCTCTATCTCTATTTTCTTACTTCAATATCTTGCATGCTATATTTATTTCATTATTTTTCATGCTATATTAATCTTGTAATAATTCGTTAGATTAATTAACTTGAAATTCAAAATTGGAACTATTGCTTATTTATTGAACTAATTGATTATTAAATATAGATTATTTTAGTTTTTGAAAAGAATAAAGAATTTATTCAAACACCCTATTCACCCCCCCCCCCCTTAAGGTCAATTAGTGACTAACAAAATTGTTGAGCAGTTGGAATCAATTGAGATGTCAATCACTAACAAAATCAAAGCGACTTTTCTTATAAGCCAATTGCCAGAAAGTTGGAGTGCCATAAAGGCTGCAATCAATAATTGTTCAGGGGTAGAACCGTTACAGTATGATTCCGTAGTGAGTATGATACTCACAGAAGAGATCAGAAGACAGAGTGAGTCAGGCTCTTCTAACAGTGGTTCAGTATTGAATGTTGACACTGGAGGCAGAGGTTCAATCAGGAAGAAAGGCGGAAACCAAAGGCATGGCCATTCCAAGTCGAGACTGGGAAGACCACATAGAAGATCACAGCCTCGAGATCCTAGAAATTCCAAAGAGATTGAGTGTTAGAGTTGCGGCAAAACTGGTCACCTCAAGAACCAGTGCAGATCCCCGCATAAGGTAGCAAAGAACAAGACTGAGGCAAACATTGTCTTAGAAGAAGCTGATGATGCGTTGATATGCTCTTTGTAGAATAAAACAAAGTTTTGGGTCTTGGACTCTAGAGCATCATTCCATGCCACCTCAAGTCGAGAGCTCTTCGAGAGCTATACACCTAGAAACCTTGGCAAGGTTTATCTATGTGATGATCAACCCTGCAGTGTAGTACATATAAGACTCAATAAATCGATATGGAAGTTGAAGGATGTCAGACACATTCCAGACTTGAGGAAGAACCTGATCTCAGTAGGCCAGTTGGTGAGTGAAGGTTATGTGACCACTTTCAATGTAGGAGAGTGGAAAGTTTCCAAAGGGGCTATGACTATAGTACGAGGAAAGAAGAGCGGTACGCTGTACACTACCACTAAAGCTAGCATGTTGATAGCAGTTCCAGAAAGCAAGGAGGATCACAATTTGTGGCACCAAAGCCTAGGTCACATGAGTGAAAAGGGGCTCAAAGTTATGCTCGCAAAGCTATCAGGCCTAAATTCGAATGATATCGACTTCTGTGAGAATTGCGTATTCGGTAAGCAAAAAATAGTTAGTTTTCAGAAAAGCGGCAAAGATTTCAGAAAGTAAAAGCTTGAGCTAGTTCACACTGATGTCTGGGGGCCATCAATTGTCTCATCTATTGGCGAAAAGTCCTATTTCATCACCTTCATCGACAACCATTCCAGGAAGGTATGGGTTTACTTCTTAAAACATAAGTATGAGGTGTACGATGTGTTCAAGAAATGGAAGACTATGATAGAGAATGAGACGGGTTTGAAGATAAAAAGGTTAAGATCCGAAAATGGTGGAGAATATCAGGACATCGGGTTCAAAAAATTTTGCTATAAGAACGATATCAGATTAGAGAAGACTGTTCCACATACACCACAACAGAATGGCATAGCAGAACGTATGAACCATACATTGACTGAGAGAGCCAGAAGTATGCGCATTTAGGCAGAGTTACCGAAACAGTTCTGGGCAGAAGCAGTCACTACATCAGCGTATCTTATCAACCGAGGTCCATCAGTACCATTGGAGCACAAAATACCAGAAGAGGTATGGAGCGGTAAAGAGGTAACACTTTCACATTTAAAAGTTTTTGGTTGTGTTGTATATGTACATGTTAGTGATAATGTGAGGGATAAAATTGATCCCAAGTCACATAAATGTACTTTCATTGGCTACGGCGGTGATGAGTATGGCTACCGCGTGTGGGATGATCATAACCGATAGGTGATTCGAAGCAGAGATGTAGCATTCAATGAAAAAGTGATGTACAAGGATAGGCACACAACTACCTCAGAGCCTACAACACAGAGTAATCTTGTGACCACTTTTATGTGACCACTTTCAATGCAAAAGAGTGGAAAGTTTCCAGAGGGGCTATGACTATAACACGAGGAAAGAAGAGCGGTACGCTGTACACTACAACCAAAGCTAACACATTGATAGTAGTTGTAGAAAGCAAGGAGGATCATAATTTGTGGCACCAAAGGATAGGTCATATGAGTGAAAAGGGGCTCAAAGCTATGCTCGCAAAGGGAAAGCTAGCAGGCCTAAATTCGATTGATATCGACTTCTGTGAGGATTGCGTATTCAGTAAGCAGAAGAGAGTTAGTTTTCAGAAAAGCGGCAGAGATCTCAAAAAGGATAAACTTGAGCTGGTTCACACTGATGTCTGGGGGCCAGTAAATGTCTCATCTATTGGCGGAAATTCCTATTTTGTCACATTCATCGATGACCATTCCAGGAAGATATAGGTTTACTTCTTAAAATATAAATCTGAGGTGTACGATGTGTTCAAGAAATGGAAGACTATGATTGAGAATGAGACGGGTTTGAAGATAAAGATGTTAAGATCCGACAATGGTAGAAAATATCAGGACACCGAGTTCAAACAATTTTGTTATGAGAACAGTATCAAATTGGAGAAGACTGTTCCACGTACACTACAACAGAATGGCATAGCAAAATGTATGAACCGAACTGTCACGCCCCAAATTTCCTAGGACTCCGAAACCGAGCCTAAGAGCTAAGGGAATGAATACGGAAGTAAAAAGAAATGAGAACCAATGACCTTCAATCATCAAACACCCACAAAAGGGTAAAAATACTCTGATACCATGCGATCACGCCCCAAAAATCCCTGAAACTCCAAACCAGATAATCAACAAATTTCCAAAGGGAAACACATGGAATAACAATGAAAAATATACTCCATGCCTAAACCGAATACAAGAAACTCATTAGTATCCTCTGATACCAACAGACACGCCCCTAAATTCCTATAACTCCCGAACCGGGACATCCAAGGAATCCAGGATGTGATCCTTAATATGAGTGACCAACTAAGATATCATTAACCATGAAAACGTATGGATTAATGATATAAATGGTATATTTCATACCCAAATGAATGATTAAACAAAGCAGCGGAATCTAACAAAAATCCGGCAGAGTTCCGTTTGTAAATGGAACATCCGGACATACCACCATAACAATTTAACCTGCCAATAACAGTTCGATTATAACAATGGATTCCAAGCCCCACATTCATTAATCCTACTAGGGCCGAGGTAGTGGAAAGAAACCAAAACCCCTCCAAACCCTCTATAATCAACAGAGCCACAAATGCTCGAATAAGAATACAGATGTAATACCCCGTATTATTTATTTATTTATATATATTGGGTATATTTAATTTAATTAATTAATTATAAGTTAATTTAATGGGCTTTAGTATATTTTTGAGTTAATTAGTTGAGCTTATTAGCTAATGGGCTATATTATATTTTTGGGCCCATCGGAAGGATTAAATATATATATATTATATATATTTATATAACTAAAATAAACCCTAAGTTAGTGATATGTTTCTGTCAGATTAGTCTAAGGAGAGAGCAGAATCGCGAGTCGAGTATAAGAGAGAGGAGAGAGCATCGATCGACCTACAGTTCGTGCGTGATTTAGCCCAACAATCAGGCAAGTAGAATGTTATTCTCTTCCCCTTTGAACCTCTAATTGTATCATCAATCCATTATATTTTATATTTTAAATTAGGGTATGTGTATGTGTATGTTTATATTATGTTTTTGTATTTATTTTAGGAACTTATATGTGCAGTATGGATTCATGTAATTATATTATATATATATATATATATATATATGTTGGATGCAATATATGTGTTGGTTCGCCATTGTAGTTAATAGGTGTTTAAAAAAATATTGAAACTGTGTTTGCGTCCCTGCGCATATAGGATAAATTTTTGGTTTATTTACACATGAAGGTCAATGCTTGTTTGATATATACGTGTATGTGTGTATATATGGGTATGTATTGGTAATTAGTTGACAGATTGATTGTTGATATTGTAATTTATATTTTCGGAATGAAGATTGATTATACTGATGTTTACGTGCCTGTATGTGTGTATATATATATAGGTAAGTTTACGTAAATAAGAAAAGTTAGGTGATTAGAATTTGTAATAAGAATTAGAATGATTGGAAGTGTCTCTGTATATGTTTATGTACATATATGTATATATATATATATGGGTAAGTTTTGTAAATTGTAAAATTTTAATAGTTATAATGGTAATAATAATTTTTGCAATGACAGAGAATAGTCTCAGCTTTGACTTCGTGCATAAATATATTGTATATATGTGGTAATTAATTTGTGACATACCAATTAGCCGTGGATAATGATTTGAAGAACTCTTTAGCTTAAAAGGATGACACGAGCTTGAATTTAGGTGGACAACTGGAATAAATGAATTTTGTACTAAATAAAAATTAAATAGTCTTTTGGGAGTGAATTAATTGTTAGGAAAAGATTATATATATGTAAATTGTATTGTATTGGCAGTGTATTAAATTTTATTTGTATGAATAGATTTTTGGATGTTTTTTATATTTCGGTGATTGTGGAATGGAGGAAATCACGATGGACTGACTATTAACGCAGTTTCATCTGTACCATGACATGGAGTTCGGATACGTGGTTATGGTTCGGCATGGGTTAATTGCCTATGGACTTGTGGTTTAGTTATTGTATTATTTTATTTGCTTTGCCTATTGATTTATGATTTGATTTTTGGTTGCGCTTTATTTTTATTCTTCTTTATTAACTTATTATTTAATTATGATTGCACCTTATTTATTATGCCTATGTTCTGGAGGATATATATTTAAGTGTGATACTTATAGGAATTTTAATATTACTCTTATATTTATAATGGGTAGATGATGGGATTATTGGTACTCTGTTTGGGATCATGTAGAGTCTACTCTGCTCGTGGGTCTGACCCACCGATTTTGTTTCAGGTTCTCAGCAGTTTCAGACATAGGGTTGAGGTCTTTTATCATTTATTCGCGAGTTCTCCCATTTTGACTTCAGTTCAGTGTAGGGACTGAATTTAGTAATATTTTTTTTAGACTCTTATTTTTTCTTCATTAAGGTTTAGGGGTCCATAGTTACGGATTCCCGAGTTGTACCCTTTGGGGTTTTTGATTTCTGAATTTGTTTATTCATGAGAATTAAACTTTTGACACTCTATTATTCATTAAATATGTCTTTTGCTTCCGTGCTTGTTTATTATTGAGTGTAGATGCACCTTAGTTTTTGGTATAGGCCTGGCCAACCTATGCATGAAAATTATGGGGTATTTCAGTTGGTATCAGAGCACTCCGGGTTCAAGTGTCCTAGGGATGTTTTTGCTAGGTTTTCCGCGTTGCGTATTCTGATATTTCTAGAACCTAAATTTAGGATTCTCCGTACTCTTTTAAGTTCGTTGTTGTGGTATTAACGATTCGTATTACCGTTATTTCAGTATGCCGCCTCGTAGGATAAGGAATGCGAGTCAGAGTCAGGGCAATGCTCAGGATGGCAATGTTGAACTTCCTCCTAATCTCGCAGTTATCATTGCTCAGGTTGTTGCTGCAGGGGTGGCGACCGCTCTTCAAAATCAGCAGCTTCATCCTCCGCCTCCTCAGCAGGCTCCCGTTGTTAAGCAGGCAGTACAACCTGTTACATGGGAGAAAGTTCGGAATACTTTCACGAAAGGTCATCCACTAGAGTTCTCAGGGTCCACTGATGTAAAAGTATCTCACCAGTGGCGGAAGGATATTGAGCGTCATCTCCGTATGGTTGAGTGTACAGAGGTCCAGAAGCAGATGCTTGCTACTTTCAAGTTAGTTGGTGATGATTTCCAGTGGTGGGAGTTAGTTACCACCTCATAGGAGAGGGCCACATTGACCTATGCTTAGTTCCAGGCTCGCTTTGACGAGAAATATTTTCCTTTTGCAGTAAGGGCAGCTAAGAAAAGAGAATTTCTTGATTTACAACAGGGAGATAAGACTGTAGCGGAGTATGAGCAGGAGTTCACTAGTTTATCATTGTTTGCACCCGAGGAGGTCAACACAGAGGAGAAAAAGAAGAATTGTTTTGTGCACGGTTTGACATGGCGCATTCGGCAGGTGATTGTGGGTAATCCAGCTTACACCACTTATGCTCAAGTGGTGGATGCAGCACTACAACATTGTCAGATCAAGAGGGACTGCCAGAAAACTAAGGGGGAGAAGTGCATTGACAAGGACTCCACCAGTTAGGTAGTGGATAAGGGAAATTGTCAGAGTGGCAGACACAATGATAGGGGCAGATTCCAGGGGTATCAGCCTTGGAAAAAGCAGAAGGGTAACAATGATACTAGTAAGGAGATGTCTTCTTATCAGGGGCAACAAGGTGGAGCACCTCAGATTGGACAGGGTCAGCAACAGGGAAACTACCAGAGGAGATTTTCAAGTCCTTTCAAAGGATATTGTTATGGTTGTGGGGAGTATGGGCACTCTGCTAAGAGATGTCCTAAGGCTACTCAAGGTCAGCACAGCCAGCAGGGTCAGATTGGTCAGCAGGGGCAGAGGCAGCCATCACCATTACCGACACCACATATTCCACGTATCCAAGGCTTGGCATACCCAGCTTTACCAGCACCCCTACCACCACAGAGGCAGCCACAACAGCAGATGCATTATGGCAGGGTGTACAACATCATGCCTTATGATCCTCGGGCACCTCTGGCTATTGAGGGTATGTTTCCTATTTATGGTAGACTCGGTCGAGTTCTTTTTGATACTGGTGCATCACATTCTTTTGTGTCTCGGTCGTTTGTCTCTTTATCTGGCTTATTGACTCAGTCTTGTAGTCGACCCCTCAGTATTTCCACGCTAGTAGGTGTTGATGCGATTTTATGGGAGAGTTGTGGACAGGTCCCTATTGATATTGGCAGGCCTAGATTTCTAGCTGATTTGTTAGTACTTGATATGCACTCTTATGATGTGATACTTGGGATGGACTGGTTATCTCACTTCCATGCTCAGTTGGACTGTCATGGTAAGACGATAGTCTTTGCGATACCGGGTCAAGAGATGTACTTGATTGCTATGCCTCGTCCACATGGAGGGTCTAGTACACATTTATTTTATATTGATACAGAGATCGATGAGGAGATCACTGTATCCATGGATAGTATTCCTGTAGTGCGTGATTTTCAGGATGTGTTTCAGGAGATTCCAGGGTTACCACCGAGTCGTGATATTGACTTTGTTATTGACTTAGCTCCAGGAACCAGGCCTATTACTAAGGCACCATATAGGATGGCACCGATGGAGATGCGGGAGTTGAAGGAACAGATTCAGCAGCTTCTTAGCCAGGGTTTCATTCGCAGGAGTACTTCACCCTGGGGAGCACCGATATTGTTTGTGAAGAAAAAGGATGGTTCTCTTCGTCTTTGTATCGATTACAGGGAGCTGAATAAAGTCACAATCCGCAACAAGTATCCGTTGCCAAGGATTGATGATTTATTTAATCAGTTGAGGGGAGCCACCTACTTCTCGAAGATAGTTTTGAGGTCTCATTATCATCAACTTCGTGTTAGGGAGCAGGATGTACCCAAGATAACATTTCTCACCAGATATGGGTCGTATGAGTTCCGTGTTATGCCTTTCGGGTTGACCAACGCTCCAGCTGTCTTTATGGATTTGATGAATAGAGTATTCGGGCCATTTTTAGATCAATTTGTTATTGTATTTATTGATGACATATTGGTTTACTCTCGGTTTGAGGAGAAGGATGCCAGTCATCTACAGACAGTGCTACAAACCCTTAAAGAACACCAGTTGTATGCAAAGTTTGAGAAATGTGCATTCTGGCAGAGAAATGTGAAGTTTTTGGGGCATGTGGTATCAGAGAAGGGGATTGCAGTGGACCCAGCGAAGGTCTCAGCGGTTCTGGAGTGGGGACAACCTACCTCACCTTCAGAAGTCCGTAGTTTTCTGGGATTAGCAGGTTATTATCGTAGATTCATTCAGGGTTTCTCTAAGATCGTCGGTCCGCTCACCAACTTGACTAGAAAGGATGTGCCATTTGTTTGGGATGATCACTGTCAGACATCTTTTGATGAACTGAAGACTAAGTTGACTTCTGCACCTGTTCTGGCCACTCCACAGAGTGTGGTTGAGTATCTTGTCTACACCGATGCATCGTTACAGGGTCTGGGTTGTGTGTTAATGCAGGAGGAGATACCAGTATCTTATGATTCACGTAAGCTCAAGCCACATGAGCTTAATTACCCTACCCATGATTTGGAGTTGGCAGCTCTAATATCCACAGGGATCAAAATCCACCACTAGTACCAAGGAATACTCATAACTCACTCCCCAAGAACACAGGAGGAAAAGTACTCACGTCCTTGCGTACTAGCACAATCATCATCAATATATATATATATGTACAGTATATATATATATAAGAAATATCATCCCATTCCTAGAGAAAATCTATACTTCAAGGATGGAATCACCTCATCATATCACCATACCATAAATCACATCGACTTCATAATACTATCATCAATATGGTCAATCACATCACTAACACTCTCACTGTAGGCGAGGAAAACCACACAATCAAATCACTAAGAGTACACAAACTCAAATCACAAGAACGACCACCTAAGGGTCACCAAAACAAAGCGAAGGAAAAAACTTCCCAATGCTAAGCCAACAGATAAGCGAGACAACAATGTCAAGGTTAAGAACACCACAAGAGTTTAGGAAAAACACCCGAACAAGGAACCCAAAAGCGAATGGCCGAGAGTGGAAGTAATAAAAAGATGAATCCCAGAGATTCAATAGTTTTTAAGAAAAGGGTTTTTAAAACTCGAACTAATCCATTCGGCATCCATGCCCCTAACGTAAGAAAACTCAAATCACCTAGGTGGTGACACCAACAACCAAGAAGAGGGGAAATGCAACACTATATGTGTGCACTGAACAACAACAAGCCTCAAACCCGAGACTTAAAAATGATCGGAAGCAAAGGTGGACAAGAGAACACCTTTCAACACTCTACAGGGAGAGATCTTGAGAAAGAAGTCTCGAAGTCTCAGAATCCCAAAAAGGTAATAAAATAGTTTTCCTTTTAAGAAACCACACAGTAAAAATGACCGTCTTGCCCCCGATCTCCGTCAGTCGCCCTCAACGACTTTTAGAAGTTGAAAATATTTTTAAAGAAGATCATAAGATCATTTTATAAAGTATTAAAACTTTTAGTTGCTACGGGGGTAGGCGAAAACGGATTTTTCCTTTAAAATATAAAGAGTTTATTTCAATATTTAGAAAACACCATTTTCGAAAAACAGTCAAATAAGAATGAACACAACTCCACGGATTCCTATAATGTCCAAGAGGACAAGGAAGGAAGAGTACTACATTGGTTCACCGAACACAGCTATCCGTTTCCAACACCACGAAATCAAATGACAACACAAGGAAGAGGTTCGGCACCACGCCGTAACCGACAACTCAAGAAGTGATATATAAGTCAAGGACATGTGCCAATATACAGAGTCCAGTAAAAGAAATGCTTAGGGGAAATGAACTAAACACTATAACCAAGACTATCAAGCTACAGTACCTCGAGTACTTAATAAAGTCACTCACCATAACCTCTTCTTTCCCAATCAAAATCTCAGTTATGATTGATAACCTATTCCTTAAAAATGGAAGGCACCTAAAAGTCTAACAACAACATCCACTAAGTTCACAATCTCGTCACCCACCTTCTCTAAGGCCTCAAGTCTCAATTGATACTAAAATTAATCCCTGACTTCAAATCTCTAAAGAGGTCATATAACTAACCACAATCACTAAACAATTAACCGTCTCTTCTAAGGCATCAACTCCAATATCAACTCTACAGTCTATCATTAACTTCAACTAACCACAGAGGTCACTATGCCAATATAATTAACCTCCCCCAAGAGTACTAAGTATACAACCACAAGTATAAAGATATACGTTTCATTTATACTTAACAGTTATCGCTTTTAATTCATGTTTTTCACATTATTCATTTCTAGTTGAGCATTTATAAAAGTATGAATTTATTTTACAATATTCATAAATAACATGCTCCAACATCATATATACATATCAATAAAATCACATAATGATATGCAATGCAAAGTACTCACAGACCGCCTGTGGTACACATACACAAAAACACACCCTTCCCAAGGGTACGGATCATTCTCCACCATTCCCCTGAGGATACAAGCTCACTAGGGAATGTGGACTCATCGAACCGTTCTTCCCAAGTGATTTTGACACTTACACTTTTATTAGGAAGACGTATCTTCACGACCTAGTCGTGCACATAGGGCCTTGGACGATATGTCTTCCCCCTATTGTCTCAGTTTCTCAGAAGATTAGTTCCGCAGCACCCCCTGGCCAGTTGTTTCGACGATCCAAACACAAACGTCTACTCGTGCACCACGCACAAAGGAAGTAGACCACACCAATTGAATTTTCTCTGCAAAAGGTGAAAACCATGCACTACATGCACCAACACCCATGCCTCACAATACATGGTGTACGCAATAAAATCATGTCTCAACATAAATATGTCATGCATCATATTTATGAAAATACCCACATGATAATACCAACATAAATCTCGAAATCTCTTTACATGCTTTAAAATACAATAAATACATTTAAATCGTGAGAAAACAGATTCATGTTTTAAACAATATATTTTCTTTAATTCTTTAAGAAAATATTTTCAATTCCTCTTAACATGCCTTTAAACAATTTAAAACAAATAATCCACGTATAATAAGGGAAACCTAGCATAACGTCTAAGTTTACGTCTCTCACGTTCACATATCCCCTAATGCAGTCAAACGGGAATTAATATCAATTCCTAAGTCCACGTCTAACCTTTACGAGATTCCACTAATCGATTAAATTCTCAAGGGGATTTCTAAGCCACCTATTCATATTCAATTCAAATAGGAATTTATTTAATTTCGTAAGAAATAATTTAATTAATTTCTAAATCATACATCGCTTCTAAGCCAATTATAAATATTTAAATTAACAATTTAATATATCTATATTAAAATAAATAAGGATTTGCACACCCCAAACTACGTCAACGATACGGAGTGAGAAATAAAATTTCCCACCTAATATGCGCTTACAGAACAGTCCACCGTGAACAGTATCGGCGCCCGAATAGGAAGCCCGCCGACCAAATTCGTCCGAAAAATATTTTGAATATATCGAAACATCCGCCTCGACAACCTATACGATATATACGAAGCCCATTAGAAATAGGTTAATCACTTTAGGTAAATCTAAAATAACCCAAACGAAAATCATAACCTATAAATGCGATTTTCGGACAAACCGTTCAACGGAAAAATACTAAATTTTTGTATGACGTACACAACGTAGAGACGAAGCTACTCACCAAAAATCGTCGTCATCGAACCACCGAAAGTCGCCGAAGCTCCGGCCGAACAGGCCTGCTTCGCTTCTGCTGTGTGTCGCCACTGTGCGACCCAACGGCAGCCACCACCTGCTTCATCACCGCACCTGCAAGTCGTCGCCGCACCTGCAAGTCGTCGCTGCTCCGCCGCCGCCCCTGGACCGTCGTTGCCTGTCCCAGCCGCAACCCACAGTCTGGCGAAACTCCATAGTTCACGACTCTCTCTCTCTCTCTATCCGGCGACTGAAGATGGAGGTGGAAGGCGTCGTCGTGTGAAGATAGGAGAAAAATGAACAGATCTGTCATGAGGAGAAAGGTAGCAGGTCGTGTAAAGAGAAGCAGATAAAGGTTTGTAGTTGCGTGTACGCATATACATATATATGCTCATTTGCACAACTAACCCTCCAATTATCCACAATAGCAAACTAACCCCACCTCTATGTAATTATTTGTAATAATCTATATAGGCATAATAAATCTAAAATTATAATGGACCAACTCC
Organism: Cornus suecica; assembly: GCA_963922005.1. Taxonomy (NCBI): domain Eukaryota; kingdom Viridiplantae; phylum Streptophyta; class Magnoliopsida; order Cornales; family Cornaceae; genus Cornus; species Cornus suecica. The sequence continues at coordinate 227,480 of OY998240.1, read as the reverse complement.
CAAGTGGGATCACGCAAACTGGTAATTCCACGGGACACCAATTAATTAGAATAGTCCGAAATAATTACACCGTGGTAGGAACTCAAACGTCGGAACACCAAATAAGCCCGATTAATTAAAACGTGTCGTCGTCCAGTCAAAATACTAAACGTTAAATATCGAAATGATACCGCGTAGTCGGTAATAAGAATTCGCATAGTCGTCAAAGAGAAACCGTAAAGTCATCTAGTCGACTTTAAAAGTAAACGTGAAAAATTTACACGCGAAATACCAAGGATAACATGAACGTCATGAACAAATGACATCATAACTTAAATTAAATTGAAATATAATTTCAGGTAAAAGAAAAGTAACACGGGGTGTTACACGAACATTGACTGAGAGAGACAGAAACATGCGCATTTAGGCAGGGTTACCAAAACAGTTCTGGGCAGAAGCAATCAGTACAGTAGCGTATCTAATCAACTGAGGTCCATCAGTACCATTGGAGGACAGAATACCAAAAGAGGTATGGAGCGGTAAAGAGGTAACACTTTCACATTTAAAAGTTTTTGGTTATGTTGCATATGTACATGTTAGTGATAATGTGAGGAATAACCTTGATCCCAAGTCATAGAAATGTACTTTCATTGGCTACGGCGGTGATGAGTATGGTTACCGCATGTGGGATGATCAAAACCGAAAGGTGATCCGAAACAGAGATGTAGTGTTCAATGAAAAAGTGATGTACAAGGATAGACACACAACTACCTCAGAGCCTATAGCACAGAGTGATCCTGTGCGTGCTGAGTTAGATGATGTTCAAGACAGTGAGAGTACTAAGTCATAAGAATAGATTAAAGATGACACTACTCAACAGGATGATACACCGCAATCTCCGACTCCTATTCCTGTACCTAGGAGGACTTCACGGCAACATGTTCCAAACAGGAGATACATGAATTATATGTTGCTCACAGATGGAGGTGAACCAGAGTACTATGATGAAGCATGTAGTGCAACAGATACAAGCCAGTGGGAGCTTGCGATGGAAGATGAGATGGAGTCTCTTATCTCCAACAAGACATGGAAGCTAACCAAGCTGCTGGTGGGGAAGAAAGCTCTCCATAACAAATGGGTCTACAGGATCAAAGAGGAACATGATGGTTCTAAGAGGTACAAGGCGAGACTCGTGGTAAAAGGATTTTAGTACAAAGCAGGAATTGACTACACCAACATATTTTCTCCGGTTGTGAAACTGAATACCATTCGTTCAGTTCTTAGCATTGTTGCAGCAGAGGGTTTGCACCTAGAGCAGTTAGATGTTAAAATTGTTTTCCTCTATGGTGACCTAAATGAGGAGATCTATATACAGCAGACGGAAGGTTTCTCAGTAAAAGGAAAAGAGAAACTTGTGTGTAAGTTGGAAAATAACTTGTATGGTCTTAAACAAGCTCCAAGACAGTGGTACAAGAAGTTCGATGGATTTATACAGAGACATGGTTACAACAAGTGCAACGCTGACCATTGTTGCTAATTCAAGAGGTTTGACACGAGTTACATCATCCTCCTACTTTATGTTGACGACATGTTAGTAGTTGGGTTTGATTTTGCGGAAATCAGCAAGTTGAAAAAGCACTTGGCAAATGAGTTCGAGATGAAGGACTTAGGCGCAGCAAAGCAGATTTTTGGTATGAGAATCAACATAATCAAGCAAAAGGGTACTTTACCATTGTCTTAAGCTGACTACATTTAACGGGTTCTGAAGAGGTTCAATATGAGTGATGCTAAACCGGTTAGCACACATTTGGCTAGTCACTTCCGATTATCAAAAGAGTAGTCTCCCAAGTCAGAAGCAGAGAGGAACAATATGGCCAATGTTCCATATGATCCAGCCATTGGGAGCTTGATGTATGCAATGGTTTGTACGAGACCAGATATTGTATATGCAGTGGGAGCAGTCAGCAGGTTTATGTCCAATCCATGAAAGACTCACTGGGAAGTAGTGAAGTGGATATTGCGATATCTACGAGGTACCACAGACAAATGTCTTTGTTTTGGAAAAGGTAAAGTGAATTTACATGGCTATTCAGATTTTGCAGGTGAAATAGATCGCAGAATAAGTACTACTGGTTATGTCTTTACAGTAGGTACTACAGCAGTTAGTTGGATTTCGCAGTTACAGAAGATCGTAGCGTTATCTACTACAGAGGCTAAGTATGTAGCCGTGACAGAGGCTAACAAATAAATGATTTGGTTATAGGGATTGTTGGCAGAGTTGGGATTTGAGCAAGGGAAGAGTGTTTTACACAGTGACAGTCAGAGTGTCATACATCTGGCGAAGAATTCAGCATTTCATTCGAGGACGAAACATATAGATCTTCGTTATCACTTCATCAGATCTCTATTAGAGGATGAAGGTTTGACTCTTGAGAAGATTCAAGGAAGCAAGAATCCGGCCGACATGTTGACTAAAGTGGTGACAACAGAGAAACTGAAGTTGTGCGTAACTTCAGTGGGTCTTCAAGCTTGAAGATAGAAATGAGGGCACCGTACTACACTGATCATTGATGAAGTTGATTGATGGTGGCAAAGTCGTCAAGTGGGAGATTGTTTTATATAAAGGGTGACTACTTTGTATTGAAAGTTGTTCCACATCGACTAAAGAACAAAACCACCTCTATATCATTCCCTATAAATATAGGGACTCTCCTATTATATTGTGTGCACAAATAGAGAGAGAGAATAAAAGAGATACACACTGATATTCTTCTTGGTGAGAGTTAGGATTATTCTGGTGATACAGACGTGAGTATACATTGTGTGTGTGCGTGTGTTTGATTTACTGATCTACCCCTTGTAATATTTTCTTTGATTATAATTAAACGGTGCTTTCAATGGACGTAGACTTATTTTGGTCGAACCACTATAAATCTTTGTATCCATTATTTGGTATGTATTTTGTGTGTTTTTTCTGATTTGCAGGTACACACGGCTTCTAAACAGTATTCTTGGGCTGTTGTAAAAATACTAAGAGTATGTGATAGTGATCAGTGGTAGTTGGAACCGGAAGCTCGACTTCTACTACTGGTAGCAGGTCATGTGCCTGTTTGCTTTTGCTTAATTTCAACTTTGAACGGTGCGTACCCAATGCGTCTATATCCCCCCCCCCCCCCCCCCCCCCCCCCCCCCCCGCGGATTGTATTCTTGCCGCCCAAACATTGAATTTATGATGGCCCCACCTGGACACTGTTCATTATTATTGCAGCATAACCACTGAAAAAGATTGATATTTTATTAGTTACTACAATCTATTAAGTTGACTTTGATGGATCAAAAAGTAATCTATTAAGTTGACTTTGATGGATCAAAAAGTAATCTATTAAGTTGACTTTGATGGATCAAAAAGTTTCAGCCTTAATGTACACAACTGCCACAATTATCAATTTATTATGTTCCCTAAATTTCAGTTTAACCTGCCTGATTTGACAGTTTACCACCCCGTCGACGGTATAGTATTTATGTACCGCAAAATGTTTGATATCACACACCAACTATTACTTGTAAAGTCAGATAACTAAATCCTCTTCTTTTTTAAAAAATAAATTTTAGGATTTTACACAATACTTTCCCTTTCTTTTTACACTGTTTCTGGGTGGGGTAGGTGCAAAAATTATGTTTTTGGTTAGTCATGATTTACTTAATTGAGAATACAACGGTGATGTGATCATTTTAATAGCCACAGGGGGTAAATATCAAAGCAAATAAGTAAATAAAATTGAGAATACACGGGTTCTAGGTTGTAAATTTATTCCAAGACTATTACAGCAGAGTCCACTATTATTACTCAGATAATGAATAAAGGAACTTATTCCACCAACCTCATTCAACGGTAGAAATCCAGAAATTTAACGGCCATGAACATTTCTGTGATGCCTAAATGTCCACGTCACTTACAATTGATTGAGCGGTAAGGCAGCTGGCTGTCACACGCAGTGGGAAAACTGCTTCCACGATGCAGTGTGGCATGCAAAAAGTGTGGAAGGGGGACCCGTCAGCTTTCTCGGTAGGTTGTTAACCTCTCCCACCATATGTATATATATCTATATATACACAACATGGTATATGCCTGTGTATGTATGCTTTGAAAGTCTATACACTTAAAAAAAAAAAATCGAATTAGATGGGTTCACACTCCCAAGAGCAGCATATTGGCATTCTTGCATTCCCATTCGGCACCCATGCGGCCCCTCTCCTGAGCCTCGTCCGAAGGGTAGCTGCTAGTGCAGCCAATGTGAGGTTCTCCTTCTTCAGCACAGCAGAATCAAATGGCTCCATCTTCTCGGGGTCAAAAGCCAATGAAGTCGAGAATATAAGAGCTTACAACGTGCGGGATGGCATGCCAGAAGGGCATTGCTTCACCCACAGCGAAGCTATTGAGTTATTCCTAAAGGCGACACCAAATAACTTTAAGACGGCTATCAAGGAGGCGGAGGAGGAGAGTGGTGTGAAGATCAGTTGCTTGTTGACTGACGCTTTCCTGTGGTTTGCAGGGGAGATTGCTGAAGAGAAGGACATTCCTTGGCTAGCATTTTGGACAGCTGGGGCATGCTCCCTCTCTACCCATGTACATGTTGATGTCATTCGGACCACACTCCAAACAAATCGTAAGGATTTCTTCTTTCCATCTTACATATATATATACTACATACACATTAGAGGACAACACCTTCTCTAATTAACAAACACTTTCCTTTGTCTCATCCTTACATACTAAGTACATATAAATAACTTTATGACAATGAATTCCTTGAACCTAACATGCTTCAAGTTGCTCCCAAAACTCAGAGGTCTGATGATTAAACTTGTGACAGTTTGGTTGAGCATAAAATGGACAATTGCCTAGTTTTAGACTGGCCTAATTAATTACAGATAGCTGGAGTTGCAAGCAATTAATGCCTCCAACTATATATTTTTATTGTTATAACACCCTCCTTATGGTTCTACGTACCTTATTTATGGAAATACAGGAATAGCAGACAATGCAAACGAAACCCTCAACTTCATTCCAGGAATGTCATCAGTCCAAATCAGTGACTTGCCTGCCGGAATAATTTCGGGAAACTTAGAATCGCCTTTTGCACTTATGCTTCAAAACATGGGACTAAAATTGCCAAAAGCAACAGGTGTAGTGGTAAATTCGTTTGAAGAGCTAGAAGCAATCATTACAAGTGATTTGAAGTCAAAGTTGCAAAGGGTTCTGAATGTTAGCCCCTTCATATCATTATCACCATCGCCAATAAAAATTTCGGATGAGAGCAGCTGCCTATCGTGGTTGGACGAACATAAAAGCGCATCAGTCGCATATATCAGCTTCGGCACGGTGACCTCACTAGCACAGAGAGAGCTAGTAGCACTGTCAGAAGCTCTGGAAGAGAGCGGGGTTCCATTCCTTTGGTCTGTTAGGGACAATTCAAGGCAGCTTCTGCCACAAGGATTTCTTCAAAGGACAAGCGGAAGCAGAAATGGGAAGGTGGTTTCATGGGCACCGCAGTCACATGTGCTAGCACACACCTCGGTTGGAGCCTTTGTAACACACTGCGGATGGAACTCCATTTTGGAGGGTATCACAGGCGGTGTGCCTATGATATGTCGCCCCGTCTTTGCAGATCAATATTTGAACAGTCGGATGGTAGAGGATGTGTGGCATATTGGTGTCGGAATTGAGGGCGGGGTCTTCACTAAGAGTGGAATGCTGAATGCGTTACAGATTGTGTTTTCAGATGCGAAAGGGAAGAAGATAAGAGAGACCATTGGAGTAGTCAAAGACAAGGCTAACAAGGCTGTTGCAACAAATGGGAGTTCGACTAACAATTTCAAGACTTTGTTGGAGATGGTCACGTTTTGTAAGACGGAGGAGTAATTACGTACTACTTTTTTAAACAAAAAAATAAAAGAGATGTATGTTGTTTCATGCATTTACAATGTTTAGATCACCTAAACCCTAAATTAATGAAGAGGAGGACTAGCTGCTGGGGTGACCTGATGCTATTATTACAGTATTATTATTTTGTGAAATGACTGTAAGACTAGTTTCTTATCATTACATACAGCAACCAATAGCCCCCTGTATATTCTATCCACCAAGTAATGGAAGCAGGAAGCCAATAAAACATAATAATAATAGTACTAACAACCAGACAAATTCGGTGAAAGAATAGTTCAAACAGGTGGTAGACACTACACTAGTGGCCTAGAGCAGTATTTATTAATGATAGGGAAAAACAAGAAGCTAACCTGGGCTTTACTCAGCTCTGGGATAAGGGAGGGATTTGGCCTCCAGTGAAGATGGCGGATCCACAACTTCCCCTTGCTTTGGGCCGCTCACTTAAACCAAGGGTACCAGTCCAGCCTATCCGAATGTTCATGCATACCCACCTTATACATATTCTCCCTTCTTTCATTATTATTTTTCTTCAAAATACATTCTATATTTTCTAGAATGCATGCCACATTTTATAGCTAAATCTACCATTTTATTTTATTTTTTTTGAAAAATCACTTTTTCCATGGACTTCAATACTCCTACAGTCCTACTATCCACAAATATGCAAAATTCAGTAAAATTGCTATACCGTGAATACAATCCAATCACTAGTTTTTCTAGGATTTTTTATCACCAACTTCTCTCACGAGTTTTTCTTAAGACATTCTTATCATCAACTTTTCAACTGATAAAATTATAAATTAAATACTGAAAAATTTAAGATTTGAATTTTAAGTACCGGAGGTTTTAAGTAGTGCTTAAAAAATTATATTTTTTGTTATTTTTTAAAAAATTCAGTCTTCAGACTTCAGTGTTAATTGGTGACCATGTCACTTAAATTTTTACCTTATTTTAAGTGACACTTAATGTCTCAAGTGATGTTAAAATTACTTATCAAACGCACATATTTGAATAAGTGCTGAATCTGTTCAGATTAAATGGTAAATAAGTATTATCAATCAGGCTCTAATTTAAGTGGGAGCATTTTCATAATTTATAATTTTAAAAACAAATAATTAGATGAGAACAATTTAATTTTATAGGAGTAACATCACCACAATCACATTTAGCCTAGTTAATTAGGACCGGCAATTCGTGTCGGTGGGTCGTGTTCATGTCGTGTCAAAAAAGACCTAGTTAATATACGTGTCAAATATGTTCAACCCTAACCCAACTCACAGGTTGTACGTGTCGACTCATGTAATCCATTTAGCCTATTTATTATAATATATTAAATTAAATTTGGCACAATCCAACACAAAACGAATTATTTAACCTATTATCACCAAAATTAAACTGAATTTGACACGATCCAGTAATGGTATATTGATATATTTCAACTCGTGACCAATAAGAGAAGAGAAAAAAATAAATATAAATATAATCATGTCAAACATGTCATGTTCAGATCGACACTTATACAATTTCAACCATTTTATGATCAATCATAACCCTTTTAATTCATGTCGTGTTCGTATCGTGTTACCATATCGTATCTCATGTTGCCAGCTCTACCCATAATTATTGACATATGTATTATGTTAGAAAAATCCATGTCCTGATCAGGGCTTTAAAAATATCCTAATGATGAGCAAAATGAGGGAGGAAGAGAGAGAGGGGGAGAGAAAAATTAGTGTTAGAAAGGTTTTCGAGAGAGAAATGGATCTATTGAAAAAGATAATGATATATATATATATATATATATATATATAAGTAAAAAATTGGTATTGCACGCTTCAAAAGGACAAAATTTACCATTTTTATATATTCTTTTTGAAACAGAGTTAATCTCGGTGAATTAATTGAGTTCGTGTTCGTTTCTATCTCGTGAAAGGAATCAAGAGGTGTGTCAGAGCGAAGAAGAGCTACCAGGGGGCAAAATGGTCATTTTCTGACATCGTTATCTCACCGAAAGGGCAAAAATGTCATTTTCAAACATTATTACTTCACCGAAAAACATTGGGAGTCAAAGGCGACCAGTCTAGTTCAAATATGAAAAGACAAGTTTTTATGCAAAAGATGCATCATACCTTACATCGTCAAAGAGAAAAATAGGCAGATTGGACCTGAGCTACGCTCTTAAGCTACGATGTGGTTTGTACCCTACACCCAAGTGTATGTCAAGAGTGTAGGTCCCACCTTGAGGCCGCATGATCCCTTTACGTGTTGAAGTTGTTTCGGAGTTGTTTCAGAATTTTCCAGTTTTGTCCCTGCTTTGATATTTTAAGTGATCGGTGATTCCAGACCTCTACATACAAGTTTATACACATATTTACATGAAAATTTATAGAGATTATTCATGTATTATGAAATTATAGAAAAGGGCAATCATTAAGGTTTCCCTCACTTGTCTATAAATATGAGAGAGTTAGATTTAGGTTTGAAGTTCTAGTTTTTAGATTGTTTTTTGGAGGCTGGTTCTGGTTCTGATTTGCTTGTTCATTCATAGAGTTCTTCCATTGAAGAGAACCACCATTAAAGACCTAGAGATCCGGAGAAGAAGGTCATGGAGAATGTTTCTACACCGACAATGCAGATTCTCTCAGCCATGATCAACTAATTCGGTATCTAGGGTTTTCTTACAAAACCCTAGCCAAGTAATGTAGTTCCGATTTTATATTCAATTGTAGAGAGGGAAAACAGTGATTAAACTGTGATGATTGTGTTAGATGAGAGACCATTTTTATTCGTGATACAAGTTTATATATTTGAATTGATTATTGTCTTAGACTTTTAGAATATATTTATCTTACACAATCACAATTATTCAATATGGGCTGGAACTCGGATGCTTAATTTGTGATTTTCTATACAATGGTGGTCATAAAACTCGAAACCCTAGGTTGACACAAGTCATGTCCTGACAAACTGATATAGACATGCTTTAGTTTATTTTCATGCTTTAATTTACTTTTCTGCATTTACTTTCTGTTAGTAGTTGGCATGCACTAATCAGTTTAGTCTTGAGATGGGTTGTCACGATCCGGTTGAGAGTAATCCTTTTTGGGGTCAAACTGCTGGCGCGGTGCGACCTGATTCACAGTCAATGGATCGCCCTCATGCAATTGAAATAAAATTTGGACCATATTATGCGGTTAATGGTGGAATGAGGAAATCCTAGTTTTCTCTCTCTCTGAATCACAACCATTATTTATCATTGTTTTCTGTTTTATTTTCATTAATATTAGATGATTCACAAAATCAAACTATTTTCGGAAAACTATAATTCAGTGTTTTTAAACTATTAAAGTGAACTATCCTCGTCTCTGTGGGATCGATATTCCCCTACTCAAGCAAAACTATATACAATTGATCTGTGTGCTTACAGAATGATAAAACCTAAAGTGTCATTAAGGTGATGTTTTTAACCACATATGTTGCACACACCTGATGCCCAACAGTCTTCAAGCTTGAAGATAGAAATGAGGGTACCGTACTGCACTGATCATTGATGGAGTTGATTGATGATGACAAAGTCGTCAAGTGGGAGATTGTTATATATATAGGGTGACTACTTTGTATTAAAAGTTGTCCCACATCGACTAAAAGGCAAAATCACCTCTATATCATTTCCTATAAATATAGGACCTCTTCTATTATATTGTGTGCACAAATAGAAAGAGAGAATAGAAGAGATACAGACTAATATTCTTCTCGGTGAGAGTTAGGAATACTATAGGCTTATATTATTTCGGTGATACAGGCGTGAGTATACACTGTGTGTGTGCGTGTGTTTGATCTGCTGATCAACTCCTTTGTAATCCTCTATTTGATTATAGTGAAACGGTGCTCTCAGTGGACGTAAACTTATTTTGGACGAACCACTATAAATCTTTGTATCTATTATTTGATGTATGTTTGTGTGCGTTTTCTGATTTGCAGGTACACACGGCTTCTAACAGTATTCTTGAACGGATGTAAAAACCCTAACACTAAGGCCCTGTTTTGTAACTGGTGTTGGTACCAAGTTTTTGGTTTTGGTACGGAATAGTGGTACCAACTCATGTTTGGTAAATTTGGTGTTGGTATTACTGTAGCAAACCAAAAAGCACTGTAGCGTACCATATCTCACCATTTTTGGAACCATCAAAGTGGATGGTTTTGGATGGTGCGGGTACTGTAGCACCCCATGTGCGGGCACTGTAGCAACCCATGTGTGGGTACTGTAGCAACTCATTAATATTAATACTAATATATTAATATACTAAAATTAATATTAATACTAATATATTAATATATTTTAATATTACAAAATTTTAATATTATATTATAATATTAAAATATATTAATATATTAATATATTAGTATTTGATTACAAAACCAAAAAATTAATATATTAATATTAAAATATATTTTTGGAAATTTAATATATTTTAATATTATAGTTTTATTATCTTTCCTAAAAATTAATATATTAATATATATTAATATATTAATATTAAAATATATTTTTGGAAATTTAATATATTTTAATATTATAGTTTTATTATCTTTCCTAAAAAATATATATTAATATTATAAATTTTAATATTTATAAATAAAATGTGAAACCATTCCAAGTTACCAAATATGGTTTGGTTTCAGAATTTCAACCCATACCAACTCTACCAAACATGGTTTGGTTTTTTAGCATCACTTTTTCTCACACCAAAACGATTTGCACCAAACATAGTTTGGAACCAAAATAAAATCACACCAAACCAAATCTAACCCAACACAAACCAAAACAAAAAACTAACATCGCACCGCACCGTTACCAAACGCAATCTAAGGGCTTTACTCAGCTCTGGGATAAGGGAGGGATTTGGCCTCCAGTGAATATGGCAGATCCACAACTTCCCCTTGCTTTGGGCCACTCACTTAAACCAAGGGGACCAGTCCAGCCTATCCGAATGTTTATGCATACCCACCTTATACATAATCTCCCTTCTTTCATTATTATTTTTCTTCAAAATACATACTATATTTTCTAGAATGCATGCCACATTTTATAGTTAAATCTACCATTTTTTATTTTTTTATTTTTTTGAAAAATCACTTTTTCCATGGACTTCGATACTCCTATAGTCCTACTATCCACAAATATGCAAAATTCAGTAAAATTGCTATACCGTGAATACAATCTAGTCACGAGGTTTTTTAGGATTTTCTTATCACCAACTTCTCTCACGAGTTTTTCTTAAGACTTTCTTATCACCAATTTTTCACCTAATAAAATTATAAATTAAATACTAAAAAATTTAAAATTTGAATTTTAAGTACTGGAGGTTTTAAGTGGTGCTTAATAAATTATATATATTTTTATTTTTTAAAAAATTCAATCTTCAGACTTCAGTGTTAATTGGTGACTTTGTCATTTAAAATTTTACCTCATTTTAAGTGACACTTAATGTCTCAAGTGATGTTAAAATTACTTATCAAACGCATATATTTGAATAAATGTTGAATCTGTTCAGATTACGTGGTAAATAAATACCATCAAACAAACCCTACTTTAAGTGGGAGCATTTTCATAATTTATAATTTTAAAAACAAATAATTAAAATAAATAATTAGATGAGAACAATTTATTTTTATAGGAATATAATCACCAGAATCACATTTCTTTTCCTTGAATTTTAGATACCCATAATTAGGACTGACAATTCGTGTCAATGAATCGTGTTCGTGTCGTGTCGAAAAAAACTTGGTTAATATACATGTCAAATATGCTCAACCCTAACTCAACCCACATGTTATACGTGTCGACCCATGTAATCTATTTAGCATATTTATTATAATATATTAAATTAAATTTGACACAATCCAACACGAAATGAACTATTTAATCTATTATCAGCAAAATTAAATTGAATTTGACACGATCCAGTAATGATATATTGATATATTTCAACCCGTGACCAATAAGATAATAGAAAAAAATAATAATAATAAATCATGTCAAACGTGTCATGTTCAGGTCGACCCTTATACAATTTCAACCATTTTATGATCAACCCTAACCCTTTTAATTCATATCGTGTTCGTATCGTGTTACCATATCGTGTCTCATGTTGCCAGCTCTACCCATAATTATTGACATATGTATTGTGTTAGAAAAATCCATGTCCAACTGATTAGGGCTTTAAAAAAATCCTAATAGTGAGCGAAATGAGGGAGGAAGAGAGAGACAGGGAGAGAAGAATTAGGCCCTGTTTGGTAGGCTGTCTTATTTAGTCTGGTTTGATTTGGTCTTTGTTTTCAGGGACCAGACCATGTTTGTTTAAACTTGGTCTCAAAATTTGGAACCAGACCAAATGAGACCAAATTGAACCAAAGGTAGTGTTTTTGGAACCAGATTTTTTTACGGTTCAACCTGGTCCAGTCTGGTCTTATTAATAAAATATATTTATAAATAATTAAAAATGAATAAATAATAATAAATTAATAATAATAATAATAAATTAAATAAAACATATTTTAAAAATAAAATATAAATAATAAATAATAAACAAAATGAATTAAATAATACCTAATCATAATAAAAAAATGAATATAATAATAATAAATATAATAAATAATAAATGAATAAATAATTAAATATATTTATAAATAATTAAAAATGAATAATTAATAATATAAATAATAAATTAAATAAAACATATTTAAAAATAAATAATAAATAATAAACAAATAGAATTAAATAATACATAATAATAATAAAAAATGAATACAATAATAATAAATAAATATAATATTAAAAAATGGACTAAATAATAAATTAATAAAATATAATCATAAATAATTAAAAATGAATAATTAATAATATAAATAATAAATTAAATAAAACATATTTAAAAATAAATAATAAATAATAAACAAATAGAATTAAATAATACATAATAATAATAAAAAATGAATACAATAATAATAAATAAATATAATATTAAAAAATGGACTAAATAATAAATTAATAAAATATAATCATAAATAATTAAAAATGAATAAATAATAATAATAAATTAATAAAATAACATAAAACATATTTAAAAATATAATAAAAATAATAAATAATGATAAAAATGAAATAAATAATAATAAATAAATAAATATAATAATAGTAAATAATACATAATAAATAAATATAATTATAAATAAATACTTCATAATAATAACAAAAAATGAGTATAATAATAATAAATTAATAAAATATATTTTTAAATAATTAAAAATGAATAAATAATTTATAAATAAAATGAATTAAATAATGAAATAATAATAAATAAATATATAAATGAATAAATAATAATATAAATAATAATTTAATAATATAAATAATAAATTAATAAAATATATTATAAAGTGAAGAAATAATAAATAAAATAAATAAATAATACATCAATAAATATTATAATAAATAAAAAATAAATAGTAAGACAAGACCGCTTACCAAACAGACTTTTAAATTCAGAATCTAGACAAATCAGACCAGACCAGATCATACCAGACCGGACCGGACCGCACCAGACCAAATAAGACCTCATAGCAAACATGCCCTTTAGTGTTGAAAGGTTTTCGAGAGAGAAATGGATCTATTGAAAAAGACAATGATATATATACAAGTAATGATTTTATTGTATATTTACTTCAAGGTAAAAAAATGTTATTGCACGCTTCAAAAGGACAAAATTTACCATTTTTATATATTCTTTTCACTGCTCACATCGGAGTAACATATGGATATATGGTACAAGAATCCAAAACTGAGGAGCTGTATGTGTATAAAAACATATGGGGTCCCTAAACTGAGGAGATTAGTCCAAAAAATATTATATTCATATACAATTATACATATATTAATGGGGAATCGAACTGACCACTTGAAAAATATATACATCTCCATATATACACTTGTATTAATGGGGAGAAAGCAAACATGGAACTGACCACTTGAAATCTCAATTATTCAACGTTGGTGGCACGGAACCGAATTTCGGTGCTTTTGTGTCTTTGGACAGTAGTTGGGTCTTTTCCTCTTGTTAGATTAGATTATGACTTGGTTCAATTAATGTGACATGTATGTCTGTATGTGGATATAAAGGAATCCACATTTTGACCAAAATCGCCAAGTACCTGTGGCATTTCCTTCCTGGGCTAGCCAAACAGGACACGCACATAAAGTAAAATCAATTACACACGGCCAGTACATATATATTATTGTGTTTGAGAGTTTAATATCTTTCTTTTTTTTTCTTTCTTCTTTCTTTCAACACTTGTGAGTGGAAAAATGAAAAAAGAATCAATGGACAGAGAAGTAGAAGAAAAACAAGGTCTCCTGGAATCAGCGGTGATTGAGAATGAGAATCGTTCAGCGATTAGGGAGGAAGTGAAGAAGCAGATATCATTAGCAGGGCCACTAGTGTGTGTAAATCTACTATTATACTGTTTACAAGTCATCTCTGTCATGTTTGTGGGTCATCTTGGAGAATTGCCTCTTTCTGCTGCTTCCATGGCCACTTCCTTTGCTTCGGTCACTGGTTTCAGCTTGTTGGTCAGTCACTCACTTAATCATCTTTATATATATATATATATATATATATATATATATATATGCTTCTTAATATGCATCAGCGATCAATTAAACCTTTATTTTCCTAAACATGTTCTACTTTTTTTTTTATAAAATTCATTATTGATTGATATTGAAATTATTCTTACTCTTTACCTATATGTGTGTGTATATATATATTAAATAGATAGGAATGGGAAGTGCATTAGATACATTCTGTGGTCAGTCATATGGAGCAAAACAGTTCCATATGCTGGGTATTCATATGCAGAGGGCTATGTTTGTTCTTGTACTGGTGAGCATTCCTATTGCATTTATTTGGGGGAATGCAGGACATATTCTTGTTTTGTTGGGACAAGATCCGGAAATTTCAGCTGAAGCCGGACTTTATGCTCGTTTTATGATACCTAGTATTTTTGCTTTCGCCCTCCTCCAATGTCATATTCGCTTCCTACAAGCCCAAAACAATGTCGTCCCCATGATGATAAGCTCGGGTTTCACAACACTGCTCCACATACTCATTTGTTGGACAATGGTCTTTAAATCTGGCCTTGGTAATAGAGGTGCTGCTTTGGCCAATGCCATCTCTTATTGGATCAATCTACTTTTACTCGCTCTTTATGTCCGCATTTCTCCTTCCTGCAAACAAACTTGGACCGGTTTCTCCACCAAGGCCTTGCATGATGTTCCAAACTTTGTGAGACTTGCAATTCCTTCAGCTATTATGGTCTGGTAATGTCACTAGATCTCTTAATTATTTTATTATCCATGTCTTTGTTAATTTGTTCCAAATATATATATATATGATTATGTTTCATGTCTTGTAACAGCCTGGAGAACTGGTCGTTTGAAATGATGGTTCTCCTATCTGGTCTCCTTCCTAATCCAAAGCTTGAAACATCGGTTCTGTCCATCAGGTTAGCATACTTTCACACACACACACACATATATATATATAGATTGATTGATTGATTAATTAATTTGTACATCTTCTCAGCCTTAATACATGTGCTATGGCTTTCATGATACCCCTTGGACTCAGTGGCGCTGTAAGGTTAGTTTGTACGGACAGCTAGCCTTGATAAATATTTCTAATTATATATTTACAGATGATGGAGTGGGTTGTAATGTAATTTGTGGTTCAATATTAATCCTAGCATAAGAGTGTCAAATGAATTGGGTGCGGGGAAACCTGAAGCAGCTCGTTTGGCAGTTGGTGTTGCAATATTTATGGGTGCTACGGAGAGTATGATAGTAGCGGCCATCGTGGTATTGGGGCGTAACTTGTGGGGATATTGTTATAGTAAGGAAGAAAAGGTAGTGAAATATGTTGCACAGATGTTGCTTTTGGTTGCAGCATCCCACGTCTTGGATGGCATTCAAGCTGTGCTTTCAGGTCCTCACTCCCAACATTTAATTACTTGTACCAATTCCTACCAAACCTCATAACAATGCCATTAATTACTATATATGAGCTTACTTATTGGATGTCTTCCGCAGGCACTGCTAGAGGATGTGGTTGGCAAAAGATTGGGGCTTTTGTTAATTTGGGAGCTTACTACCTGATTGGTATTCCTTGTGCTGTATTATTAGCTTTTCACTTTCATTTTGGAGGGAAGGTAACATTAATTTTGCTAGCGTTTCCCGCTTCCACTGATTGATTTATGCTCTTATATATTCTCACAAGATCATTATATATGTATCGCAATAGGGGCTATGGACGGGAATAATTTTGGCGCTATTTACCCAAGCATTGGTTCTTTTGATTGTAACTATATGCACCAACTGGGAAAAAGAGGTACTGTTTTTCTCCTTCTATATATATACCCTCGTATAATTTTCTTGTTAATATACTCTAATATACGTTCCTTGTTTTTACCATCTAGGCAAGGAAGGCTGCTGATAGAGTGAGCATTGAAGAATCACAACAAAATTGAATTTGGAGCAAGAGTGGCTTTTAAGTGAGATTAGTGGTGTCTGTGTCACTCAAAATATTTTGTAACTCCGACCGCCTTATTGAGCTAATTGAAGACATCAAAACCATAGTAACACTGATTTCTACAACAGAATCAAATAATATATCACCTTTCAATTCCTGATTCAAAACTCTTATGCATATCACAAAAATGTTTGAACCCGAAGAATTCAACCCTCTTCAATCAGCATTTTCTTCTGCTGGTGAAATTTGATTATTAATTTGCATTCCTTGTTTTAGTTCAGTTTTATTAGTAAATTCCAAAATCTGAAATGTAGTTAGTTCGGTAGAGACTTGAACCCACAGCAAAATATTACCAAGTTATAGTCCTTAGATTGTTACTGTGATCGAGTACCTGATTTAACAATAGCTCCCTTTATATATACATTATAGTTTGTTGCCACTGTTAGAAGTCGTGTGTACCTGCAAATCAAAAAACGCACACAAACACACACCAAACAACGGGCACAAAGATTTATAGTGGTTCAGCCAAAATAAGCTTACGTCCACTGATAACACCGTTTCACTATAATCAAATAGAGAATTACAAGGGTTTGATCAGCAAATCAAACACATGCACACACACAGTGTATACTCACGCCTGTATCACCAGAATAGTATAAGCTTATACTTATTCCTAACTCTCACCAAGAAGAATACTAGCTTGTATCTCTTTTATGCTCTCTCTCTATTTGTGCACCCAATATAATAGGAGAGACCTTATATTTATAGGAAATGATATAGAGGTAGTTTTGTCTTTTAGTCGATGTGGGACAACTTTCAATACAATGTAGTCACCCTTTATATATAACAATCTCCCACTTGACGACTTTGCCACCATCAATCAACTCTATCAGTGATCAGTGCAGTACGATGCTCTCATTCATGTCTTCAAGCTTGAAGACCCATTGAAGTTGCGCACAACTTCAGTTTTTCTCTTGTCACCACTTTTGTCAACATGACCATGTTGATAGCTCCCATTACATGAGCAATATCTACCTTTCTACAGAACCTACAACCTCTATTGCGTTTGGCCACTCTGTCTTGCAACCACTGTCGTTTTTTACTTCACCTTGCAAACTTTTTCGCGTATGTCTTCTTTCTTCCTTTCACAAAGAGACTTTCCGGTTGCTGCATATAACACTTCTCTTTTAGGTCACCTTGGAGGAAAATAGACTTGCCATCTAACAACTCTAGATGAAAAACTTCTGCTTCAACAATGCTTGAATGAATGGTATTCAGTTTCACAACCGAAGAATGGAGAGCTTTCTTTTTTATCGGCAGCTCGGTTAGCTTCCATGTTTTGATGACGATAATGGACTTCATCTCATCTTCCATTGCAAGCTCCCACTGGCTCGCATCTGCTGCACTGCATGCTTCATCATCATCTGGTTCATCTCCATCTATAAGCAACAAATTTTGCGGTGTATCAACTTGTTGAGTCTTGCTATCTACAACATGTTCTTCTGACTAAGGACTCTCACTGTCTAGAACATCTTCTATCTCAACATACACAGGATCACTTTGTGCCTTATCGCTCCATACCTTTTCTGGTATTTTGTGCTCCAATGGTACTGATGGATCACGATTCATAAGATACGCTATTGTACTGACTGCTTCTGCCCAGAATTGTTCTGGCAACCCTGCCTGAATGCGCATGCTTCTAGCTAGCTCAGTCACTTTCCGGTTCATACATTCTGTTGTAGTGTACTTGAAACAGTCTTCTCTAATTTGATATTGTTCTCATAGTAAAAAATCTTGAACTCGGAGTCTTCGTTTTCTCCACCAAAGTCGAATCTCAGTTTCTTTACCTTCAACCTTGTCTCCTTCTCTACCATGGCTCTCCATTTCTTGAACACATTGTACACTTCACTTTTATGTTTTAAGAAGTAAACCCATATCCTCCAAGAATGGTCATTAATGAAAGTCACAAAGTAAGACTTTTCGCCAAGTCGATGTCAATCAATTTCACTGGTAGTTTTCCCTTCGAGAACATAACTGCGAGCTCTTTTTCATTCATGTGACCAGGCCTCTGGTGCCACTAGTTGTGATCCTTTTTGCCTTCTGCAACTGCAATCATTGTCCTAAAATTGATGGTTGTGTAGAGCGTACCTTTTTTTCCCCCTCGTGATATAGTCATAGCCCCTCTGGAAATCTTCCACTTATCTTCACTAAAAATGGTCAGATAACCTTCACTCGTCAACTGGCCTACTGAGATCAAGTTCTTCCTCAAGTCTGGAATGTGTCTGACACCCCTCAACTTCCATATCGATCCACTGAGTTTGATATGTACTTCACCCTTGCCAACAACACTGCAGGGCTGATCATCACCTAAATAAACATTGCCAAGGTTTCCAGGTGTATAGCTCTCGAAGAGCTCTCGACTTGAGGTGGCATGGAATGATGCTCTAGAGTCCAAGACCCAAAACTCTGTCTTGCTTTCCAAAGAGCATATCAACACATCATCTTCTGAAACAAGATTCACTTTAGTTTTATCATCCGCTACACTCTGCAGGGATCTACACTGGTCTCTGTAATGACCAAGTTTGCCACAATTCCAATACTCAATAGAATTTTGAGACCCCTGTCTTGACTTGGAACGACCACGTCTTTGAATTTCGTCCTTCCTTTTGTTCGAACCTCTGCCTCTGGTGTCGACATTCAATGTTGAGCCACTGTTAGAAGAGTCTAACTCACTCTATCTTTTGGTCTCTTCTGTGAGTATCATACTTACTACGGAATCATACTGTAACGGTTCTACCCCTGAACAATTACTGATTGCAGCATTTGTGGTGCTCCAACTATCTAGCAATTGGCTTATAAGAAAAGCCGTTTTCATTTTACTAGTGATTGGCATCTCAACTGATTCCAACTACTCAACAATTTCATTAAGAACACTGATGTGTTCACTGACCTTCCCATTCTCGGACATCTTTAGATTTGCCAATCTAGTGATGAGATGTACCGCATTCGCTCCAGACGGTTGTTCATACATGCTCGAAAGAGCATCCATGAGAGACTTTGTTGTCTTATCATTCTTGATGTTGAAGGCGACGGACTTTGACAACGTCAGTCTGATCGTACCAAGAGCCTTTCGATATAGGATTGTCCAATCCTCGTCTTTCATCGATTCTGGCTTCTTCCCTTCTAATGGCAAGAAAATTTTTTTTTGGAATAACACATCCTCAACTTGCATCTCCCAATAGGCAAAGTTTGCACCCTCAACCTTGTCTATCATCGATGTCTTTTATTCACCCATAGCTCCCACTGAGCCTATTCAAGGTGTTCAGAGTTGAATTATGCAAAATTGATCACACAGTTGCGTCCGGAGCGGTCCAAAACCTTCAGAACACCTCTAACCGCGTCGAAAACGGGTCAAGAACGACTCCAAACAAGTAAAAACAAATCTACACAAAAGACATAAAATTGCTGACAACGTCAGTACCTTCTAGGAGCGCGTTCAGGCGCGTTCTAGAACCTATGGGGGTGAGTTTTATGTCAAAACATTCGTCTTCGAAATATCTTTTCGTCGATATATTATACAACTTGTATGGATTAATGATATTCCGCAAAAGAGCCCCGAACCGAAACTGCAGTGCGTCGAAGCCGAAAATCTGGCCAGAACTTCAGGCGGCGCGTCGGAGCGCGTGCGGCACTTTCCAGTGACACGCTTGACACTATTGACTTCGTCTTGTCGATACGAAGCATCTAGTATGATTGGGTTCTGATTTCGGGCACTTTTGAAATTCGATTCTGGACCAGAACGAACGCACTCTTCCTTTGCTTCAACCTTGAGATATCACTTGTTATGGTTTTTACACCCGCCCAAGAACACTGTTAGAAGCATTGTGTACCTGCAAATCAGAAAACGCACACAAACACACACCAAACAACGGATACAAAGATCTATAGTGGTTCGGCCAAAATAAGCCTACGTCCACTGAGAGCACTGTTTCACTATAATCAAAGAGAGAATTTCAAGGGGTTGATCAGCAGATCAAACACACGCACATACACAGTGTATACTCATGCCTGTATCACCGGAATAGTATAAGCTTATACTTATTCCTAACTCTCACTAAGAAGAATACTAGCCTGTATCTCTTCTATGCTCTCTCTCTCTCTATTTGTGCACCCAATATAATAGGAGAGACCCTATATTTATAGGAAATGATATAGATGTGGTTTTGCCTTTTAGTTGATGTGGGACAACTTTCAATACAAAATAGACACCCTTTATATATAACATCCACAATATCAATTTCATTGTAGTCGAGGTAATGACATAATGAACTCGGACAATATCGATTCAAAAGGTGAATTCGAATCAGTATCAATACAAGTAATGGTATGGACACATTCAAAAAAAGCATTAATATATGTATTGTTATTTGTTAAACGTGTAGAACACCACATTAAACAAATGCCAGAATACCTCATAATATCATGGTTCGCCGTATTGTCCGGTTCGTAATACTTTTAGAAAGTACCGATACCATTATCTAGTATCGATACTCATGTTTTGCCGTATCATAGTTTCTATATTTTCCTTTTACAATATATAAAAATAAAAATAATAGCAAATATATGACGAAACATTTTTGGGTTAACTTTATTTACACCCCCCTGAGGTTTGCTTTAACTTTAATCACACCCCCTCAGGTTTGAGATTCTCATCATTTACACCCCCTAATAACTTTTGAGACTAAAATGCCCTTACCTAAAAACCCACTATCCCTATTCCCAAACACCCAATATCCCTATTCCTAAATATATATATATAATTCGAAAATAATATATAAAATTCAAAAAAATATATAAAATTCGAAAAAAATATATAAAATTCGAAAAATATATAAAATTCGAAAATAATATATAAAATTCAAAATATATATATATAATTCAAATATATATATAAAATTCAAAATATATATAAAATTCCAAAATTTATATATATAAAATTTTATTTTTTCGAAAATAATTTTTTATATATTTTATTTTTCCAAGCCATCATGGGGAAGCACATGATGGTGCCACTTGCGAAGTTTAATCTATACCACTTAGATTGCCAATATATCTTATGTTCTTGCTTGGAGTTGTACTGAAATAAAGGTAGTTGAAGAACAACTACATCATTTGCTTTCAAAGAATCAAAGCCTCCATGATTTATATGTGCACCTGACACCATTGCATGGAACTTAAGTGTTGTAGCCTCACACTTCCTTTCTTTATTGTGTCTTGTATACCATCACCATTTATTATTTCGAAAACAACTTTATATATATATTTTTCGAATTTTATATATTATTTTGGAATTTTATATATTGTTTTCGAATTTTATATCTATTTTTTGAATTATATATATATTTCAAATTTTAGAATTTTTTTTTATAATTTTATATATATATTTTTTGAATTTTATATATATTTTTCAATTTTGTTTTATATATATTTCGAATTTTATATATTATTTTCGAATTATATATATATTTTTCGAATTTTATATATTATATTTGAATTTTATATATGTTTTTCAAATTTTATATATTATTTTTCAAATTTTATATATATATTTAGGAATATGGATAGTGGGTGTTTGGGTAAGGGCATTTCAGTCCCAAAAGTGGTCAGAATCTCAAACCTGGGGGAGTGTAATTGAAGATATTCAAACATAAGGTGATGTGATTGAAGTTAAATTAAACCTTAGGAGTGTAAATGAAGTTAACCCAACATTTTTATTGATGTAAAATTGAAACACAAATTTGAAATGGAAAATATTAAATTTTAAACATTTGACTGAAGCAACTTCTCATCGGCTTGGGTCTTTATGAAATGGAAAAGGTTTATTAGTATGTAAAATGATAATTTGTTGAATAATAAAATAATCAAGGTTATCAGAATCAAGAGTCTAGGTAGAATGATTTTGACTTTTGAGGTATGTAGAATCGGAATCGTAGAATCGTATTCTACTCAAACGTATTATTTTTTTTTAAAATATATTAAATATTAAATATTTAATTTAAAAGTCTAAATCATATTAGAATTTAAAAAAAAAAAAATACATTGGGCCTTTAAATATTTTCTCATATATTTAGGCCATATATTAAGATATTGGACTAAATTATTAAATCTTTAGGCATTTCATATGGATGTCTTAACTGTCCAACCATTATTTTAACGTGGGTAAAGGGCATAAAACACTCCTATAGTTTGGCAAATGGACACTAAACCCCCTACATGTTCAAACATGTCCCCATAGTTTCAATTGTGATAAAAAAAAAAGCCCCCTACCGTTATAACACAGTTAAAAAAAGGTGAATTTACTTTGTTACCCCTCTATATTTAACATTAAAATAAAATAATAAAAGGTTAATTTCAAATATATATATAATTCGAAAAAAATATATAAATTTTGAAAAAAAAAAATCGAAACAAACATATAAAATTCAAAATATATATATAAAATTCGAAAATAATATATCAATTTCAAATATATATATAAATTTCAAAAACAATAAATTTCAATATATATATATCTCAAAAAATATATATAAATTTTGAAAAAATGTATAAAATTCGAAAATATATGAATATATATATATATAAATTTTGAAAATAAAATAAAATTTCAAAAAAATATATAAATTTTGAAAACAATATATAAATTTTGAAAAAAATCCTACTCCTATAACGTTTTTTTCAAAAATTTTATATATTTTTTGAAATTTATATTTCTTTCAAAATTAATTTTTTTTCGAATTTTATATATTGTTTTTGAAATTTATATATTGTTTTCGATTTTTTATTTTTTTTCAAAATTTATATATATTTTTCAAAATATATATTTTTTGAAATTTATATTTTTTTTCAAAATTTATATATTATTTTCAAAAATTTTATTTTTTTTCAAAATTTATACATATTTTTCGAAATTTATACATATATTTAAAATATATATTTTGAAAATTAATAAATTGTTTTTGAAATTTATATATTTTTTCAATTTTTTTTATTTTTTTAAAAAATTTATATATATTTTTGAAATATATATATATATTTTAATTTTATATGTCTTTTTTCGAAATTCATATTTTTTTCGAAAAATATATATATATTTTTTGAAATTGATATATTATTTTTGAATTTTATATATTGTTTTCATGAAAATAGATTATGGCGGCGAAAGGGTCTTTCTACTCTTTTAAAAGGGGTAATAATGGTATTTCAGAGATCATGTGAGGTGCACATGACCAACTAACGTCCATTTTTAACGGAGAACTAACGACAGGGGGTATTTGGCCCACTTTCAAATCTTTTGAGGACTTTTTTGCCTAAAATAAAAGTTGGGATGTTTAGCACCCATTTGCCAAACTATAGGGGTATTTTATGCCCTTTACCCTTTTAACGCAGTAAAATCATGGTAAAATTGTAAAAAATCATAAAATTTTCGAAATTCTATGAAAATAACTAACCATTAGGATAGGCATCATAGAAAAATTTGACGGTTAGATATTAAATTTTCGATTAAATAATTGTTGACTTTTTCTGCTTATATAATTACCAAAAAAAATAAATTCTATCCAGTCAGTAAAATTTTATTCACCCTAGAACGTGCAAAATTCTGAAAAGGTTTTGGACCATAATTATTTGTACTAGTGCTTTAGTACTACTATATATCTACATACAACACACACACACACACACACACATATATATATATATATATCTACATACAACACACACACACACATATATATATATATATATATATATATATTTATAACAGTGATGTCCGACCCAGCTTACGCGCAACCTCGACTAATTCACGGGACCCGTGTAAGGCGACCCCCCCCTCCCCTCCCCGAATCGTGATAAGGCTCGGATTATGTTTATAATCGTAGCCCTAACGAATTATTTGTAGGAATCGAACATGAGACCTCATACTTCTTGAGGCACAAAGTCCCAAATCTTTTCTTCCGGGAAGCCAAGCAGACCAACGAGTGTTTTTATTGAATGAAGTCCAACTCTCATACTATCATGAAAAGTCAACTACATATCTTAGAATGAACTTAGCTATATTTACATATTAGATGATTATTCACTCACAAACTTGGATTGAAATACAAGAGCAGCAGATTAACCATATAAAGGTCACAACAATTCCATTTTTGCTAATGTTCCCTGTTATTCTCCTCCTCCTCCTCAGCCTCCTAATCCTTCAATTAATGAATTATAGCACTTTCAATACAAGGGGATATTTTTCCTTTCTTGCATTTTTTGGTCAAGGTTAAATGCATATACTGTGAGTTGTATCTTAGATCTTCAACAACCCCCCTATTAAAAGAGTCAACTTGTAAATCTCATAAAGCTAAAGCTATTTCCAACTCTACCATGCCACAACCAATCTATAAATGTCTGGGTGGAGGATTGAAGAATCCCAGAAAGATTATACTAAAACATGCAAACCCGGATAATTGATAATATATCTGTCAACATACGTATATATATACTTTTCACTTCTCAGTACCCTATATCGTACCGCTGCTATGCCCTACCTCTAGTATAGCAGATCCAATAAGTTAATGTCCTATATATTTCGCTATCATATTTACACTCAGAAAATAGCACACCTCAATTTTCAACTCCTCCATGTCCAAACAAATATAATAATCTTCCATATAACTAAAAAGTAACGTCTATAATGAACATATAATCTCACACGGTATACAATCATAAGAAATGAAGAAAAAAAGGACCAAGAATATAAAGTATACGTTCTCTGTTCCACATGAAATTTTAAAGATTTATGCACCCTCACCTCTCAAGATAGAGCTTAGAACGATATTGCCAACTATGTACACATCCTCTCTTAGTGACCTGTTCAGCCCTTAAATGGCAACAATAAAAAGGACCCATACCAGGAAGAACTGTACCAAAATCCTAATAACCTCCAAAAATTGACAACCTGCAAATGAAAGTTTAACTTGCTTCATATCCACAAAAATCAAATAGAAAGGAAGAATCTAGAAGGAGTAGCAATCAAGAGGAAAATGAAACTTACATTCTGAATGCGCAATCGTAGTTCTCCTCGGGGTACTTTGTAGTCTTGCTTAGCAACACCAAGGTCAGAGGCGCATATAATTGCATTCTATAAGAACATACCTTTTCATGGCAGTATTATAAAGGTTCAAGAAAGATGAACAAAGGCATAATGACATGTTATTAGCCTGTGTACACTTGGGAACCAGTAGGTGGCCCATAAAACTGCAAAATATGTGCTTCGATTTATTTCAGTTTGCTGGTACTCGGACTAACATTTAGGTGAGAAGTGAAACCAATCGATTCAGGATGTGTGTCATTTCACATTGATTGCAGCAGCCATACTTCTCAACC
Organism: Cornus suecica; assembly: GCA_963922005.1. Classification (NCBI taxonomy): domain Eukaryota; kingdom Viridiplantae; phylum Streptophyta; class Magnoliopsida; order Cornales; family Cornaceae; genus Cornus; species Cornus suecica. The sequence goes on along the minus strand of OY998240.1, from coordinate 201,539 downwards.
TCTGAGAAATGTCTGAGAATGATGGCCTCTGTGTTGGATCAGAGGCCCAACAACTTTCCATCAAAGATTTCCACTCTGGATCGCACCATGTTGGAATTTGTGGACGCAGTGTGTTGTTCACAATTCCTCCTACATATAAAGAAAGATTTTATGAAGTGGATCAAAATCAACTGCTATATAAAGGCCAACTGTCCTACTTGCAAACACTTATAAGATGTAATATAAGTAACATGAAACATCTCTCCCACTTCACATCATGAATATAAAACTACCACCAAATTCCGTGGACAGTGAAAAAAGACAAAAAGACGTGGTACACATGAGGAGAGAGCTACATTTGTGCCTAAATTTCAATAAAAAAATGAATGATTTAATTCCTGAAAGAAGCTGGATGAGAATTATTTGATTTGATTCATATCAGTAAGTGTTTTCCAATAAGTAATATTAGTGTGGTCAACATTTGAGAGCAATGGCACAAGGCAGGAGTAAAAAAAAGAAAAGTTTACCATTGCTCGAGATAGCAAGACACGTAGGATAGTAATTGATTAAATTAAAGCATGACTGTGATCTAGTGGCAAAAAGATGATTGGCATACCAAACTGTAAGTAGTTGGAACAAGCTTTGGTTTAAATAGTTTGAATTGAGTTGTAACACTAAAGATAGACCTCTGATATTCAATTTAAGTGAATAAAAGGCACAAACTTGAAGTGCTGTGACACCATACTAGATTTCTAGGGGAGGAATATAAAACAACACAAGCAATCACACAATACATGCAAAAAGATTTCAAAAAACTACATCCATGATAAAAAAAAATATGATCACAAGAGTTAAGTGTCAAGTACAAAATCAAGCACCCAAATGCGGAATTCATAATTTATTTTAAGGTTCTGCGCCAAACTAGCAAGGGGGTTTGCTATCCCCATTAGGCACTCTACCGATCACCAAATAAAGAGGGGATTTTGGAAAGGGGGTACAGGTGGGGGAATACAGAAGGGTCTGTGAAAAAACAAACTCTTTTCCTCTGCAAGTTGCATGCAAATTCGATCAAGGCACAGAAATAAATGAGAAAATGCGGAACACCAGAAAATGTAATGTATTAAAAGGCAATAACCCGGTCTGGGAATGTAAATCAGGCTGGAACATGGGGAACCACAACTAATGCGAAAGTTTCTACATATCATATCCAATTACAAAGACTCGAAAGAAATTATAATTGCAGGCACCATTGCATATTGCAAGTGAAGTTGACAATTTTGAAAAAAGAGAGAATACAAGTTATAAATATACAAAAATGAAATATTTATAGCAGTAATAAAGGATATGGTAAGATTTAACTTTCTGACTCACATTCTCGTATCTCATATCATATCACATAAATTGATGGTGTTCGCAGCAAAATAGGATCAAGTAATATATATAACTTTTTGACTAACCTCCTCATATCCAATAAAATTCTTTTTGGTAATCAAGCTATTATCCTTGATGTTAAAAAGAAGGTTTGAAAACTTATCATATTCACAATATCATCCTGGCAAATGAAGGTACTCTAACGAAATAATATCCAAAGCATGGAAACAAAATAACCTCTCTTTATATATATGTAATATATGGATCAGTATACCCTATATCAAAAGCCAGTTCTGTAAAAAAAAAAATCTTGTTCAACCTTTAAAAGGAAAAAAATTAGTGGATTCTGGACCCCCTTGATTACACTAAACGTAGCATATCCACATTATATAACAAGAATCTCCTTTGACAGTGAGTCTTTTTTTCTCCTTTTTTTTATTCATCAAGTAGCCATATATATTCTCCCAATAAATTGAAGAGAAAAGGAAAACAAATTTATTAATATACTGCAAATGGAGCATTAGATTGTTTTTAGCAACAAAGGCACCTACCAATTATAGAAGCACAATGCATATCTGCATAAGGTTCGTCCCCAGTGAGCAATTCCCACATAACGATCCCAAATGAGTAGACATCAATCTACAACGCAGAAAAAATAAATGAACATCTAAAAACTATACAACAATATAAGTAGTAGTGAATCTTCAGAAGGACAGATAAACCAGTAGCTAAGCCTTCGATGATTGATGCTATAACTAATCTAACCTTTTCTGTTACCATATTACTCTTTCCACTTAGAAGCTCAGGTGCCATCCAGGGCAAAGTTCCACGAATACCTCCTGAGACTAAAGTGTGCTGTTTTACCTTTGATAAACCAAGATCGCCAATCTAGAAGAAAATTTAGATATTGGATGAGCAACTAAGTTCAATCCCGCTATAAGAAAATCAATACTATCTAATATTATAAGCAAGTCCCGCAACAGAATTAGTGACAAAACTCAAAAACCACTGAAATCATCATAAACTGAAATCCCAAGCTTCCAATGTGAAATAACTGTTACAGCAAGGTGGTAGGAGAATGCAGAATTTCCAGAAACATTGAAAGAATTTTCCATGACAAAAGAACGATAAAAAAACAAAACCAAGTATTATCAGTGGTAACAGTGCTACATAAGCTAGAAAAACCCAAGCTGTACTTTATAAAACATCTATTTCAGCGTACCTTGCACACTGGTCGATGTGGATCCCTCATGTTCACTAACAAATTTTCACATTTCAAATCAAAATGCACGATATTTTTTCCATGCAAATATTCCATTCCGAAAGCAGCATCCATTGCTATGATGAGCCTCTTACGCCGATCAATTGTTCTGTTCAATGGTATCAGGTTGACACAATCATGGTCAAAAATCAATTACACAAGTGCTTTAATAAACAGCATGCATCCCACTACAGAAAAAAAAAGAACAAACTCAGAACATCCATCAACAGAAGTACTTGCCTGTCTTTTTTCTGTAAAAATTGTTTCAGAGACCCATTAACCATGAATTCGGTTACAGTTGCCAAAGAACCATCAGGTCCGTCACGAACTATACCATAGAAAGAAACAACATTTGGATGATGTAATGAACTCAACAGCAATGCCTCCTTCCAAAAATCCGCAATCTACAAGATAAGAATTTAAAGGGGAATTTGTTCAAGTTAAGAAAAAATCACATCAATGCTGCAGCACAGTCCAGCATTTCACTGTGTAACTGCAGCTAGCACCACCTTGCATTAAAATTTCTCCTATTGGCCATGGGGGCTTAATTTAAATCTATAAAAACCAGGTATACAGATCATAAAACTAAAAACAAACATTTTAAAATCCATTGCCGCATGGGAACTAGAGAGAGAGAGAGTGGACAACTATAAATGAGTACACTGATCTATGAATCCATTTAAACTCCACTAATGAGCTCTTCGATTAAACAATACCAAATCCAAGACCCCTGCACCCTCTCGTTCCCATGAGAATCAAGGAGTCTATAACTCTCAATCATTTTTAGCAATTTCTTCCTGCTCTCTGGAAGGCCCTTGCAATAATCAAATCTTGGAAATGATTACTGAGCTCATATCAATCAAGTCTTGACCAGAGGGAAATCATATCACTCCAGCAGCCTCTATAGCCCGACCCTAACAACGCTGGATTATATGGAGAAATACTCACCTTTTGACTTTAAAACTTACCTTGGTTTCTCATATTTGAACAAAGATGGGTCCCCCTCATAATTCATTGCTACCAAAACTAGGTCCGGGTTACAATAGCCAATGAGATAATTGCAAACTCCCTAGTACCAATGTAGAACTTATACGGATAGGGGGAAAAGATGAGATACGATGCAAGCACGGGATACGACAAATCTAAAAAATAATATAAAATAAATAAATGGAGGATACGGTTATGGCTGGATATGGCAAAAAAAATATAACTTAATTGAAAAAAAAAACATTTTTATCAGTTTCTAATATTATTATGAACTTAAATGCAATAACTACAACATGCATAAGTATAGAATCACATAAACTCAAAAGTCTTAAACCATACAGTAATTCTTCCAAGCCATAAGCAAATGAAGTTATATGTTGTAATTGTTGTTGCGATGAGATCCATTTACTTTTTAAAATTCACAAGAGGACGATGATAAGCACCTTGAGGATCATCAGCCCTCCGATTCTCCCTACAAGATAGCTTAATGCAAGTGTGCAACAAGACATTCCACCATTTACCTTACATCTTGTAAGCTTTTGAATATTTCCTATCGATACATGACATATCGGAATATATAGAACAAGAGGTCTTTCCATGGTTGTGGGGACCAGTGTTAGATGGTTCATCAGGTATCACTTATCTTACTCAATGCAGTCTATTTCTCTATGAATTAAAAAAAAAAAATCAACCAAAATTACTCTCCACAACCATTTTGAATATATTTATGTTCCTCTTGACCGCATATAGCACCCTATGCATCCATCCTCTTGTAACAACATGCTACCTGCCATCTAGCTAGATAACGTTATCACACACTCAACTCAATGACCGGAAATAGTTGCTAGCATTGCCCTTAATTTTATGCTTTGTTCGATAGCAGGGGAAAAAATATTGGACACGAGGGATAGAAAAAATGATGGATAAAACTATCACTAGGGAAGAGATTAGGTCTGTTCCCTCTTTTTGTTCGGTTGGATTGAAGAGAAGAAGATAAACTAAAAAAGTTACCTTGTTTTCAATTGGTTTACATTATACCCGCAATTCTCTATAATATTGTATTCTGTAAGAATAATCGTAATGTAGGAATATTATGATAGCTTCACTCTCTGCTCTCCTTTCTTCTATCCAATTTTGGGTAGATGAAAATTTTGTGGAGGTAGGATCATGCATCTGTCCAATTTACTCTTCTCTTAGTCTTTCCTCTATACCGAGCAAAGAAAAATTGTAATTTCATTTCTGTTTTCCTCTACCCCTCTTCCTTCCTCCTACTGAATACAACATAGTTGTCAAATTGAATGAGATCTTAAAAGAAGACGACGCAAATGAGTTTGGGCCCTTAATAGCTGTTAAACTGGAAAAAAAAATTAAAAATAAAAATGTTTTCAATCAGTAGAGCTGTTGTAAACTTGTTGTTCAAAAATAGTAGGTTAGATGCTTGGTAATACTTCTTTTATTACTCTTCATAATTACATTATTTTCTAATTTGTTTGGTAAGAATATGGTTTAAAGCATTTGTATTACTGACTTTAGGATAATATCCTCAATAGATAGAGTATATTTGATAATAGCAAGACTTTATAAAAGGATGGGGTGAAATTGTCATTATAAGATATAAAAAAGAACAAAATTGCTTAATGAAAAGCAGTTGCTTAAAATATGAACCCTCTAACTACACAGTCCAAGAGTATGGAAATCTCAGATTTAGTACAAACTTTTACTACCATAATTTTGGTAATCATTAAAAGTGCTCTAAGTGCCCATTCAGGGTGTTGTAACAATGAAAAAATGTTTTTGCAGTAGAGTTGTCCTTAAATGGTTGTGGAATAAGAAATGTTAGGTGTTTGGTGTTACATTATGTAGATATTTTTCTCAATTCACAGACTTTATAATGTGTCAGGTAATAATATTGCTTAAAACACTTAGATTACTAATTTTATCTTAATGTCCCCACTAGAGTGTTACTACACTAAATAGTAGCAAGACTTCATAAAAGGAATGGGTGACATTGACTATATAAAATATAAAAAGTGATAAAACTGTCTAAATTCAGTCAAATGCTCTATTGAGCTAAAATTGGTAACAGTTAATAGTGCTTTTTGTGTTTACCAAACACATCTCAAGTCTAAACACAAGTTTTTAAAATAAATGCATTTTTAAGCTCTTAAAAAAATCCCAAACGGCTCTAAGGTATGCTTGAAAAAGGTGAAGAATTTTGTGAATTAGTAGCAATGGAGGTATTATACAAGAGATGACAGATGTCTCAGGCGGACTGGTTTGTTTGGGATTCAGAGCCGTGACATATGTACTTGAAGACGCCATGTGCTTTTCGAAGCTAGTCCATCTGCCTATGGAATATTCGAGATTGTTTTCTGTATAGAAAGCCACAAATCAAGCTGCGAGGAGGACACGTGGGCAGGAGTGGAAAGATGAAGAACAAAAAAAATAAAATAAAAAACATAAAAATTCCTAAACAATAAGCTTCTTATACATATGGAGTTACAAAGTAATAAAACCATTTAGTTATATGGCTTATTTAGAACTTTTAAAACAAGGCACCCTATGTGTAGGGATTTCATATGTAGCTCGCCAGAACTTCTAAAAGCCTCAATATGAGTCATTATTCCACTATCTAGATTTAAAGAAAATGGACAAAAATTTCTATTACACTCGAACCTATTTTTCTTCTCATTTGATGCACTCAATTGAGTTATGAAATGTTTTTACTTTATAAAGACCCACCTTCAAGGAGCTTTAGTGCCAGGTAGATTCATTTTTGACAGCATATTGGTGGGTGAATAACTATTTTAAGAATATTCTATGTTTCTTTTTCCTTTACCATTAGTTTGCACCCCCAATTGACGATTTCTGGGTCCACCCCAGCACGTGAGCTCTTATTTATGCCATAAAATCCAGCCAAATCTCATTTACAATCAAAATTCATGACTATTGGGACAATTTGTTTGAGGAGAAGTCAAACTGCGGCACAGATTTGTTTGGTAGAACCCTAGGCAGATGGTGGCACGGCGTCACTCATTCGACCATAGAGTTCACAATGTAAGTTGGTCAAGATAGCCAAAACTAAGTGATACAATTAGAAGCACCAGATGTGGTGTACTGAAAACAAGTTAATGGTGACTGAAAAACCCGAAAAGCACTGAAAAAATAAATAAGTGTGAAACCTACTAAGGAGTAAAAGCAAGAGGGCTTTTAGTGTTTGGTGAAGGCTCATATAATAGGATAAGTTGCTCCAATCAATATTAAGTTCTACACCCCAAAGTGATCCTTTGTTTCGAAATCAGCCACCATTAATCCTTTGAATTGGGGATTAACCACAAAAATTCTCAACTTTTAATTCATTCCCTTACTACAATAGCATCCTTATATAGAAGAAATATAGAAAAATAAGGAAATAAAGAAACTCCTAAGCAAGTAAATAGTAACTGGAAAGAAGGCTGCCTAATATAGATTCAAAATTATATAGGTTTCCTCACATTCCACCCCTCTTGAATCACGGCTTCTCCAAAAAATCTCCACCGAGTGACCGCTTCAGTGTTCTTGCATTGTAGATTCAGAGTCTGCGACAATCAACTATGTTTCACCATAGAAAAGAGATAATTGAGATTTTTGACACTGATTAGTAGGTTATGAATTTCGTAGCATTTAAAACAAAGGCCCTTCTCACATCTCTCTTTCTGTTCAGCCCATAACAAACACAAGGAATAGAGAGAGCAGCAAATTGGGTAATAGGCTTCCTACATACATTCACTACATTAAATGGTCCTGAATGAGATGGATGAGAAGCGGACTTTGTCGATTATGGACAGTTGTTGCAGCAATTCCATCTTCCGACAAAGTGCTAACTCAAAAGACTACAAAACAAACGAAAACCCGCTTCTATATCTGCACGAAGTCGCAAGTTGCTCAAACTCAACAACTAATTCACAAACAGTGCCGATGTGAAACAGTTTGGCTAGTGAAATATAATTATTATTAATTAATCGACTGTTCAGACCCGATGTGAGTTCCTATTGCACGAGAAAATTGCTGCCTAGTCAGAATTGCCAAAAGTCTATTAAATCCAATGATACCCAGACATAGAATCCTCTTGAAGATGCACTCCAGCACATCTAAAACACAGTTGAGTTCCTGAAATAGTTCAGCTTGAAACAACCACCCTTCAAGATCAGTAAAGCTGAATTTTAGAAAATCAATCCAAAGAGTCCGACATTATCGGATGAACCCGCATTATCATGTTCTAGCGGTCGATTAAAGTTGTTGCCATATAGGGATTCATTCATCACGTTGAGGGCCATTAAGAGAATATGATCATCATGTTGCCAACAATCAGGAGTACGTTGTGATGCTTGCTTATCTCTTAAAGCCTGTGGCATTGCGTGAATATGCTAAAAACTGGCTCACGTATTACGCATTATCGCATCCATCCTGGCGTAAGTATCACGCATCCTAATAGCAGTGTTGCAACTTGTTCTTCAAGTGCATTGACCGCCACATTGCAAATACTAGGAAATCAATTATGATGAATACGAATAATAAGAGAAAAAAATAATAAATGAATAAAGCGGTCTAAAATCGAATGATCTATTACCCGATGATAGGGTTCTAGACCCAAATTGATACTTTGGTTGGGGATCAACTACCAATAACTAGGGATTAACCGCCAAAATTCTCTACTTTTCATTTATACCCCGAATACTATTACAATGGCATCCTTCCATTGGAAAAACAAAGAATAGTAAGGAAATAAAAGAACTTCCTAAGCAAGTAAATAATAACAGAAAAGAAGAGGGTCCAATATACATTTAGAATAATATGGGTTTCCCAAAAAATCGAGTCTTGACAAGTTCGGGCTTTTTGGGACACAATATTACCTTTAACAAAGTGTTCTCTTGGCCCGTAGGGCACCCTCTTTTGTTCCAAGGGATACACTCCCCTATTGAGTGCTTTTTTAATATGCTCACTTATCAAAAAATATATATATTACCTTTAACAAATATAGTCGGAACAAGATTCTCTTTCTTTCCGAGAGAGAGGAGGGGAGTAATCCTCCTAATTCTTTCAGGATTACATGTCCCTCCCACTGGATGTGGAATGAAATCATGCATCAACTCTGAAATTCAATTTGATGTTCAAGAAGACATGAAATGCCTTTAGACCACAAATACAGCCCAAGATACAGCTAATTTCTCCGAGGTCACTTGTAGGGCTCATAGGACATTGACAAGGTATGTGAAGCCTTCCTTGAACTACACACAGCCCTAGTGGCCTTTAACTCACCCACATAGGGCCTAGTGAAATTGCACAATATTTTGGTAAACCCGTATTTGGACCCTCGAAAGATCGGTTCAATAAAAACTAATGACACCTTACAACTAATGAAAGCATGAGCCAATTAATACTGGGTTCAAACAACGTGAAGCCCACCCGCCGTGACATATTGATAACCTAGCATGTTGAGCAACGCACAGACCTAACAATTCCGAGAGCACAGTTGCACAATTTGTGAAAAGAGGTCCCTCTGTCAAGCTCCGCATAAGGTTGTAAATGAGCGGATCCGAGTAACTACTCGAGCTTTGCTTGACTATGCAGAAGAGGGTTTTCTAGATCAGGTCGACCTCAAGCGGAGCTCTAACCTTAGTGTTCAAGCTCCGCTCAAAATTGTACGTGACACCTTAGAGATAGTTTGAAGCCTAGTACACTACAAATATATATATATATATATATATACCAGCACACTCATATATACACAGATATTGTACATATATTTACGAGTTTGCCAAGAAAGGAGATACAACAACATAGGTATTATATTATAGTACATATAGACAGCCAATTAGACAAAAGCACTTAAAAAATTACACTGATTTTCTATATAGCTAATCAGATCATACTGCCATGTCACTTCCATGTATTCTTCAGTCTTGACTTCAAAGGAGCACACAATAGTGTGTGTGACAGTGACCTTGTAGGTGTGTGTAGAGAGAGACCTTAAAGGTGTGTCCATGAGAGATCTTTGTAATAGAGACTTACAAGAGGTAAAGAAGTGATGGAGTCACGGAAAAAGAAAGTATAGAAATTTAATTTATTTTTATTTTCAGCAAGTTAGTTGTTTTGATTTTAATTCATAATTGGTAGTTAGTTTCTAGGTTAGACTTGGAGAGGAAGGAACTCTATATAAAGCCTTTGATTGCTAGGATTTAGAGGTGAGTTTTGAGCATTATAATTTTATAGCAATAAGGTTGTTTTTGCAATTCTCCTTTTCTCTTGCAACTTTAATTTATTTCGTTACTCATATTGTTGTGAATACGTTTTGATCGTCTCTTCTTGGTAAGGCGGCATAGTTTGGTTTCGGCTTTCCGACTGCTTAATCGTGCCTCCACGAACACAACCGAGAGAAGGATGTCGTAGGATGCAAGATCCAATTGAATTCTTGCCCCATCAGCATGAAAATGAGATAGATTTTTTGCGGCGACAAGTTTAGTTCTTAACTCAAACATTGTGTCAAGGTGTTTCACATTCGCGGATTAACAACAGCCTTGTTGATGACAATATTCTAGTGGATGATGATGGGTCAAACACGGAAACCGTTGTCAAAAAAAAGTGTTATTTTTCGCATTACCATGGGTTACTCGACGAGGAAGCTGATCGTTGTTGTTTGGCAAATATCAACTTCGAGATTCTCGAGTCTCGTAAGGATAATTTTGAAGAGGATTTCTTCAATCCTTTTTGTGATCACGCCGCACCCAAATTAGCACCCTTTCAATATGATGAAAGGTGTCATGATGGTGGCTTTAAAGTTGAAATTCCTGAATATACAGGACATCTAGCTACAAGACAAACAAAATTGTGTATGATTATGATGATGACGACGATTCCAATGACAACGTTTTCATCCATAATGAGGAGCCATAGTCGGAATTAGCAAATATTTGATAAGTAAACTTCTGAAGAATATACGACTGAAGGAACTAATGAATATGGTGGCTATAATAGCAATGGAGAAAAGTGAAGTGCTTAAACTTTCACCAACGAGAGTTTTGCAAGAAAACAAATCTGAACAGTGGTTGGGATTTGAATATCCGAACTTCGAAATTTTGGTTGATCATGAAGTTTTCAATGAATCTCCCTTTAATAATTTGATTTGGGATAAATTCTTAGAGCGCACTGGTAGGATTTTGTTGGAACAAAAATTGTTGTTGTCTGAGCCTTTAAATCATAATACATTTTTCATAGAGTTTTGCGAATTTACAGAAAGAAATTCTAGCAAAATTCATGTTTCTAGAGTCAATGTATTTATCGTTAGTTTAAGAAGATTATCATATTTGATTCAAGTTTGGAAAAGAAGAAAAAAGAGATGGAATGTCATGCTCGGATTTTGGATTGATCGTGAGATTTTGCCTCGAACTTGAGGCAAGTATTTCCAACCCAGCCTGCCTAATGCAGTCCTGAAACAAGAAATTTTAGTTTTATTTTTATTTTTAGCAACTTTCTTTATTTTCAGCATCTTTTCTTTTTATCTTCAGCAAGTTACCTATTTCGATTTGAATTCATATTTGATATTTAACTTCTAAGTTAGGCTTGGAGAGAAATGAACTCTATATAAAACCTTTGATAGCTAGGATTTAAAAATGACTTTTGAGCATTATAATTTCATAGCAATAGATTTGATTTAGCAGTTCCTTGCAATTCTCCTTTTCTCTTGCAACTTCAATTTTATTTCGTTACTCATATTGTTGTGAAGACGTTTTGATCGTCTCCTCTTGGTAGCCGACATCAAGAAGATAAATAAAAATGATACTGGATTAAATTAGGGGTTATAAGTGTATGCATTCGTGTGTGTATGTGGACTTATGAATTTGATTTTTACATGTACTTGGCCGAGAATATCCAAGTTTCAATGGGCAAAATGAACAAAGGGATTCAAAGTGTTTTCCGCTGTTAAAGATATTAATCTTTGTGTATATATCTATAAAATACATTTGTTTGCAAACATTTGAACGAACTTTATTCCCTAACAATCGAGCCGAGGAAGGGAATGTTTGGCCTTGGCTCATTTATCAATTTTAACTGAGCTTGCTTTGTGTATTAAACAAACACGAACCGAACTCTTATAGAACGGAACCCAAGCTACTTGTCAAAAACTTGCTTCAATTACAGCTCCTAACTTTGCACGCGCATTTGCAAATTGAGAGCGAATTCGTACAAAATTTGCAAATTCAAAGCAATTTTGAGTACCTCATTCCGCACGACGAATCCACTTGTCAGACATTATTTCTACATGCATCACACCTCCAGCTAGAAGCCACTTGTACTGCCATATAAGTAGTTTATGATGGGAAAAATAACCCTAAGAACCTAAAAGTTCAAAAAATGCAACCTATTGAACAATATAACAAATAACCCACCATTAAGCCACATATTTGTTGGTGAAAAAGGTCAGGTTATTCTAATTACATTTTTTTTTTAAGTACGTATAAAAAAAACGCTCAAACGGGGCGCGCATCCCATATACAAAAAGGCAAGGCCTTAAGAGCCAAGCGAGCCCAAAAACTCTTACTTCTCATCAATGGATATACAAAAACGACCCTCCACCCAATAAAACAAATTTGAAATAAAGAAATCTTTGATGGCCCCTAGAAGGGACTCAGTACGCTCAAAACAACGTCTATCCCGCTCAAGCCAAATATCCCACCAAAGGCACGGGGGGGCACCCTCCAAAAAGAGCGAGCTTGCGGCCCAACTCGCATGCTCCTCCAAGCGACCAAAACATCACAAATTGACGCCGGCATTACCCATTGCACACCAAAAAGGGCAAAGAGACGCTAGCAAGACTTTGATGAGCTAGCGCTTCCTGCTTCGCTCCTCCTTTTTTCACAAGTAAAACCACCAAAAATATATTAAATAGTCTTTGTGTTATTTTTGCAGCTAAGTTATTGGTTGGGTCCTTCCCTTCCTTCTTTCAATTCTTTATTATTTCATAAGAAAAATACTCACCCCCCAAAGCCTATTTCAACCTTGATACTATTTCAACTTGATACTCAGTAGTAAGAAGGAAGAACCTTTGATTATATGACTTCTGTTTCCAATCAACTTCCCTATTTAAGGGAACAACAAGATGTCAATCATCCACTTAATTTTCTTTACCACCCACCCCAACACAATGGTGTTGATTTGATCCCTTATTGGAGAAGGTATGGATGTCCTGCCCCGTTAAGCTTGCCCTTTATTGTAGAGACCCAACACCCGACTTTTAGCTTAGCTGCATGAGAACCAAACCACCGAGAGATCTCCAAATATAGTTGGTGACCCAGCATGCTCGGGGATAAATTCCCACGGGACTTACTTAGAAAGCACGGGAAAACTGGGGGTAGTACTTCTCAGCGCAAATGCAATTTCACTTATTAAGAGTGCAGATGGGGACATGGGGTGGATAAAGATTTATAGAGGTGTTCAGGGACCTTGGAGATTTTTAGGGCGTTTTCTGACAACATGGGATTCCTGCTCAACTCTGCTGACTCCTGTGGCACAAACCCATTTTTGACCTATTGGTCCTAGTTTCATAGGCGACCGACGGCCACCCCCTAATTACTAGACCGACCTGCTATAATAATTCCATAAACACATTGGCAGGACCAGAAACTTGGCGGCTTGGTTCTCATGCTTACCAGAATATCGTTTAAGGCATAGATCTTATCCTAGACCCTGGGGTTCTTTTCAGCACCATCTTGCACCTCTAAGTACAAAGAAGGCAGATCTATTTATATATGAAAAACCACACCACAACTTTATTTTCTCCTTCTGACCCAGCTCGATCAGAGATAGTGGCTATGACTATGCAGCGTTCTCGGAGACCAAAACTCATCCATTATAGTTTTATATATAGAAGACTTTTGGGCCCAATCTGGCTCAGCCGCATCACGCCCCCTATTCAAATTCTTTTGATACAGAATGAATTCCTAAACCTACTTGATTCTTAAACCTAGCTGAGCCATTTCCATAAGCACTCCACTTACAAAAACCAAACTCTTCATTTTTTTCATCAAAATTTCAAAATAAGGATTCTCAGGAACCTTACACAATTGCTTTACACGACTCCTTTCAACTACATCATGTGATATTTTATCAGAAAATGATATATAATCACATTAGGGTATTCAGTTATCACCAAAAAAAGGTAGTCACCTAGTCTCATTTTGACCACAGAGAGATAAGTCTTATTGTATAATTAAGCCATAAACAATTGATGGAAAGTTGAGAGCAATGCAGACATAAAAGATACCAGGCGTTCTCTCTCGGACGGTCTCCCAGCAAAGCAGCTGGCTTTAATTCTCTTTATGGCCACATCTGAACCCTTCCACTTCCCATGATAAACAGACCCATAGGTACCAGAGCCTAATTCTCGGATTTCCTCTAGATCATCATTCTTTATTGTCTGAATGGAAAAGGGAAATAGCATTAAAAGGAAGCACATATACAGAAAAGGAAACCGTCTCGAATCCTTTAGCCCCATACAAATAGGTGAATGGCATGAATTGAATAAGAAAGAAACCTGCAATCCCTTGGCGATAGCTTCTGCCTCAGCCTTAGTCGGCTCAATCTTGGACCTGTTTAGAGTGTCATTATCAGAATCCAGCTCCGGATCCCCATGTCCATCCTACAAAGCAAACAGAAAACTTGAGCGAAACAATACATCAGGGGACATTCGTACAAACAAGAAAGTACAACTCATTCTAACCACTGGTTCTGGTTCGACTCGAGTCACTTCTTGTGCAGGCACATCATGTATAACAGCAGAATTAGCATTTTCCTGAACATTAGTTTGAACCTCCTCAACACCTTCTAGTGCTGCTTTCTTGACAGAGGCAATCAACTCAGGTAAGAAACTCAATCTGTTAACTGATAGTTGTTCTTCAAGAGGACCATCTACATCCACTTTTCGGACACTGCCGCACTCCTCTGCAGGCCTTAAACAATTTGAAACGACAGACTCGGGAATAACCGCATCCGGGTTCTTGTTTAGATATGGAGCGGAGGTACTAGGCATATTAGATTCTTCAACATTCCCTATGTAATTTGTTTCATCTCCTCCTTCCGGAATACTTTTCGCCCCCATTCGGAGTGATTCAATGATATTATAATCATTCCTAGATCCTGAATTAAAAGTGGTCACAGAAACTAATCTATGGTTGATCATGTCAGAGAGCTGCAGTGGTTCCGAAGGAGTGGCAAAATTTAGCATGTCCATTGAAGAGTGAATGTGGTCTGGAGCGAGCGGGTGCTGATTTTCCTGAATGTGACTGTTCGGGTTCATTTTTAACGCATGGCCATAAGAATATTCCGGAAGGGCAGGCTCATCAATGCTTACCACTTTGTGGGAGGACTCAACCCAAGGGTTTTGGTTTTCCACCCCAACACAGAACCTGGGACTACCTTCCAGTGAACCCCGGATGAATCCTGGACTAACCGTACCATTAGCTTGATGAGGTGAGCTAGATGCTTCATAAGAAGGACCGCCGTGCACTGTGTTATGAACATTTTTCCACCCACAATGTGCAGGTACATGCCCATGCGTTACTTGGTATAGATTATCTGCTCCATAAGCAAAAGGCGAATTTCCATACCGAACCGTGCGCTCTTCTAAAGAAGGAATGTGGATGTGAGAACCAGTGCCCACACCTTGGTCAGGAAGCACTTCATTCCCCAATTCAGGTCCAGCTCGAATGTTCTTTGGGTCTTCATGATTGACGTAACTTGTTGGTGCATGATGGCTATTTATTCCAGTACCATCTGCAACGTAATGGTCATTCAATCTCCCAGCTCCAGAAACATGTGATCTTGATTCCTCAGCCCTAGGATTCAGCTGATGCTGTAGTATCCATCCTCTTTCATGAGTGTGGGTTTCATTATAGAAGGAACGGGGCTCACTTTGGTCTCTAGGATAGAAGCCATGGTGCAACTTGGCATCTGCATGCAACATGAAAGCTTCCCTATTTGGAGGACAGTCGGCGCACAAATTAGCAATCTGGTGGAAACCACTCCCCGTGTTAGCCTGCTCCAGATGAGATTGTTCTCCGTGCTTCCAAGGGGAATCAGGATAAGCTTGATTTCTTTGGAAATTCATCCGGCAATGCTCACAGACACTGTTTCCTTCCAATGCATTAGGGCCATAAAAAATGTTACCAGGAAAACCAGCCTTATCGCAAGATACAGGTCCGGTGGGCAACCATGCCATATTTTCTGGAATTTGCGGCTGGTGCTCAAACATGGATTGATGATTGACTTGTTGGCGACCATATTCGTCTGACATTCGGAACCTGGCAGAAGAAGGTGAAGTGGGAAATTCTGGCACTGGTCTTGGATCATGGTGGCCATGATGCCTAGGAGAGTAGTATGCAGGACTCCACGGAGACTCCATTTCATTGTATCTCTGAGTTTGAGGAATTGTGAGGTGACGCAAGTTGAACTGTGGCATGAGCATCTCATTATTCCTCTGGTTATGGAGGCTTCCCTCAAGACTCAACTGATTGAAGTAGTGTTCAGCAGCATTAAAATCATCTGCTTGAGCTGTGAGCAGGGATTCACTATGCTGCTGCTTGGGGGATTCATTGAGGCTGTTGAGAGCATCCACATACCTCCTCTCTGTATCTCTTTCATCCCCGTCAATGAAGTGGGACGAACCATCATGATCTGGATGTGAAAATAGAAAAATCCTGAGTCTAGTGAAGCCATCCCCGGAACCTAACTTATCATATTCCTCCATCATGTTTGTGACGTCGTCATTGTCGACAACAGAGACAAGAGCATCAAGATCCTCATCGGGCTGCTGATATTTCAACACAGTTGCCCCTTCATAAAGCTCCCTCATTTTTGCCATGAGCTCATCATAAGTAATATCTCGGGGCACACTGACTATTCGAGTTTCGCCACCCACATACCTGAGCTTGCCGTCTTGGGGGCGGGGCAATATACTACCAGAAAAGCTACACAAGAACTTGACACGAGGATTTTCATCATTACAAGTGGGAGCAGTTGCTGAAGGGCTATCCATCAAGTACACAGCTTGAGGATGGGGATGATCAAATTGGCTGAGACATAAGCTTCCTTTATTACACATAAGCATCATTCACACCAAATGCCCTACAACTTCCATTTTCCAAAACCCACAACCCAAAAAAGCTCCTTTATTAACTATAACAAAACTAATCGTTTGATTATGCTCCATACAGACGAATTTTTACCAGAATTTCCCAACCCCCAAATAACAACCACGAAGGTAAGGGGGAAAAAATAAAATTTGATGAGAGTGAGAGTGAGAGAGAGATTGTTCAATAATAAACTGAATTCAATCGGAAAACAATCATTCGCTAAAATGAAAGAAGTAAAACAAGGGTTAATCCTTGGAAGAAATAATAACAAGAATAAATATAATAATAATAATGGAAAACCCAACCCCCCAAAATTTGTGTGTGGATTGAAAATCGGAGGATTGGAATTGGATCGAGCGAATGAAAATGAAGACCTAGTATTAAAGAAAAGAAATACCTGAAAGGGGAATTGTGAAAAGATGAGAGAGTAAGGAGGCCAAAAATTGGAAATAAATAGCAAGTGAATAAGAAAAAGAATCTCCTTATCAGCAGCTGGCGTCGGTCTCTCACTGAGTCTTTGTCCCTTCTTGTAGTTGTTGTGTGTGCTCTGAGCTGGGGATCTATATATATGTATATATGTGTATAGCAGATGGAGAGGGAGAGAGAATCAAAATAGAGTGAAGGGGGATTTAGGGGTACCTCTGTTGTTGTTGTTGTTGTGTGAAATGGAAAAATCTAATAAATAATGATGTTGTTATGGAGAAGAAGGTAATGATGCGTATGCGTTTGGGTATGAGTACTATGAACCATCATCATCTTTGGTTTTCGGGTTTCGTCCCCTTCTCGATTCGTTTGCAAGATGCGATGCGATGCCTTGTTGCCAGGTACTCTCACACGTGGCACCATTTGGTTTATCGAACCAGAGCATCTATTTATCTTCCCCACTTGTAACACTCTCTACGCTCTTTTCTGGCGCGTGTTACGATGGTGATGGTGACGGTGACGGTGGTGCTTCTTCAACTTTTCACTACATACTTTTTTCAAAAAAAAAATAAATTTAAGAGCTATTATCAAAAACCTCTATAATTTTCAAATTGTTTAAAAAAAATTTTGTGATTTCAAAAATTCCCATATATTTTCAAATTTAATCAAATACCTAGGGTTGTAAATAAAACGAGTTGTTCGTGAATAGCTCAGGCTCGACGCATTTACTAGCGAGCTGAGCCCGAGCATAATTTTCAAACTCGTTTAGTAAACAAGCTGAGCATGACCAATGGTGAGTTCGGCTCGTATATGTTTGTGAACATGTGATCGTTAAAACTCGTTTAAAGCTCGTTATACGTGTGAAAATATTAGAGCCCATCAAACATCTAAGCCCAGCAAGCATCTAGCCCGCTAACCCAATACAAGTGATCAAAAGCCCGATGAGAAAGGCTCATTCAAAGGCCCATTTCTTAGATGTTCTAGAATAAATTTGGAGAATAAGTTGGTGACGTGGCAAAAAAGTGAAAATGGATGATGTGTAAGGAAATGTTACCCTAATAGACTCAAAACTCAAAAAGAGTATATATATAAACAAAAAGAAATCATCAATAAAGCATTATATTCTTGTGTGGTGCATTTTTTAGCATCTACACATTGGCGCCGTCTGTGGGAAGCTCTCTTGATTATAGATCTGTGATTCATCTTCACCTTCCAGATCTGTGATCATCTTCCCATCTCGATAGTTGAGCTTGTTTCTACTCATCTTGACCTTTTTTCTGTGATTATCTTGTTCTTTCACCCTCCGAGCAATCATGTCGGTAACCCGTTCCCAATTGGATTCTCTAACCATCGGAGATAGCCAGGCAGATGGCTCTCAGACCATTGAATAGATCCTGCAACGCCTGTTAGCCGCCGAGGAACGGAGCCAAACTCTGGAGAAGTAGAACGCAGAGCTTATGGCGAGGATGGCTCTTCCACCCGCTCCCCCAACAGCACCCATCCGTTCTCAGGACCAGGAGGATGGTGTCGAGGCAGATGAGCATGCTGAATCATCTCATCACCTAAGCAAAGCCCCCATTACTGATGAGGCATTGACCCCCCCAAAAGCTCTAGCACATGATGGCCAAGTTTCAGAGAAAGGTTCTGAGAGATCTAAGGACCCAGTCTACCAACAATCTGGCCATTCAGGCCTCCACTGAGTTGATCCAGTCATCGTTCACTCTAGGAATAACCCAAGAACCCTTTCCAAAGAATTTTGTCATGCCCCGGTTTACCCCTTATGATGGCACTAAGGATCCCGAATAGCACGTTTATCAGATTCATCAAAAAATGACCATGTATGCCGAGAATGAGGCCTTGTTTTGTAAGGTATTTTCCATAAGTCTCGCCGATACAGCCCTACTGTGGTTCAGAAAGCAACCACCCCGATCAATCGGTAGCTGGCAACAGCTCACAAAGCTCTTTGTCGCCCAGTATTACGAGAACAAAAGACAGAATAAGACTATATCCTACATCTTCACGATGATCCAAGAGAAAGGAAAATCTCTGAAGAACTTCTTATCCCGATTCAACATTGAGTCTTCTTCCATCGATAATTGCGACCAACACTCTGTTGTCGAAGCCTTTCGAATGGCCCTGATTCCCGAAACTAAGTTCCACCAGTCTCTAGTGAAATACCCACCATCGGGCATCGGGGAGTTAAACTCCAGGGCACAAGGGTATTTGAGGATAGAAGAGGAATAGGCTATCAGACAGAAGAGGGATGCCTTGGTCAGTATTAAAGCTCGATCAAAAGAACCAGCAGCTGACCGAAAGTGCCCAAGTACCTCGGGTCCTTCAGCCCTGAACCCAGTGAAGCGTCCCAGGTTTGAAGATAAAGTGACTCCCCTGAGGGTCACCCTTGGCAAGCTTTACCAGGAGATAAAAGCCAGAGGAATTTTACAACCACCACCACCAATCAGACAACCTTTGGAACAGAAGGATAAGTCGAAGCACTGTGCCTTCCACAGTGATTTTGGGCAATTCACCAACGAGTGCCGAAATCTCAGGCGCCAAGTGGAGGCAATGATACTTCGAGGTGAGCTCCAGGATTACATCCAGAGGGACAGATTGAGGACCGATCAACAAGCACCCAATGCCCCCCGAAATCCCGCAACTGCGCAGCCAGTCATAATTATCAATATAATTCTCAGGGGCCCCACCTCCAAGGAGACAGAAGGAGGTAGCTGCGTCGAGCCCAAAAATTGAGGAAAGTCAACGAAGTGAGGGAAGTCCACCATAGGACAAGGGTAACGCATATTGTTTTTTCTACTACAGACCTTCAGAACGTCTAGACCCCTCATGATGACTCATTGGTTGTTACGTTGATGGTAGCCAACTACCTCGTTAAGCGGGTCATGATTGATCCAGGGAGCAGTGCGAACATCATCACCAAATGGGCCTTCGAGAAGCTCGAAATCAATCCAAGCGAAGTTGTGACCTCCCGGAGTCCTATTGCGGGATTCGACGGGAAGTAGGTTGAACCCATCGGGGAAGTCCAACTACCAGTATCCGCGGCTCAAAGGACCCTGCTGGGAACTTTTGTCATAGTTGATGTGAAGTCATCTTACAATTTGCTCATGGGAAGGGGATGGATCCACAGGATGCAGGAAGTACCTTCAATCTTACATCAGATGATGAGGTGCATAGGCCCGAACAGGTTTGACGTCATCGACATCAAAAGAGATCAGGTGGCTGCAAAGGAATGTTATGTTGTTACCCTAAAAGAGATTAGGAAAGTGAAAATCCCGAAGGAGATCCTCACCGAAGATCGGGGTCCAAGTCCTAAATAGCAATTAAAGGACGGGGATTCGAGTATCCCGATCGTGGTGGAACCTTTACAACCTATATCCATAATACCTGATAATCCCGAAAGAGTCACATATGCAGGTACCAACCTTACTAATTATGAATTAAAAGAACTGACCCAGTTTTTGTAGAACAACTCCGATGTCTTCACTTAGGGACACACAAATATACTCGGTATTGATCCCGCCGTCTGCCAGCACTCCCTATATGTTGACCCTAATGTAAGGCCAATCAGGTAGAAGCAGAGGCGCATGGGAGCCCACATGAACCAAATCATAGCAGAAGAGGTATCACGATTGCTCCAGGTCGGGTTCATCAGGGAAATGAAATATCCCGATTGGCTTGCCAACGTCGTGATTGTCCAGAAGAAGAATGGTAAATGGAAAGTTTGTGTTGATTTTACTGACTTGAACATGGCATGCCCAAAGGATAGCTTTTCCTTGCCAAAAATTGATCAGATGGTGGATGTTACCGCTGGCTATGAGCAATTGACTTTCCTGGATGCATACTCAGGGTACAATTAGATAAAGATGAAACTAGTCGACGAGGAAAAGACATCCTTTATCATCGAAATAGGTACTTACTATTTTAGAGTTATGCCTTTCGGATTGAAAAATGCAGATGCTACTTTCCAGAGATTGGTAAACAAGATCTTTAAAGGGATGATGGGCACAGTGATCGAGGCTTATATCGACGACAATATGGTCAAAAGCAGAGCGAAAGGAGACCATTTGGGACATCTGCAATAAGTGTTTGATACCCTCAGGAGACATATAATGAAACTCAACCCGGAGAAATGTTCCTTTGGTGTGTCATCTGGACAGTTTCTGGGACACATTATGGATCAGACTGGAATTCAGGCTAGCCCAACACAAGTCAAAGAACTGATGGAAATGAAGGAATCCCGGACTTATAAGGATGTTCAAGTCCTAATTGGAATAGTGGTTGCCCTTAGCAGATTCATCTCAAGAGTTACCGATTGATGCAGACCATTCTTTCAGGTAATCAAGGCGAGGAAAGGTGAGGTCTGAGGTCCATAGCAATCCATGACCCTCTCAATATTGAAGGAGTACATGGCCAAGCCCTTAATCCTTACCACACCGAAACCCGATAAAGTCTTGTATCTCTATATGGCAATATCCTCCGTTTCAACCAGTACAGCCCTCATCAAGGAGGATGAGAGCTTGCAGATGCCTGTTTTCTACACAAGCAAATCCTTAGCAGATGCTGAAACCCGATACAATAAGCAAGAAAAACTAGTTTTATCACTGATAAATGCAAAATGAAAACTCAGGCATTACTTCGAGGCACATCCAATCATTGTCCCGACCTCCACTCCAATCCGGGTCATTATGTCTAAACTTGACTTTTCTGCCAGAATTTCAAATTGGGCCATTGAATTAGGCATTTACGATATAACTTACGTACCTCGAGTCTCCATCAAAGGTCAAGCAGTTGCAGACTTCTTACTCGAGGAGGAAACTGAGGAGACTGATCAGCAGCACGAGTAAGATACTTGGAAGCTATTTGTGGACGGGTCAACCAGTTCAAACGGGTCAGGGGTTGGACTGGAGATCCAGACGCCCGATGGTACCCGTCTCCATATGTCAATGCAACTGCAGTTCCCATCCACCAATAACAAAACCGAGTATGGAGCAATCATATCTGGTTTAAGGTTAGCCAAAAGCCTCTAGATCCAGGTCTTAGTAGTGCACAGTGACTCCCAATTGGTCATCAGACAAATCAAAGGAGAATACGAGGAAAAGGATGCAAAAATGGAGTCTTATCGGGCACTCATGTTAAAAGAAATAGAGCATTTTCAAAGAATAACTTTCACTTAGATCCCGAGAAATGAGAATACTATGGCTGACCACCTAGCCGGGCATCCTCAGCTGATGAGGATCTGACCCAGGTTGTGTTAGTCGATTTCCTAGCCAGACCAAACATCTAGGAACCCAAGAATATAATGTTTAAACATCCCTTGGGAGCCCAGTTGGATGGATCCCATGACAGATTACCTCAGGCACAGGGCCCTCCTGGAGAATAATGTTGAAGCTCGAAAGATCCGGATGAACTCAACTAGATACTCAATCATAAGAGGGCAGCTCTATCATAAATCATTCTCAGGTCCGTATTTAAAATGCATAACCCCCTCTGAAGCAAGGGTAGTAATGGAGGAGATCCACAACGGGTCATGCGGGAACCACTCTAGAGGAAGATCTCTGGCTCACAAAATACTCTCCCAAGGATACTTCTGGCCCTACCTGTCACGGGATGCCGAGGACTATGTCCGAAGGTGCAAGGCATGCCAAATGCATAGAGATGCTATCCATCGGCCACCAGAGTTCCTACACCTTACCGTGGTCCCTCACCCCTTCGCCCGATGGGGAATGGATATTGTGGGTCCACTCCCAAAGGTAATACGATCAACATCCTATGTTCTTCAGGTTATTTACTATTTCACGAAATGGATAAAAGCCAAAGCTTATCCAACAATTAAAAGCAGTCATGTCATCAAATTCATCTGGAGCCACATAATATGCAGATTCGAGCTACCATGAACAATTATGATGGACAATGGGATAAACTTGGATAACCAGAAGGTAAGGGCATTCTTCGCCGAGCATGGCATCAATCAGAATACGTCATTGGTCAGGTACCCATAAGGGAACGGACAAGCCGAAAAGACAAATCGAACCATATTTGACACTCTTGCAAAAAAGCTTGAAGAAGCCAAAGGAGCATGGCTAGAAAAATTGCCTGAAGTGCTCTGGTCGTATAGAACGACACCCATGCAACCTACCAGGGAAACACCCTTCGCTATGGCATATGGTGCTGAGGCTGTAATCCTCACAAAAATTAATGTTCCAACCCTCAGGAGCCAAGCCTGGGAAGATGGCCCTAATAACCAACATTTGGCTCATGACCTTGACCTGCTGGATGAAATAAAAAATGCAGCAGGAATTAGGTTGGCAGCCTATCAACAACGTGTCCGAAACTATTTTAATCAAAAAGTTAAAAGAAGAGAGTTCCAAGTTGGGGACATGGTCCTTAGGCGAAAAATTGGACTCGTAGGCAAGCTCAAAAAGCCTTGGGAGGGCCCGTACACCATCACCGAAGTTATCGGGTGCAGAGCATATCGCGTCCGCAGAAACAAAAATGGTAGAATGGAGCCGAACTCCCAGAATGCCTCTCGCCTAAAGAGGTACTACCCGTAATAGGCCAATTCAATTTTTACCTCACCTTGTTCACTTTTATAAAAAGGCTTCAATGCCAGATCAGTTGAGTTGACATCAGTAAAATTATCCTTTCTTGGCAAAGATAGCTTAATTACTGATGCAAAAATAAACTAAGTGTTGTCATGTCTCTTATATGGCCTCAAGAGCCCGAAAGACATAACACCCGATCCATAAGTGATCCAAGTTTTACAAAATTATCCAAGTGTTGTTATGTCCCTTGCATGGCCTCAAGAGCCCGAAGACACAACACTGATCCATAAGTGATTAAAATTGTAAAAATAAACTAAGTGTTGTTATGTCTCTCGCACGGCCTCAAGAGCCCAAAAGACACAACACTCGATCCATAAGTGATCCAAGTTTTACAAAATTATCCAAGTGTTGTTATGTCCCTCGCATGACCTTAAGAGCCTAAAGACACAACACTGATCCATAAGTAATAAAAATTGTAAAAATAAACTAAGTGTTGTCATGTCTTTCGCATGGCCTCAAGAGCACGAAAGACACAACACTCAATCCATAAGTGATCAAAGTCTTACAAAATTATCCAAGTGTTGTTATGTCTCTCGCATGACCTCAAGATCCTGAAGACACAACATTGATCCACAAGTGATCAAAATTGTAAAAATAAATTAAGTGTTGTCATGTCTCTCGCACGGCCTCAAGAGCCCAAAAGACACAACACTCGATCCATAAGTGATCCAAGTTTTACAAAATTATTCAAGTGTTTTTATGTCCCTCTCATGGCCTCAAGAGCCTGAAGACACAACACTGATCCATAAGTGATAAAAATTGTAAAAATAAACTAAGTGTTATCATGTCTCTCGCATGGCCTCAAGAGCCCGAAAGACACAACACTCGATCCATAAGTGATCCAAGTCTTACAAAATTATCCAAGCGTTGTTATGTCTCTCGCATGGCCTCAAGAGCCTGAAGACACAACAATGATCCATAAGTGATCAAAATTGTAAAAATAAACTAAGTGTTGTCATGTCTCTCGCACGGCCTCAAGAACCTGAAAGACACAACACCCGATCCATAAGTGATCCAAGTTTTACAAAATTATCCAAGTGTTGTTATGTCTCTTGCACGGCCTAAAGAGCCCGAAGACACAACACTGATCCACAAGTGATCAAAAGTGCAAAAATAGACTAAGTGTTGCCATGTCTCTCACATGGCCTTAAGATCCCGAAAGAAGCATTACCGATCGATCCGCAGGCGATCAAAATTTTACAAGAATTATTAACTGGAGTAGTATGACAACAAGGGCCCGATAGAGAATATTAGCTGACTCTAAAATGTCTCAAAGATTTATATTAAATACGGGCCCCGGTGGCCAAGGCTTATAAAATACAAAAATAAATAAAAAGAAATAGAGAAAAAAAGCTAAGTCTTATGCCCCTGGTATCTGAACTCAGGACCAAACTCCTCAATCCTATCACTGGCCCTGGTAATGGCCCCCTCTTGCGCGCTTGACTCTGTTCGAGAGGGATCGGGCTGAGTAGTGAGATCAGGAACCAGAGCTAGTCCAAACGTAGCAAAGCCAGAAATTGAGGTAGATTCGGGAGAGGCTTAGCCAAAAACTCACAGAAGATGAGGTCATCAGGGCCTACTTTCGGATCCTCATAAGGATAAGCAATGCCAAGAGACTCATCCAATTTCTCCACTAAAATAAAGTCCATTTCCTCAGCAGGTTTCTAGAAGTCCTGGAAACAAGTCTGCCAGCCAAATCCAATCTGGTAGTTGGAGGTATCACAGAAATGTTTGTACATCTGGTTACCACCTCGATGACACATCTTCACCCTGTACCTCTCCACTGCCAAAAAATTCTCAGTCTCAACGTTTCCCTCCAGAAGTTTTTCCTTCGAAGTCTTCAAGCCCTTATTCTCAGTCATCAGCTCCTGGTTTTACACCAATAGGTCCTGATAAGCTTCCTCCATCTCTTTGAGCTTCTGATCAGCCTCCCGAAGTCACTGCTCAGTGGCTATAGCCCGCACAGTTTGAGCCTCCAGCTTCTCATTGGCAGTCACCAGTAAGGCAGTCGTCTTCTTCCTGACCTCTTTCTTTAGCCTCAGGTACCTTATCGATTGGCGGAGGGCCCTACTATCTTCCTTAATATTTGAATTATAAGCTTGGATCAAGTAAAACATCTGCCATATAGACACAAATGTTACACAATCAGTGGACAAATCAAGAAGAAATCAGATGCATGGCAAGATCAAGTTGCATACAAACTACCTTCATTGCCATATCAGGTCCAGTCAAGGCCAACTCACTCCTGTCCACCTTCTGGATAGCCTTTTGGTCAGCTGGGGTCCAGATCTGAAGACCCATCTCCCGAAGAACAACGTCATCATTGATGGTCTCACTCCCAGCGACCAAAAACCCGCCACCCGGGAGCCTTATTCTCGGATTCCAAGGAACCGGTTTCTTAGCTGCAGTTTCGATTTCCAATTGCTCACTGGGAGAGGCTGTCGTTTCTATTTGCACACTGGGAGAGGCCGATGTTGTTAATCGGGGCCGCACCAAATGCCCAGCCTGATCATTCTCCGGACGGCGTCGGGTGGCGCCCTGCACGGGTGAAGATGATAAGGTAGCCCCCCTCCAGCTGATACGGAAGTACTATCGTCAGCCCTTGAGGAAGGAAGAGTAAGAGGAGTGGGGGTAGAGATACTCTCTTCCCTAGAAGGAGGGGGAAAAGGAATAAGTGGAGCACCACTTGGAGGGGGCGGTGGCGGGACCTTACTGACGGAAGGGGATCCAGTTCCCGAAGGGGTAGCCGGAATGGCAGGATTGCCTGATGCCCTTTTTTGTTTGCCCTTGAGGCTAGGTTGTGAAATTTCCAGCATGATGTTCACTCCTTTAGATGATATTTCCTGCAAAACATCATAAGTCATGAAGTCAGGACACATCCTTAGAGGTTTACCCTAAACTTTAGACTTGAGGATATCAAAACGGGATCTGATATAAGATGGGGGGGTTTGGTTAGCGGGCGCCTTAAAAAAACCTAAAATGTGCATCGCCAACTTGTTATCACACACCTCACAGAAACATGACCCTGAATGATAGGGTTTGAAAGAAGGGAGCAGGTGCTGGATAAAATTTTTGGGGATCGGGAAGTTTGCATCGGGATGCCTCTAGTTCCCGCTCACCAAAACCATTATATCCTTCCAACCCTTATTAGATTTTATAACTCCATCACACATCTTTCTCCCCTGATAGGGAAAAAGATTGAAACGCCCCTTACAATCCTTTTGATCCTGCAGCTTATAAGAAAACAGGATATCGGCCAGGCCCAAGTCCAAACCCAGATCCCGATTGAGCAGCAAGACCCTGGCCAGTATTCTAAAAAAGTTTGGCCCAACCTGAAGTAGGGCCAAACCTAAGATAGACAAGGCGATCAGAAAGAAATGATAAATTGGAAATCGAAGGATTTGTAGATGAAATGAGGAAAGTAGGATCTGGTCATCCCTAACCCCCTCACCGATCCTAAAATATTTATCCTTGGGGTAGTGCCTGATAACTACCCCATCAGGGACCTCAAGCTTTTTCAGGACTATGTCTACCCTTTTCTCAGCTATCAAGGGGTCGATAGTAATTTGTACTCCAGATCCCCTAACAGCCCGACCCCCAACTGGACTAGTGACAACGGGAACCCTACCGACACTGATACGTTGGGAAACCTCTGGAGGTCTGGATCTAACTGTCCTAACCACTTCAACTGATGGGGAACTGAAGGATGCATCAGGGTCAACGAAAGAAAGATTGAGGTCGCTAACAGATCGGGTATCGTCGCTCCCGGACATGGTGACAGAAATGTAGAAGAGTCGGAAGAAATAACTTACTCTAAAAGAAGATTCCGGCAAGTCTTAGACGAGAATCTCTGAGTTTTCCTAGAAGCAAGTGCAGATTCCGATGAAGATATTTGTGGAGAGAAAGTTTATAGAGAGAAGTCTTTTGCTGAGAAATCAAAATAACAAAGTAAGAAGTTTACAAAGAAACCAAGTTAAGGGTATTTATAGGACTTAATGGAGGAGACCAACCATCCCCTTTTCGTGCTAAACGGTGTACCGAACCGTCCTCTCAGCCACCATTGCGAAGATCAAGGCCACGATGGCTGTGCGTTTCAAATTCAAATAATGATGACAACTACCCTCATTTAATAACCTCACCACGTCACCTGACAGATGCCTTACATGCGCATCCCACACGTTTTCTTTCTCAGTTATGGGCCTGACACACTTGAAGGCCCACAACCAAGAAGGGTCCTGTGTACGTGTGAAAATATTAGGTCCCATTAAGCATCTAAGTCCATCAAGTATCTAGCCCGCTAACCCAATACAAGTGATCAAAAGCCCGATGAGAAAGGTCCATTTCTTAGGTGTTCTAGAATAAACTTGGAGAATAAGTTAGTGACGTAGCAAAAAAGTGAAAATGGATGATGTGTAAAGGAATGTTGCCCTGATGGGCTCAAAGCCCAAAAAGAGTATGTATATAAACAAAAAAAATCATCAATAAAGCATTATATTCTTGTGTGGTGCATTTTTCAGCATCTACACTCGTTAATATTAGAGTCCTTATACATAATTACACATTTAAAATTTAACTAGGAAATTAAAAATAATAGTTTTTGTTCATTAATTTTCATAAAGCAAGATATTTTTTTAAAATAAATAAATTTTATTATCTAACTTAAATTTGTTTAAAATTTCAATAACATTATATCAATTGACAACACAAGAAAAAAAATAGAAGAAAAATAAATTGAAAACTAAAATATTTAAGTAGGGATTTACTTGATTTTCCTAAATTGAAATCAATTCGATTCAATTGAATTGGAATTTTAGTTATTTAAACTTAATTTAACTCAATTGAATTATGGATTTTAATTAATTTTACGAAATTGAACTCAAATTGACTCAATTGAATTGAGATTATCATTATTTAAACTTAATTTGACTTAATTGAATTGGGAATTTTCTTAATTTCACTGATTTGAACACAATTTGAATCAATTGAATTGAGAATTTATTTAATTTCACTTATTTGAATACAATTTGACTCGATTTAATTGGGGATTTACTAAATCTTACTAAATTGAACTCGATTTGACTCAATTAAAATGGGATTTACTAAATTGAACTTAGTTCGACTAAATTGAATTTGTATTTTACTTATTTGAACTCAATTTGACCTAATTAAAATAGGGACTTACTTGATTTTCCTAAATTGAACACAATTCGACTCAACTAAATTAGGATTTTAGTTATTTAACTTAATTTGACTCAATTGAATTGAGATTTTATTTTTAAAAACTCGATTTGACTCAATTGAATTGGGAATTTTACTTAATTTTACTAAATTGAACTCAAATTAACTCAATTGAATTATGATTATTATTATTTAAACTTAATTTAATTAATTTAATTGGGAATTTTCTTAATTTCACTTATTTGCACATAATTTGATTCAATTGAATTAAGAATTTATTTAATTTCACTTATTTGACAAGATTTAATTGGGGATTTACTAAATCTTACTAAATTGAATTCAACTTGACTTAATTAAATTGGGATTTACTAAATTGAATTTGTATTTTTTCTTATTTGAACTCAATTTGACTAAATTTAATTAGGAATTTACTTAATTTTACTAATTTGAGCTCAATTTGACCCAATTAAAATAGGGAGTTACTTGATTTTCCTAAATTCAACTCAATTCGACTCAACTGAATTAGAATTTTAGTTATTTAAACTTAATTTCACTCAATTTAATTGGAAATTTTACTAAATTGAACTCAATTTGACTCAATTGAATTGGAATTTTATTTTAAAAAACTCAATTTGACTCAATTGAGTTGGGATTTTAGTTAATTTTACTAAATTGAACTCAAATTAACTCAATTGAATTGGGATTATTATTATATAAACTTAAATTGACTGAATTGAATTGAGAATTTTCTTAATTTCACTTATTTAAACATAATTTGATTCAATTGAATTGAGAATTTACTTAATTTCACTTACTTGACTCGATTTAATTGGGAATTTACTAAATCTTACTAAATTGAACTCAATTTGTCTCAATTAAATTGGGATTTACTAAATTGAACTCAATTTGACTTAATTAAATTGGGATTTACTAAATTGAACTCAAATCGACTAAATTGATTTGTATTTTACTTATCTTAACTCAATTTGACTAAATTTAATTAGGAATTTACTTAATTTCACTAATTTGAACTCAATTTAACCCAATTAAAATAGGGACTTACTTGATTTTCCTAAATTAAACTCAATTCGACTCAACTCAATTAGGATTTTAGTTATTTAAACTTAATATGACTTAATTGAATTGAGAATTTTACTTAATTTTATTAAATTGGACTCAATTTGACTCAATTGAATTGGGATTTAATTTATTTAAACTCAATTTGACTCAATTGAATTGGGATTATTATTGTTTAAACTTAATTTGACTTAATTGAATTGGGAATTTTCTTAATTTCACTTATTTGAACATAATTTGATTCAATTGAATTAAGAATTTACTTAATTTCACTAATTTGAATACAATTTGACTCGATTTAATTATGTATTTACTAAATTGAACTCAATTTGATTCAATTAAATTGGGATTTACTAAATTGAACACAATTCGACTAAATTGAATTTGTATTTTTCTTATTTGAACTCAATTTGACTAAATTTAATTAGAAATTTACTTAATTTCACTACTTTAAACTTAATTTAACCCAATTAAAATAGGGACTTACTTGATTTTCCTAAATTGAACTCAATTCGACTCAACTGAATTGGGATGTTAGTTATTTAAACTCAATTTGACTCAATTGAATTGATATTTTAGTTATTTAAACTCAATTTGACATAATTGAATTGAGATTTTTGCTTGATTTTACTAAATTGAACTCAAATTGACTCAATTGAATTGAGATTATTATTATTTAAACTTAATTTAACTTAATTGAATTGGGAATTTTCTTAATTTCACTTATTTGAACAAAATTTGATTTCTATTGAATTTATTATTTACTTAATTTCACTTATTTGAATACAATTTGACTCGATTTAATTGGGGATTTACTAAATCTTACTAAATTGAACTCAACTTGAATCAATTAAATTGAGATTTACTAAATTGAACTCAATTCGACTAAATTGTATTTGTATTTTATTTATTTGAACTCAATTTGACTAAATTTAATTAGGATTTTACTAAATTCAACTCAATTTGACTCAATTGAATTGGGATTATCATTATTTAAACTCAATTTGACTTAATTGAATTGATGGTTTTACTTAATTTTACTAAATTGAACTTAATTTGACTCAATTGAATTGGGATTATCATTATTTAAACTTAATTTGACTTAATTGAATTGAGAATTTTCTTAATTTCACTTATTTTAATAAATTTTGATTCAATTGAGTTGGGAATTTACTTAATTTCACTTATTTGAATACAATTTGACTCCATTTAATTGATAATTTACTAAATTGAATTCAATTTGACTCAAATAAATTGAGATTTACTTTAAGCTCTCTATTAGACTATTAAAAAGAGTTTAAAAACAATTAGATTATATGTCAATAACGAAATGCTAATGATATTTAACATTTTTAAATTAAATATATAATCAATTAATTATTATTTAAATAGAATAATTACTTAATAATATTTAAATATAGTATTTGTTTTCCAAAAAATAGAATAATTATTTAATTACCTTTTAAATTTGCAAAAGAAAAAGAAAAAAAATACTTACCCACCGTTGGATTTACCCATCCAACGGCTTAAGAAGAAATCCTAGAAATCCATCACTTATACTGTGGCGACCTATTTGGGCGGGTGCAAGTGGCACTGTGATAGGTGTCAAATATTAGACATTTTATCCCCTTAACTCACTATTGTTACGTCATTTTATTCCATTATTTGGTATTTTTATATTGTTTGTGTGTTAAAGCATGTTTCAAGAGCTTAACGAAGAAATGGAACTAACTTCGGTGAATTAACTGAAGTGCATGTTCTTTTTATTCAAAGAGGAGAGTCAAAGGGGTAGTTCAAGACAAAAATGGCTCCCGGAGTGCAAAAATGGCATTTTTAGAAGCTTTCATCTTCAGCAAAAAGTATCGTGGGTTCAAGATGGTAATTTTGGTCATTCATAGAGAAAAGTGATTTTGAAGAAAACACCTACGCTTTCAGTTTCAAAAAATGGCTGGAAATCACATTTTTACGCTTGAAGGTACGTTTGTACCTACGCTTGAAGCGTAGGCCAAGTACACTTGAAGCGTATCTGCGGCAACTTGTTAAGGTTTTCGATGGTTTTTGCATGTTCTACCCCGGTTCGACTCCAAGATGTGGCTGCAATTCCAAACCTCTATATACATGTATATACACACACACATATATATATATATATATATATATATATATATATATATATATATATATATATATATATATATATCAGATTTTAACATTTTTGTGAGTTTTAGAGTGAAAAGACTAAAAAGGCCCTCTCTACACCATTGCCTATATATACACGATCATATATTTATGTTAGGGGGACGTTCATTTAGAGAGAGAGGTCGGTCATTGATTTTGGTGGGTTCATTAGTTTTCACGTTCATATTCAGACTTGCTGCTGTTGAGAGCCATATTTAAACCTAGATATCCGGATAAAAAGACCATGGAAAACGTTTCTACATCATCGATACAGTCACCTTCCACCATGGCCAACTAACTCGGTATCTAGGATTTTCTAGCAAAACCCTAGTCAGGTAATGTAGTTCTTTCATTGTTTTCAATTGTAACGAAGGGAAACTGTTGATCATATTGTGATGATTGTTGTAGTTAAAAGACCGTACTGATTTGCAATATAAAATTCTATATTTGTTCTAAATTCTTGTCTTAGATAGAATGAATGTATTATTTTACACAACTATGATTATTCAATATAAGCAGGAACTCATATGCTTAATTATGGTTTTCTACACAATGGTGGTAATGAAACTTGAAACCCTAGGTTGACACAGGCCATGTCTTGGCAATTTAATATAGACATGTTTTAGTTTATTTTCATGCATTAGGAGTAGATTAGTGTAATATAATTGGCATGCACTAGTTAGGTCAGTCATGAGATGGGTTATCGCAATCTGGTTGATGGTACTCCTTTTTGGGGTCGTATTTAGCTATTTGTGGTACGACCTGATTCACAGTTATGGATCGCCCTCTTACAGTTGATACAATGAGGAACTATATTATGTGGTTAGTGGTGAAGCGATGAAAATCCTAGTTTTCTCTCTCATTTGAATCACAACCAATTTACTTTGCTTTCTAGATAATTTTAGTTAAAATAGATAATTTGATCTTTGACCACCCAAACAAACCATTTTTAGAAAATATAATTCAGTGTTTTTGAAATTGTTAAAGTGAACAATCTCAGTCTCTGTGGGATCGATATCCCTTACTCAAGCCATTGCTATTTTACAATTGATACGTGCGCTTACGTAAGGTAAAACCTAGCATCGTTAAGCTGTCATTTTTAACCACATATTTTTACACACCTAATGTCACACCATACTGGCAGGCTACCACACTGGACGAGCTACAGATACACAATCCCACATTACCTGGGTAAGGAAATGTTATTGTTATATATGAGTTTCATACCCTTCTATGACATGACGCGTGATGGTCAGGAACCCACCAAAACTCCACAGTTAAGCGTGTTTGATCTGAAGTAGTACCAAGATAGGTGACCCCCTGGGAAGTCTCTGGTCCGGGTGAGCCAAAAACGGACAATATTATGTCAGGATAGGAAGGGGCTGTTACAAATGGTATCAAAGCTTGACTCAGTCGGAAGTGTGCTGACGGGGACGTCGGGCCTTCTAGGGGGTTGGATTGTGGCGACCTATGTGGGCGGGTGTAAGTGGCACTGGTAGGCTACCACATTAGGCGAGCTACAGGTGCACAATCCCACATCGCATGGGTAAGGAAAAACAACGTGTGATGTTCGTCGGGGTATGCTAAAAATATGTGTTAAGAATGCACCCTTATGACGGCTTAGGTTTTACCTATCGTAAGCGCACGAGTCAATTGTAGTATAGAAACAGTTTGTCAAAGGTTATCTATCCCACAAAGACTAAGTCGTATTCTGAATTCTCGTAAAATAATACTCTTAAATTGCTATAAAAATATGATTTTTGATTTGTGATTGATTAACTATTTAACTAAGAAAGCAAATAAAGATAGATTAAGACAAGAACAATATAAACAAAATCTAGGATTTCCTTACTCCACCACTAACCGCATAATATAGTTCTCTATTTGCCCAATTGCAAGAGGGCGATCCATAAACTTTGAATCAGGTCGTACCGCAAATAGCTAAATACAACCCCAAAAAGGAATTTCGTCAACCGGATTGCGACAACCCATCTTATGACTGAACTGACTAGTACATGCCAATTAAATTGCTCTAATCTACTCCTAATGCATGAAAATAAACTAAAGCATGTCTATATCAACTTGCCAAGGTATAGCCTGTGTCAACCTAGGGTTTCGAGTTTTATTACCACAATTGTGTAGAAAATCATGAATTAAGCATCCGAGTTCTAGCCCATAGTGAATAATCATGATTGAGCAAAATAATATATTCATTCCATCTAAGACAAGAATTTAAAACAAATATAGAATTTTGTATCAAGAATAAATGGTCTTTTATCTACTACAATCATCACAGTATGGTCACAACTTTCCCTCGTTACAATTGAAAACAAATAAGAACTACATTACTTGGCTAAGGTTTTACTAGAAAACCCTAGATACCGAATTAGTTGATCATGGCCAAAGGTGACTGTATAGTTGATATAGAAACGCCCTCCATGGTCTTCTTCTCCGGATCTCTAGGTTTTGAATGACTCCTCCCTTTGAATGATATGTGAATAAAAGCTCTGAAATTATGTGAAGAGAAGTCTCTTAGATCTGTAGCAGACCTTGGTATATATAGGCAAAGGTGAGGTAAACCCTAAATTGCCTTCCTTTCCTATCGAGTATAAGATTCTCCTTTTATGTGATTTCCTTCCAAATTGAGCAAAACCCTTCAATATAGTGTATAATATGTCTAAAAAACGTGCATGTAAGTGTTGCGGTTAATCTAAAGTCATTCGGGTCAAACTAAGATTTTGGCCCAAATCTAAAGTTTTCAGTTTTTTCCTGCAGGACACCTCTCACTTTTTTTATCATATCTGAGATACACATATTGGATGGATGAGTGCATATAAGTTTTGATCATATCTTGATGTTAGGCTCAAGAATCACTCCATTTGAACCTATATTGACCGAACTATGGGCTCCCGAAGTTGATTGAAAATTTGTACTGAAACTAGCTCACCGAGTACTCAGTGAGAATTCCACCGAGTACTTGGTAGCTTCTGAATGTTGTGCAAATGGGCGCAAGTGCGTAAAATGCTCTGGTCATTTTTCTCTATTTGCGCAAGTGCGCTCACTTTCGCACTTTACCGAGTACTCGGTGAAGGCACTACCGAGTACTCGGTAGTTCTTCACCTTGAACTTTCGTATTTCATTTTATTTGCTCTATTTCTCTTCTCGACTTCATTCCTCTTCACTCTTTTTGCATCATTGACTTATTTTTGGTCCTTCATAGGTCTTTTATCCATATTTTTGGCTCTCGAACGATCTTGAATCATAAATCTAGTTATTTCACCGAATTTAACTCGTTTTCTTCATTAAGCTCCTGAAACATGCTTAAACACACAAATCGTATAAAAATACCAAATAATGGATTGTAAAGACGTAACAACAGTAAAATAGGGACTTAAAATGGACACTTTTGAGCACTTATTAACATGTTATATGTGAGTTTCATACCCTTTTATAACACAACACGTTTTAAAATCAAGATGGCTAGGAACCAACCAGAACTTCACAGTTAAGCGTGTTTGACGTGGAGTAGTACCAGGATGGGTGACCTCTTGGGATGTCTCTGGTCCGGGTGAGCTAAAAGCGGACAATATTGTGTCTGGATTGGGAGGGGGTTATTACAAATGGTATCAGAGCCTGACCCAACCGAAATTGTGCCGACGGGGACGTCGGGCCTCCTAGGGGGTGGATTGTGGTGACTTATGTGTGCGGGTGTGCCATGGGCGGGTGCAAGTGACACTAGCAGACTACCACACTAGACGAGCTACAGGTGCACAATCCCACATCACCTGGGTAAGGAAAGGCTAGTGCTATATGTGAGTTTTATACTCTTCTATGACACGACGCATTTTAAAACTGTGATGGCCAGGAACCCACCAAAACTCCACAATTAAGCGTGTTTGACCTAGAGTAGTACTAGGATGAGTGACCCCCTGGGAAGTCTCTAGTCCGGGTGAGCCAAAAATGGACAATATTGTGTCAGGATATGGAGGGGGCTATTACATATACTCCTAGCGCAGCCTCGCTCAGTCACTCGCCTCTCACATTCTCACTTCCCTTTCTGTCCTCAACTAGAAAAAAACATTTATCTCCTTATCAATCGATGCTTGTTTTTTCACGACTTTAAAAGTTTTCCTTCTCAAACCCTTTCACGACTTGGAAAGCTTTCATTTTTAAAGCCTCTCACTTTCCTTTCTCTCCTCAACAAGAAGAAACCTTTTATCTCCTCATCGATCGATGCCTGTTTTTTCACGGCTTCGAAAGCGAAAGTAGGGCCTTTTACTGTAATGACTATGAGGATGGTTATCTTGTTCGTCGTCATTCTCGTCTTTCTGCGTCGGTGAGCACTAAGCACTTTGGTTTTTCTTGTGAGGGGTCAAAAGTTTTTTCAAGTTAAGGTCATTACGTGACAAACAAAAGGAGTCCAAATTTGTACCAATTAGCCTTTTGTATTGACAGTTATGGTGGGTAGTTTTTGATTTTTTAAAATTTTATGCTTTTGAAGAGCAGTATATATATATATGTTAGTGATGTATTCACTTGGTATCTATTCAATTTGAGTTGTACCCCACAAATTATTTCAGGTAGGCAAATTTTAGGTTTCATTGAGGCTGCAATTTTGTTTATGTAACTGGTTTAGTTGATGAAGAATTATATATATATATATATATATATATATTTGTATATAATTATATAGTTGGGTTTTGTATCTATGAAAGTTTCTTCAATTGCTGCAGAGATTTTCATATATTTATTTTATTTGTATAACAGTTGAGTGAAATTGAAAGTTTCGGTGAAAGGGGTTCAATTTTGGGTTTCATAATAATCTGCATAAATAGCCTAACGAGTTTGATCAAATGAGCTTGAACCCAAGATTGAACAAAATTTTGAATACCAGATAAAAGTTAATTTTTAAACGAGTTGAGCCAAGCCTAAGATTTTCATAATCATGACGAGCCCAAGCCAAGCCCGAGCAGATGTAATAAACAAACGAGCCGAGCCCGAATAGCCCAAAGCTCGGTTCGGCTCAGTTCATTTGTAGCCCTACAAATACCCATCTGTCATCTATAAGATTACGAAAATACCTTTCAAATCTAATTCCTTCTATTTATCACAAACTCACTTTCAATTTAAATCTCAATTTCAACCCAATTTAACTCTAATTCCTTCCATTTATCACAAACCCTCCAGTTGAAATTGGGTTTGTGATAAATGGAAGGAATTATAGTTGAAATTGTGATTTAAATTGAAATTAGGTTTGTGATAAATGGAAGGAATTAGAGTTTTAGAGTAAGTGGGTGAGAGAATGTCACACCCCGTTATTCCTAAGACTCCAATCTGGAGAATCAACGAATCCCGAAGTATGACGTTACAGAAAATGACCACTAAAATCAATAACAACGACGACATACATGGAATAAGAATGAAAACAAGGAATCCCATGCCACCTGAGTGATGGAAACTCAGTAATAAATTCTAACGAAAATCCGGCAAAGTTTCGTTTGTAAATGAAACATCCAGATAACCCAAAAACAACACAACAGAATAACATACCCATAACAACAGAAATATAATCAATGGCACGCAACCCAACATTCCAGAAACCTACTAGGGCCGAGGTAGTGGAAAAGAACACCGCTACCTCTACACAATCCCTCTAAAATCGATAGAGCCCCAAATGCTCAAATGAAATTATAAAGAAAGCCACATGGCGATGCCGAAAAAGTATAATGGCACCCCGAATCAATAAATACCCGAAATGAAATATACAACGAAAGGGAATATGCCAACAGACTGACTCCCAAGAGAAATAAGAATACACCAGAATAAATACGGATAAAATGAGCAAATCTAAATAAAAGTGTCCCAATTCACCCATACCATCGCCGCTGAACACGTCGTGTTGCATCCACCTGCAAACCTGCAATCTGTTGGGGGGGGGGGGGGGTGAGCAAAAACCACGGCACACCAATTATCCCTAACAAACACACCCCTAGCTGCCAAGAACCTCTAACCATCCCGTGTGCATGCATCTATCCTAGGTCAGTTAGTTGTCTCATTTGGAACCCACGCTAATCCGAGACCCCAAAACAACCCCACAGACAATCCAAATCATATCAAGATAATATAGAGCAATAAAAATATCACCAACCTATATACACAGGTCAAAACAACATAAATATAAACATGTACACAAGTAAAATCTCGTAGATAACTAATCATACCCGCATAGGCGTACATAAATAGTCTAATACGCACTCTTGTCTAGAGATACTACAATAACTAACTATCTATCACACCTTGCACCGAGCACGCCGCTCAATGTTCTTAGGAGGTAAATAGGTCACTCCTTAGGACTGTCGAAGGGAAATAACCATAATCACGCCCACAACTAAACCACAATGCCTACACAACACCGCTATCAAATCATTCCTAGAGAGTTTCACACTCATAATTCTAACCTCGAACATGTCCTCTTATCCACAATAACCAGTGAAATAATCCATTCACTTAAATGATCTTTTCTCCAAGGCCTTCTATAGTAAAGAGAGCTTATAAAACTAACTAGTGATAATATGGCTTGGACACACCGCCACAATCTAAACCTCAAATGTAACACAAGTGGAAAACTCTACCACTGAATCAGATTCGATAATTAAAAGACAATCTCCAGTTCACACCACCTATCGAGGCACACTAAAGGGGTACCTGAATCATTTAGTCCCAAACGGATACCGAGTCCCTCGGGTTTTTAAAGAAAAATGCTAAACCCTGAAGGATTCAACCAGTTTTTAAGAAAAATTTTAGGACCCGGTCAAATCTGTTTAGTTCCAATGTCTCTGAACCCACCCAAAGTACTACGAATCGCATTACGTGTGTATAGACCAGTACCATGTCTCTTACCCGAGACTAAAACAAGGAAACTATAAAAATAACATGCATTATGTATGCACTTAAAAGGAAATCAATTCCATACCCATCAGTATCACCATAAGATCTCAATAATACTCTAAGATCTCAATATCACTATACCACAAACAAAGGACCAATACCATCCTTAAACATTGTCAGTCTGTCTCAAAATTACTATCAAACGTCCACTCAGGAGTATGACAACTCAAACCATTATGGGTACCTCAATTTACTTCCAACGGATCCTTAAAGCATAGGATAATCCAAAGTTTAACCACGGATGGGGTGCATAACAAGATACGTAGCTGAAAATAACACTAGTATAGAGGAAAGGGAATGTGCTAACCTATTATACCTGGTTAGACCTCACAATCAACCATTTTTATATATCAACTAGAGTGGTATACCGACCACTCCATAACCTCATACACCGACCAATACTCAAGGGCTTACATGACCATTACTACATACGTGTTTAAGTCCAACATGAGTCACAACTATCCCTCAAAATGACTTAGAACTCACGGTCAAAACTACGTCCCTAGACCACTCTCCTAGCTTAAGGGAACACATTTATCATAACTTTCCATTTAAGGATAACCTATGCATACAACCCCGACTCAAGGGGAAAAATTACGCCAATCCGACCTCTTTCTACTTAGTTTCATTTAACCACCTCGAATATATGTCAATCGTGGCTACATTGACCCTAGTTTTTATTAGTATTACACTTTTTATTTCCCAACTTTAAGTTTTTAAATCTTCATTCACATTGAGTGTTTTTTTTTTATCATTTTCCAGGAACTTACAAATACCATCATGATCACAACCACTGCGCCGTAGCACCCAAGGGAATAATATAAATTTTAATATAATTCAAATCCAACCTGTTTGCTATAAACAAACAATAATATTATGAAAGCTCAACAAATAATCATATGGAAAATGAATGATCAATGTGAATGTTAATGCAATGCTAATGCACCATATCTAACAAGGGACATCCGGGTATAATGTCGCCAAAGTAACACAACCACGAGAAATTTATCGACTCATGAAATACATACCATGTTCGGACCACGTCCTCACATGCCTCTCTGATTCCCGGAGTACTAGTCTGCCAGTAGCGAGAGACACCGCCTGACTAGTTGTTGCGACAACCCGATGACTTACTCACACCAAAGGTAAATGAATGAGACATGAAACCACACTCAATGCAAATATGCTCATGATGTATATAATATGCATATCATGCCTCAACAGTGAGTCAATATCAATGTACAACATTTTCAAATGATTTATGTTTGTCTTACAGTCCTTGTTACACAACAAGTTTACAATATAACCATTTTCATTTAAAACATGCTTCATAATTAAATTAAAGTAGTAAACCACTACAATTCCATCTTGAAGTTACCCAGGTTCTTAATTACCCAACTCTTATAAATTTTACGTATCCGCACGCTTATAATTAAATTTCACTAACCGATTTCGAATAAATCCACCTCAGGGACAATCTAGTTCGCAATTTCACTTCTTTATAATTTACGAAAATATAAAAGGGAACTAGGACGGCGTCTAAGGTTCCACGTCCCTCGATTTCACGTATCCCCTAACATGATTTTAATTTCAGTAAAATATAAGCAACAGGGGAGCTAATACCGTGTTCTAAATTCGTGTACAATTTTCACAAATTTCACTAACCTACTTCAACTCCAAGGGATGCTAGACCGCATATTTTAATCCAATTTAAGTATGTTTTAAATTATTTTAATTTCTTGAGTAAATTACTATCATTCGCCTCTTTTCTAGCTCACCTAGAGGCACTCCGTTATCGAGTTTATAAAACTCCTAAATTTGCATATAATAAATAACACAAAGCATGCCATCACATACTAGCAATACACAAACAACTGAAAAATTAAAATTTCCTAAACATTTAAAGCATGCTCAATAAATAATAATGAAATCTACGGCTCCCTACGCCACGAGTGTGAGAGTTAGATATATTTAAAAAATATCCCACGTAAAATAAAGCTTACAGAACAGCCCCGAAACGGCCCACCATGAATAGTGTCGGCGCCCGAAAATAGGTCCGCCGACCAAAGTCGCCCGAATAGTATTTCGAATATACCGAAACGTCCGTCTCGACAACCTATACGATATATACGAAGCCCATTAGCAATTGATTAATAATTTTGAATAAATCTAATATAACCCAAACAAAAATTCGAACCTATAAATCGAATTTCCGGACAAACCGCTCAATGAAAAAATACAAAATTTTAGTATGTCAAGACGAAGCTTTCCTAAAAAATTCAGCCCAAACCGACATCGGGAAGTCAGCCAAATCGGCGTTGCAAAATCCAGCCAGAACAGTCTCTGTCGCACGTCGCCATTACGCGCGAACCAGCGCCACCACAACCTCCTACACGACGCCGCAATGCCGCCGTTGCTAGCCTTGGCCGTCGAACCACAACCCCTGTCGAAGCCCCAAGTCGAATCACACTTCAACCCTTG
The DNA here is from genome assembly GCA_963922005.1 of Cornus suecica. Classification (NCBI taxonomy): domain Eukaryota; kingdom Viridiplantae; phylum Streptophyta; class Magnoliopsida; order Cornales; family Cornaceae; genus Cornus; species Cornus suecica. The sequence goes on along the minus strand of OY998240.1, from coordinate 159,873 downwards.
CTTCAGCCACGATCTGCCTGCAATCACAGCCAGCCACCACCGTCTCCACCAGATTGCCATCACCGTCCTCTATCTTCGGCGACCACCAGCACCAGGTCGCATCCTAACTCTCAAGCCAGCGACCCACTCTCTCTCTATCTCACAGATCGGCAACAAAAAAACTAATGGGGTAGAGGAGATACTACCAGATCGAAGAAGAAAAATGAGGGTAAGTGGTGGTTCTGTGCGTTTCTCTCTCAGTCCACCGAAATATCTATGTCCACATATACATATATCATACTACATTTATATTTGAATTAAATTTTGGGCAACTTAATTTAATAGTTCCAAGTGGCCTTAATGATATGTCCAAATTAAATAAGTGTGACACCATATATATCTATATGTATACATATATCTAACCAATATATATATATATATATATATATATATATATATATATATATATCAATTAAATAAAAATCCCACCTCTATATAGTTACATATAATAATCTATATAGACATAATTAATCCCGAACTCGACTCCGATAAAAGATGGGTCTCAGTCTATCAATCCCAATTATCGGTCCGCTAAATTAATAATAAAAAATCCCTGCTAAAGACAAACCCAGAACCTGTCGCCTCAAATGCGGAAAGCGAAAAGAAATCATTTAGCCTCAATTAATAATAAAGGGAAAATCATAAGAAAATCCCTAAACGATGACACGCGTACCTGAAAAATCTACGGAACGCCCAATAGATAATACAAACGAAAATAAATAATCCGGGGTATAAAACCCAACCACCGGATACATACTAACCCATCGGAGCTCCTAAAACAAGGAAATGCCAAAAGTCAACCCAATAAATCTAAAAATACACATCACATAAGTACAAATACGGGAAAACAAACAAGCTAACACAAATACTCCTAAGCACATAAGTCAAATAATATATAGGAGCACACACTTACAAACACAGAACACGTCAATCAAATAAAGCACATACTAATCTCATTACAAGGGAAAACAAAACGTCGAACCCCTAAAGCACTAAATGCCGAACTCGAACAACTGAGTTAAAACCTTAAACGTCGGACACACAAATCGTGTCACTGGCCAGTCGAAACACTAAACACGAAGTCCTCAAGGAAACACTACCGTCAACAAGAATTCACTTAATCGGCAACAAGAATTCCCGTCAACGTTTCACTAAGTCTGAAACACTACCGTCACGTCAAATCACGTAATCACCAATGAAAGTCCACGAAGTCCTCAAGGAGAAATCGCAAAGTCGTCCAGTCAAGTGCAGACGTACACGCGAAAAAATTACATGTGAGATACCAAGAATAACCATGACGTCATGAACAAGTGACGTCACAACCGAAAATAAATTGGAAATAATTCCAGGAAATTGAAAAATAACACGGGGTGTTACAGAGAAAGTGAGTTTGTGATAAATGGAAGGAATTAGAGTTGAATAGGGTTGAAATTGAAATTTAAATTGAAAGTGGGTTTATGATAAATAGAAGAAATTAAATTTGGAGGGTATTTTCGTAAACTTAAAGAGGACGGGGGATATTTGATTAAATTGGAAATTATAGGATTTTTTAAAACTACAAGAAATTTTTTTGAACAATTTGGAAACTATAGGAGAATTTTTTGATAATAGGTGACATCTCTTTTCTTATTTTTACATCTTTTTTGTTTTTGGTTTTTACAAAAAATCTCCTTTCCTTTGTTTGGGCGTCAACTATTATTTTTTTGTCCTTTAAAAAAAAAACTCTTATTTTTGCACCAAATTACTAAATAAATCACAATAATATTAATAGATAATTATAAATTTACTAAGTTCGACACATGCTATATACGTGTTTTGTTAACAAAATCAACCAACAAGTTTAGTTTATCACATGCCTTCTAGAATATTGAAACATAATTTATTTGATAACACTTATTTGTAAGTTTGCAATTTGGGCGGGCCTAGCCCAGCCCATCTTGATTTTTTTAGGGCTCAGGTTAGTAAAATATCAACTCAGGCCCAATCTGGGTTGGGCATGTTTGAGCTTCATTTTAATTCGGGTCTAACCCGAATTCAGCCCAAAACTCGATATTTTTTTTAAAGAAAACTAGATTTAAAAAATAAAAATAAAAAATTGATCCAATAGCTAAAATTATCCCATCCAATTATAACCCCAAAACCCTAATTTTTATACATATATATAGAGAGAGAGATAAATATATATATCATGAAACCCTAGACTCCTCTTCATACTTCCTTCGTCACTTGTTCCGCAGCCACTCCCCGCCGGCCTCTCTCTTCATCCTCCCTCCCTCTGTTTTGGGTGTGTGTATATATATATATACATATTTGCCATATTTATATTCTCATAGTTTAATATGTATAAATATATATACACACATTAGATCTTATAATTTTTAATCAATATATATGTAAAGAATATGTATAATATATAAGAGTTGTTGCTTTGATTTTTAACATCCATGTACACGTGTAATATATACATAAAAATAATAAATCAATCTTATTTTTTTATATGTACATATATAGATATAACAATAGAAATTAGATCTTCATTGTTATTTCATTTTTATTAAAAAAAATATTTATTTATTAGAACATAAATTTTTATGTTCTTTTTTTACATTATTGATTCTATTACTTTTCGATTCAATTTCAAATTTCAAATTTTTTTTTGGAAAAAAATAAAAATTGGGAATCCGATGGACCCGGCTAGACACAAATTTCAAATTTTTTTTTGGAAAAAAATAAAAATTGGGAACCCGATGGACCCGGCTAGACACAAATATGTCAGGTTGGGCCTAGCCCGATTTGCAACTTGGGTTGGGTCGGGCCGGGTCCACCGCAATTCGGGTTTGTGTCGAGTTTGGTTTGGCCCGGATTGGGCCTGCCCAAATTGCAGCAATATACTTATTTGCCACTTATATCTGAACATTAGTTAAGTGCGTTTGATAAAAAAATTGAACACCACTTAAAATGAGATAAAATTTTAAATGACAAAGTCACCATTTATCACTGAAGTCTGAAAATTTACAAAAATATTATAAAATATATTTTTTTCAAAGACCACTTAAAATTTTCAATACTTAATTTTCGGTTTTATCAAACACCACCAAAATTAAAGTATTCAATTGTCATGACTAACCTTTTTTATAAAATACAAAATATTGTAAAATAATGCTATAATTTTCTTCATTTCTTCCTTCATCATTTGTCCAAACATAAATTCAAGTTTTACTCTCATTTCTTTTCATTCATAACTAACATATCCCTTCATCTCTTCTCTGCTATTTATCCAAACAAAGCCTAGCCATCCTGCTTTTCTAAAATTTAATTTGGCCCATGCTCTAGTTTGAAACAAGGAAGCAGTAAAAAACACATTGCATTAAAATCGGAGTATAAATAAGAAAGGATCAAGTTTTACTCTCATTTCTTTTCATTCATAACTAACGTATTCCTTCATCTCTTCTCTGCTATTTATATCCAAACAAAGCCTAGCCATCCAAAATTTAATTTGGCCCATGCTCTAGTTTGAAACAAGGAAGCAGTAAAAAACACATTGCATTAAAATCGGAGTATAAATAAGAATCAATAAGAAAGGATGAGAATTAGTTTCTTTCACATCTGATCTAGGCAAAAAAGCCCCCCAAGAAATGGATTTCATTTGCTGTTCAAGAGGCTTCTGCAAATGAGTCCCCGTATAGAAATCACAATTAGGAGCAGAACAAAAAAAAAATCAACAGTTTTCAAACAAAATAATTCACTTTTACAAAGCTATCTTACCATCGTAGGGTTGGAGTAGCAGGCACATGCAACCTATGCCAAAGCTTGAGCCATGATTGAACGATGAGTTAGCTGCTCTTCATAAAGTCCACGGAAAATACGGTATTTGGCATCATGGTACTTCTTCACTTTGGGATCTTTAGACGGATAGACTATCTGCTCAGGTTCAGGCATGGAAATCAACGACAGAAAGATACAGAAAGATACCGACTAAAAATCTAAAAGAGCTGGTCTTTTGAATGTTGGTTGGGCCAAGCCTCTAGCTGTAATGTGTTTCTTCCGTTAGCTTAATCAGTTAATTTTGCAATTTGGCAGAGTCCAAACCCAACAGACTTCCAGCTCTGTTAGCTTAACATTTTTAGAATTTCTTTTGTGCTATGACGGAGAAATCTTTATTTAAAATGGCCATTCCACATCACAGTTGCACAGCATGTAAGTTAGACCCACCAAAATTACACAGCAAGAAACCTTGCTTTTAAAACTAGGCTTGAATACTACTGAACAAATCAATCACTACAATGAACCAGAATTGTTTGCATACCTGACCAGCTGCATTAAGTGCCTTCATGGCCTCTCTGAGACTAGAGTATTTCTTTGCAGCAACAGCACCAAGAATCGCAGCACCCAAGAGCACAGACTCACTTTCTCGTGGAAGAATTATAGGGTAACCTGTGTGAAAAAGCCGAGTTACCATCAAGTTTATTTGCAGTCATATCGAGTAGCATATTGCTTCATACAGCCGAACTCCAGTTGGCTGACTTAAAGCTTTGTTCTGTTGATTTATAGATGTTTAAATAAATGATTTAGCAACATTCCACATAAATTTTTTCCACCGCAACCTCATTGAGTGGAATCATATCCACGAGTCCTTTGTCATTCTTTCTTCCGCATGGCTATTGTTTTCTCATGATTCACGAGAAATTTAACAGCATGCAACTTTCCAACACCACTTCTTCTGAGGATGGTGGTGTTTGTTACTGCTGTAATAGTAAGCTGACAATTAATTGCTGCCATATTGTGGTTAAGCAGCAAAAAGATTCTACCTGTCGTAATGATAAACTTAAGTCCAGTATAGCAAAAATTACACTAAGATGCCTGTCATTAGGTGTCAAAATCTGATCGGATCCCACGTAACGTTTTCTGCTGCCTCACTGCCTGGACCAATGGCACTGCATCTGAACCTTGCCACTTGAGATGATTGGAGCATGATCCAACAAATTTAAATAACAAAAGCAAAAGGTCGTACAAAAAAATTTGCTACCAGTGTAAGTAAATTTAAATTTAGATCAGCAAGATCGTAAATGGAGGCGGCATAATATACATCCTTATATATGTATGTCTCTTTGTATGCATACGTATATGTGTTCAAGTGTGGGTGCAGAGAGAGAGAGAGAGACCAATAATATCTGCATGCTCTTGGATGAACAGGGGGTTCTTTGCAAGGCCACCACATGCAAGTAGTGTGTCGATCTGAATATAAAGAAACAGAGAGAAAAAGGACGAGATGTTAGAGGACTAATACTACCGAGGGCAGTCAATGACTCGAGATATGTATAGATATGCAAAGAAATTTTAATGCCTCATTCATCTAATTCGCATTAATCTCCAGATGCAAATGACGACATTTTCTATATAGCCATTAACATAAATCTCTAAGATTTGAAACTGAAAGGTTGGAATCTGTTCAAAAAACAAAACAAATTTTTTTTTGTAGTAGCTGCCATCAATAGTGATGGCTACAGTTCTCAGTGCACCCAATCTGATAATGCAGATACAGCTTTAAATGGTACATGGAAGACAATGAAGCTATTCAATTTTAAAGGGATGTTCAAAGATGTCTTTAATGACCAATCAACTTTTACAATACAACGTATAAAAAAGGAATACAAACTAATACATGAGAAAGAACTTGCAATTGCATTAAGACAAGCATGTGCAAACATGCTTATGTGTCTTTGTGGTAGAGAGAGAGTGGGCAACTCTGGATATAGTCAACTCCTCTTCGGGGGTTTAAAGGGTAAACTGACTTGTTCAAGCTTTTCTTCACATGCATCTATTGGGAAAGTAATCATCAGGTCATTCACCATTTTGCAGTTGGATAGATCTGTTTGTTAAGATGAACAATATCTTGATATAATACTTTTCTACACCTGTTAAAGTATTTTATGGTTCGATAAGCTACACAATTCGAGAAAGAAATGTCAGTTATTATTCTCAATATTTGCTACCACAGAAAATATTTAATAAAAATAATTTTTCATCTAAAAATAAATATTGACAATTTTCCATTTTTACTAAAAGAAACTTATAAAAATTAAATGTACGATTATTTGTGAATTAAAGGTTTAGCTTCACTGCAACAGATATTGCATGTTCCGTTATTTTAGTATTGCATCCTCGTCGTGGCTATTTTCTCAAGAATTTGTTCATTAAGAATCACTAAATTTCCATTACAGAACAGGATAAAATCCTTCTTCGGATGAGAAATTATAAGAAGAATATATTGCAAGGAGCCGTGCTTGTGGCAACGGTGTAAAGATGATGTAGAACCAATAGAAAGAAATAGGATAGAGATAGAAAAGAGACGGAATTTAGGGTGAGAAGCATAAGAGAGGGATAGAGAAGAAGAAGAAGAGTCGAAGGAACAATTTAATCAATATTCTCAAAAACTAACGATGTCTTGTTACATCAAAGCCTTTTATAGGCAACACAAACCCTAAATAAAAATAATAACAAATATAATTAAAATAACAAATAAATACTAAAAGTAAAAGTACTAAAATAGCCCTAAAGTATTAAAATATCCGTAATGCCTAAAATATCCTAAGTCATCTCTCTTTCCCACGTCTCCAATAATAAACATGGGTCATGTGGGCTTCAAGGTCGCGGGTCTTGCCCAATTCTCCATCATTCTCTCCCGGTTGAAAGAACTGTCCTCCGGAGAGTAAAAACATATGTATAACTGGAAAAAATAGGAGTCAACAACACTGTAACTTCTATTGTTTGGGCTCCATATGATATCTGTGACTTGGTGACTTTTCCAACGGACAAGAAATTTCAGAATATTTTCATAATGAGAAGCATAACTCTGACAATCAAGAAACTCCTCGATGCAATCTAAATAATGCGATTGGAAAGATGAAAAAACTAATGCTCGTGCCAACGGAAATATGACTCCAGCTGTAGGATCACATGACAATACAATAGGAGACTCAAAGGTGCCTTGGTTAGATAACAGATACTGTAATAACTGTAAAATATATGTATATATATTATATATATACTTATCAAATAAATATTTGAAAATGATTAGAATGGATAAATCAATATTTTTTAGGAATTTTAAAATAGTTTGGTTTAAAGTAAATGATTAGAGTCTCTGAAGAGATGTTATATATTAGGCTACTGAAGGGGATGGGGAGAGTTAACTTGGGGAGGTTACGATATTTTTATCGTATCTCGAAGGGGGATGTAGCACTCAGGAGCTTGTGAGCAATAGACGCACGCTATTCATCTCCAGGCAAGTTAACCTTGCATTATACGTCTATATATAATTATGATTTATGAGTTGTTACAAGAGCATGAAATTATATCTATAATTTGTGAACTGTGATTGATTGTAGTACATTATTTGTATACGTGTAATCTGGTTATATATATTTGTGTTGATAATAAACCCAACCTAATTGATTACAACAAATTCCAAATTTGATAAAATTTGCATAGTGGCGATTAAATAGAAAATTAGGATTCCATTATTATTATAGTATATGAGATTTTATTCGTTGTTGAATACAGTAAATTATATATCATATTATATTTGGCCGTTTGATGTAATCTTTATTCAATGTTGAATATTATAAGGTTTATCACGGTTAAATATCGTTGATGTAATCTTTATTCAGTGTTGAATCCAATAGATTATTATAAGGTTTATCACTGTTAAATATTGTTGATGTAATCTTTATTTAGTGTTGAATACAATAGATTATTGTAAGGTTAATTGGTGTTAAATATCGTTGATCTAACATTTGCATATTAGGTTATCTTTAATGGTATACCTAGTCCTCTGTGTAAATAATATTTGGGATGTTATTACTACGTGCTGCTAGGTAATGTGATTATATAATGTGTAAGCTGTATATGATTAATTTATAAACCATATTTGATTTCTATTTTAACATGACATGATTTATAATAGTGTTTTCGGATTTGGGTTAAGGGTCTCGTGGGTAATGATTATTATTAAGTTATAATCGGTATGTTTACGTGAATAATTGGATTAGGAAATTCTTTCTATTTAAACCTAATATATTCAAAAGAGTATATATATCATGAAACTAGTGGAAGGAAACAAGCCTAAAACTATTTAGAATAATATATAGCATTTTGGTATATTATTTTGGATGATTTAAGTTTGTTGAAAAGTGTTTCTAAAAACATTGAAATATTACTAACTTATTTAATAAATATCTTTTGGTTATCTGTGTGCATTTTTGTAATATTCCATTGGTTAGTTAAACATGAAAAGGTGCGTATGAATATATTGTGTCAGTACGACTATGTGAAATAGGTTGTTTGGCATGGTCCGGGACCTGCCTTGAAGGAGTTCACTACTTGTTATTATGGCCATTGGGGTTAATGTGCCCTTATGTGGACGTGGTCCGGGACCATCTGGGTGTTTAGACGTCTATCCAGCCACTTGTGTGTTATCGGTAGTCAGGGACTATTCGTTGCACACCGTATCGTTGAAAGAGGGGAGCCTGGGGCTCAAGTGAAATCAATTGACAAGGTTTGTTCTTTAATAAATTATTTAAGTGGTCCATGAATTTTAATTGAGATTGTGTTTTGTGACGTGCCTAAATCCTTTTTATATACAGATATATAAAGTCGGGTTAACTTGCTGAACAATGATTATGTTTAGCATTTTTTGCTGAGCTTATGAGCTCACCCCATTATTATTTCAAGTACACGTTGATTAGCTTGTTGTGAGGACACTCGAAGGTCGTCAGAGTTTGCGATCATTATTCCGAAGTTATTTTTAGTATTTATTTGAGAGCATTATAATAAGCTCACATGTCACTAACTTTTAGTAAGTAGGTTGATGAAATAACGATGTTACTTGGAAACAATTTTTAGTTGTTATTCCTGACACTTTGTTTAATGTCAGAAGTGTTGGATATTGGGTTATGCTATATTGATCATGCCCAAGAATTTTTATTAATGGGAAATTTTTCTTTTGTTGTGGATTTTGGGGCGTGATAGATACTCCACATCAAAAATTGAATTAGTACTAATATCTGATAATCAATTAAAGAAATATGCATCAGGTCCCGATCTACTAATGATGTGAAAAACTCTAAAAAAGCTTGCATGTTTTATCATGAAAGAGTTTTTAAGATAAGGCCGAGTTGATGCACAAGTTATAACAAAATCTACTTCAGTTAATTTATGGTTCCTATAATGAGCAAGTGTAGTAAGTCTATAATTTTCCTTACTTAAAACAATTTGTTGTTGTATATCAGTATGAAACTCAGGGACAAGCTCAACAAATGAATCAAGAAACTCAATTGAATACCTATATGGAGGTGCAGGGATATGGTCAACGAATTGACATGAAAACGGATGGTAAATAATCTTAAAAGGATAACTATCAGTGCATTGATTGGTCACGCTATCATAAACATACTCCATACTCCATGATAGGTAAAAACAAGTCTCACACCTTAAGCTGATTTACCATAAGACACTTGATGAAAATATTTAGACTTCGATTTGTCTATTAACTTGATGAGGAAAAGGTGGGAAAACATTCAAATCGGTTCCTAAAGATGCCCAAAGTATCTTCCAAAAATTACCATGGTACTTGACATTTCTATTAGACACAATGGAATGGAATGACATGTTCTTGAATAATTTCTTTTTGTGCAAGCTCATCATTAGTTTGAACATGTTCCTTAGGATGTGCAAGGCTATGTGTGACATCAGACATATGTGATCGTAGGACTAAGTCAACGGTGTTTTGCATATGATTTATGTGTGAAAGTGTAGGTTGACATTCTCTAATTGTTACAATTTCATTTCCAGTTACTTCTTTTGTCAACACATGCTTACTATCATTAGATTGTAGTGTTTGCAAATCCCTTCCTAGTCGCTTAATAGAGTTTAGTATGATATTTTTACCACTATATTTGAAAGCATGAGTGTTATCTTGACTATTATAGGTATCACCTACGCCATAGATCCAAAGGAGACCAAGTATCACGTGGGCTATAGTCAATGGTAAAACATCACACCAAATGTTATCAGAATAGTCTCTCATTTGGATAGGAACTAAACACTTTTTTGTGACAGACACGAATGTTTCATCGATCCAGGCTATCCTATATGGTTGTGGGTGAGGTTTAGGCTCAAGTTTCAGTCGAGCAACACATGATTTGGACAGTGCATTTATTGAGTTTTCTCTATTTATAATTATTTTGCAGCCTCTTTTTCCCAATCTAAGACATGTATGAAATATTTCACAGTTTGCCCAATTTTCTTTTTCCATAAGAATAGATGGGAAGCATATCATGTCCTTATTGCATATCTCGTCTTCCCTATAAGCTTCGTTACGGTCTGAAAGTGATCCATCATATTGGTCATATTCATATAGATATCGACATTTGGAAACTTGATATGATTTGACAACTAAGGGTCTTCTAATAAGATATTGAATTTGCCCATCTCTAGAGTTAAAATCCCTTTACAAAAAGGTTTGGGAATACACTGGTCCACGGAGAAGACCACGACAGTGGTCGATTGAAAATTCATGGTGAGCACTAAAACGTGTCCTTGGGTTTCGAGAAACTGACATGGTCGATGAATATGCCGACATAGAACTCAAATTGAATTAAATAAATAAAACATAAACTAGAACAATGCACAATTAGGAAATACAAATTAATGAAATCAATTATGCTACTTTTTTTTTTTTGTTGGTTTTAAATTCTGTTTTTTTTTCCAGCTATATATATATATATAATCTGGATTTTTTTTTTCTTTTTTTCAAAATCTGTTTTTTTTCTTCTTTTTTTTTTGAAAAGTTAAAGGTAAAATTAACATAATGTAAAGATGTTCAATTAGGACCTTTTGCAATTTCTAAGCTAATCAAATAGATAAAGATACTAACACAACTTTGAAGTGAAGAAAGTGTACCTTGGCCAAAGTCCAAAGAGCGCTCCCAAGTGTTGAATGTTGCGCAGAACTAGCTTAGACAATAGAAACAACAAATCTGTTTTTTTTTGTTTCCCTCTTTATATTTTGGTGTTGGACTTGAGCAGAATCAGAAGACGATACTGAAAATCTCGGATGCAATGAAGTTCACGACCAAATCTTGTGAAAACTGTTTTCGGATGATGATGGAGTTTCAGGCGAAGGAGAATGTGACAGCAACAGCGATTGAAGGCTCCGACAGTCCAAAGGCAATTCACTGTTATAGCAGATTTTTAATGTTGTGATGGCTGCAGTAGCAAGATGGAAATTCCAGCCAAGCAATGGTGATCTGACACAGTTCTGACCAGCAAGGGCTGTTGATGAAGTTCTGTAGACGCGTTCTGGTTTTAATACAGTGAGGTGTTGGTGTTTGTTTGGGTTGGGGTTTACAGATTGTGGCTTGGGTACAAAGGCTGGGAAAGTTAATTGGGGTTCAGGGTTGTGGTTTAAGAACAACTGGGTGTTGATGTTTAAAGGGGCTGATGTGGTTTGCAGCAAGGATGGCTACGGTTAGGTCATTCTGTGGATGCACGCTAAAGGTCGTGGGTTAAAAACTATAAGTGACGGCTAGGGTTAGGGTTTATGGGTGGCGGCTAGGATTAGGGTTTTATGAGTGGTGGCAACTCGGATCTTTCGCTTTGATACCAAATTGTTGTAGAACCAATATAAAGAAATAGGATAGAGATTGAAAATAGAAGAGAGATAGAAAAGAGATGGAGTTTGGGGTGAGAAGCAGAAGAGAGGGATAGAGAAGAAGAAGAAGAGTCGCAGGAACAATTTAATCAATATTCTAAAAAACTAACGATGTCTTGTAACATCAAAGCCTTTTATAGGCAACACAAACCCTAAGTAAAAATAATAACCAATATAATTAAAATAACAAATAAATACTAAAAGTAAAAGTACTAAAATAACCCTAAAGTATTAAAATATCCGTAATGTCTAAAATATCCTAAGTCATCTCTCTTTCCCACGTCTCCAATAATAAACATAGGTCATGTGGGCTTCAAGGTCGTGGGCCTTGCCCAATTCTCCATCAAAAGAGTGTGGCCATAACTTCACAATGCAGCTACGGAACTTTGCATATTTATTTTACTAAAGCCCTTCTACTTTTACGGATAGGCGACTACCAAAATTATACAGAGCAGTAAAATTTTGGAAATGAAACTACAAAGCAAGCAAATCAAAATTTGAAGAATGAGACTTCCCACACTTACTTTGTGCCCCTGAGCATTGCAGTGCTCTACAATATGACGTGTACCATAGGCAATACCCTGGACTGTTGAAAGATATAAAACGGCCAAGTGTTTTTCACTAGTGTCAAGAGTTAAACCACAGACCATCCCTTTTGCTTTTGGGTCTGAAAGGGGAGACCTGAAAAGGAAAATAAGCATTAAATATAGAAGAAATATCTAGTATGATAGGTATAATCATGCTTCATATGTAACATTTACCTATTTCCATGGAAGTCAGGAAGAACATGTATATCACCAGTCAAAGCCGCAATAAAAGGGTACCCCAGCTCATGCATCAGTGAATTAATTGTATTGTTCAACAATTCAAAAAGTGAAATACCTGGGAGATTGATGAATTAGGTTTCAAACTAACTCTAGTGTTAGATTTGAGTTGAGACCGTTGATAGTATGTTTCCTGATGACGTATTGTCATATCCTAACAGAATAAGGAACAATATCTTACTTCGAGAAGCAGCACGATTTGCCAGGTGTGGAGAAGCAACATGGTTTTCAATCATATAATCCAATAATGCACCAGTAGCACTCTGGCCACCTTCTGTAAGCCAGTATTCAGGCACCATAGCTGGACATATTTGGAAGAAGGATGAGAGAGAGAGAGAGATGAAAATTAAGTAGTTGGCTCTGGAGGCAAGACAGACAGTACATCAAATCTTCTGACAGGTTACAAACATGGAAATGGTCATGTCTTTGACCGAACACCACTTATAAGAAGTGTCAGATGTGTACCTGACCAATATGGTCCCCAGACCCCTGGTATGAATAACTTGCTTCGAGATACAGCCATGTGACAAGTAGAAGTTCCACAAACCAAAACCATCCGGCGGCATATAGCTTCCTCGTCAAAATCTGATTATTGAATATTTTTGCTCAGCAAGAATATGTAGTACAAGCCCACTAGATCATGATAAGGAGTACTACAACAACCTTTAGATTCAGAATCTGGCGATAGAATGCTCTCCATTACCCCTACACCACCAGCATGAGCATCAATTAGCGAAGTTCCAACAGGAGTTCCAGCTACCAGCCCCAGTTCCTGAAAATAAAGTAGGTTCTTAGCAGATTAAATGAATGTCCAGAACGCATGTGCCACCTAATAAATGCAAATCACCCTCCGAAGCCAGAGAAAGTATTGTTCATGTTTTTTATGGCAAAGCAGATGTGTTTTCTTTCTCATTGGACCTCAAGGAATTCTTCAGTACAATAGTTCTTGCCTTTGCAGCGTCAGGTGTTAGACCAGATCCCAAAGCATGTCCAGGGAAAGCTACACTCCGTCCTGTTAACATAATTATCACCAAATCATTAAAACTGAAAACAAGGAAAACTGAAAGTGAAGTCATAAAAAAAAAAGTCACACAGATTGAAAATGAAAATAGTTCCTCTTTCCACTGAATGGCCACAAGAACCTAATGATACACACAGACTACTTTTTATTCAGCATTTAGTTGTTCAGAATTATTACAAATGAAGCAACAAAAGCAACTCATAAACTCTGACAATAAAAAAAATAATAATAATAATTATCAATCTGTTTTGTGTTGCTATGATGTTTAACAAAGTATATAGAACAAATTCTTGTAAATATCTTCTTCTTTTTTTCTTCTATTTAATTATTTTATTTCTACTTTTTTACAATAAATTCTTATTTTGTAAGCCAGAAAAAAGCACTGGAATTCCCACTGTTCTTTTACATAAATTTCCTTTATATAGTGAACTGAGAGTTCACATAATTGTTCGGAAAATGCCTCTCTAAAATTCATGATCCCGGTATACGCTGTCTGATGATTGCTCTCATAATTCTTCTGGAGAAAAAATTGAGCATCACGCATTGCTGGGATCACTAACTGAGTTTTATTTCAAATGAGAAAATAAGAAGAACAAAAATGCTCCTAGTTAAACAAGCCGAAAAACTGTTGCTTACCAAAGAGACAGTTATCAACTACACTTTATTTGTAACTAAGTGCCCTAACCTGTCAAAGGAAGGAGGCAAATCCGTACTTATTTCAATGGAACACTGGTTTCCTCTCAGCTTGAGCATAGGGGGGAGGCTATGAGGGTACATGCCAATACGACTTAAACCGGCTAGTATGAGATCACATGCCAATTAGCCGAAATTGGTCAATAGTCAATACAAAACCTTAATTCAGAAACAATCTCCTCAATGTCTCACTATTAGCTTCTCACAAAATATCAACAATCAATAAATAAGAAATGTAAATTTTCTCTGTTCGAGATTGTAGTCTTATCACTACAAAGTGATTGAGTTGACAAGAAAAAAAACAGACAAAGAAACCTCAAACCTACCAATCTTAGCATGATGCCCATCCACAAGATCGCCTAAGCCAATTTCTTCCCAGAAGTCATCATCCCATCCACAAGCTTCCATATCTCTGGAATCTTCCTCATTGGTTTGCTGCATGTGTGCATGACCAAGATAAGTCCACTTGCACACCGTGGTGCACAAACTCCTAGTATCATCTCCTGTCGCTCTAAGAAAAAATTAGAATCCAGATACCTTCATCAAATCTCAAAGCATTGTTTGTGCATAAGAGAACTTAGTAAAATCAAGAAAGCTTAAAAAAAAAAAAAGAGGCTAGAACTTCATAATACCTGTACGACAACCAATCACTCAAGTCCATCCATCTAAATGCCATAGACCAAGATTCTTGCAAATTTTCTTTCACCCATAGAAGCTGCAAAAACTTTGTACATTATGAAAACGAAAAAAAATTGAAGTGTTTGCACAAAGCCATTGTATCATAATAGCAAGAGTTTTGAACATCTAAAAGAGAGAAATGGATTAGGGCTTCAAAATTAGTCTGCGACCAAACACAAAAAACAATAAAAACATGTCTACTATCACTCAAGATGATTTTTTGTTTCACATTATAGCGCTTTCTTGGTAGGGGCTTAATTCTTAAAGCAATAGAAATATGTCCACGTCAATATATTTTAATGTCATTTCTCCTTTTATAGAAGAATAATTTGGCTTTCCAACTTCTCTAAGAAAGCTCGGAATCCTTGCACATGAACATGCCTAATCCCCATGCAGGCACCAAGGTTTTCACTACACAACCAGCTTTCCCCAATCTTCCAAATACAAGCAAAATTGGGACCAATTGTCTCACATGCCCTCCATGATCCAAGAAAAAACAAAATATCCCTCATCGGCAAATCTTTCTCTGGTCTTTAAATTCCCTAAGCCTTCTAAGATGTGAACACTCATTCTATCTCGGGTCCAGCCTCATAGATGGTCTACTGATTGGGTCTCGTTTGTGATCCAGGACACTGATCCGAAGCTCGAGTACGGTTTGTGCACTGACTAGAGGTAGACTACCTAAGAAAACAAAAATTATTAGATTTAATATTTCATAAAGGGGGTGATCAACAACGATAATCATTCCACTTTTGGTCCTTGTCCTTCTTTACTAACAATGTTCAATTCTTCATTGAACCTTGCGAATTAACATCAGCATTGAGGTCAATAACCACACCAACTCCAAGCCCAATCCGAATATTCGCGCCCATGACTCTGCAACTTCTTGGCCCAAAATGCCCACAGCAGAGCTGTTAGATGTGTTCAGACTGAGCTTCCAGCTACTTGCTTGTAGAGCAGCTGCGGAGCTGACCCTTGGGCATCCACAATCAGAATTAGGGTAACCATTCCCAGACTCAGTCAAAATAAAATTCCATCAACTTTTCTGCCCAAAAGTACTGTTCATTCAGCTGCTGGCTTTTCTCCCTGTCTCTTCATTCTAAGCTTGCTATTGACTGTCCCTCAGGACCCGCCATCTTGCTTGTAATCAGAGGAGATTCACAATTCTAGAGAAAAGCAAGGCTTGGAACCTTCTTTTAAACTCTTGTCAGAACTACCGCGGGATATGGAAGCAAATGAAAGGGTTATCTATGTGAGAGCTATCATCAGCTCCAATTAAATATATATATATATAAAGGAATGTGCTTGAAATACGTTTCCAAATCCATGAGGTGGCCGTCTCTTTTCGAGCTAACTGTCGTGAAAAGGAGCTCTTACTTCTGGGTGCCAGCTTCCCTTCCTTCCTTTCTTTGGGGGGAATAGGGCTGAAACGACTCTGCTAGTGACAACATCGTCGTTCTTACATAAGATCTAGATCAGTTAACTTAGTAAGAGTGATCAACAGATGGGTTTGGATGGCTTTCGGTAGGGTCATAAAGTGGCAGGTAATTAACCCGTTGATGACTCGTTTACAAGAAAAACACATAGCAAAATGGACATCCTTTTCGCACAGTAAACGCCCAAATATTTATTGTTATCGTTATACTTTTGATGCAATGACATACTACGAACTGAGTTGCAATAAATTCTATTCACACCAGCACAGCCATTCGCCATCACGTACATTAGGACTTCAACACAAAAAGAAAAAAAGATCCAGTATAATCCCCCATTCGCATTTGGGAACTACTTTTTCGTTATGTAAGTAAAGTTTTATTAAAAGTGAGCAAGAGAGGAATGCATCCTAAAAGAAGTAGGGCCTCAAAACACTCAGAAGAGCTAAAAAAATCAACTCTCTCCTCCATGGATCTACAATTTCTCTCTTTTACCCAACAAAATCATGACATTAATAAGCCGTTATTAGTGTAACAGCCCCAAACCTCGTTAATTGATGTAGAACTTCAGCACCAATAAGAGTCTCCCTTTCTTCAAAGCATCTCCTATTTCTATTAAGCCACAAGCACTGCCAAACACACAACGTCTGCGACGCCACTTTACACCCTCTCCAAGCCTCAGGCAGACTTGGGCATAAGTCACAGGACCCCAAATCATCCCGGCAACAAAGCTCAACAATCATGAGCCACAGGACAATGCAACAAAAGGTGATCAATCATCTCCTCATCTCTCAAACACATAACCATTGACCACAATCTTCTTCTCCTATTTGTCCTGTTTAAGAACTTCCCCACTGCAGAAATCCATAAAACAAACAAAGAAGTTAAAAAAAAAAAACCACCTTAGAGGAGCTTTTCAGTGCCAAATGGATTTCCATGGAAACATGATCCCAGGTATATCATATCAAAGAAGTATCGGACCTCAAACCAATCCTAGGCAGAATCGACCCAGGCCCAATCATAGGCAGCACTGCCGACAGTCTCCTAAAGATAAAGCAACATCATCCTCGACCTCCCAATCCTGAAATGTCTCGTAAAACAAAGATCCCAAGATAACCAAGTAACGTTCTAAATATTTTGTGAACACATATTAATCAAAAGCATTTGGGAAATACCTAAGCAAGTATATATCCATATAAAACAATTCTATATGATGCAAATAGAAAATTTCTGAACAAATTTATAACTAACTGGCTGAAATTGGAGTAACAAGAATGAATTTGCAGATTAAGTTGAAGGAAATACAACAAGAAAGTGCAGTCTGAGATACCACTAGATTATCTTACTAGCTGCTTTACTACCTTTGGTGGCTGCATCTCAGGGGAAAGAGCTCCACCACAATACTGTAATACTGGTGAATTAAGAGAATTGATCCTCTCAGCTTGCTTTACAGCTCTATGGTCCATCCACACTATGATGTTTCTTCTTGTATCCCCACTCCAGGAAACAGTAACAGGTGAGCCATCTGAATCCACAGCAACTGCACACAAATATCAATTCATGGGCATTATAATTGGCTAAATTGTTTAAGCACCCAAAGTGATATAGTTTCCTAGGTAAAGTAAGTCTTGTAAAAGATGGAGAAAATCTCGAACCAAGGGAACAAGTAGCTGCAAATCCCAAACCCTTTACTTCTTGGCCTGAAACATTTGCAATGGAGCATGCTGCTTTAACAGCAGCACAGATTGCATGCCATATATCGGTTGAAGATTGCTGTATTAAGAAATTAAAAAAAAAAAAAAAAACTTATCAGTAATCATCTAGACATAAACTTCAAAATGTTGGCACAGATTGCATGCCAAATATGTATGATGCGTGCTACGAACATGTTGGCTGTCAAATGCTACTGTAGGTAGCGGAAGAAAAATGTAACTGAATGGGGCACGGCTACTATACAATCAATTTATACTGCCCAAATTAATATTTGAAGAGGCCAAAATATTTAGATTGCCCTTTGAAGAATAATGTAAATTTACTAGTAATAATATTTCACCTCGACACAGTCCCTTTCCTTCCAAATCTGTATGGAGCTACTTGCAGAACCTAACAGTTTCCCATTTTCATCAAAAAGACCTGTATAAAGCAAGTAATAAGTAAGGACAGTTTGCAGCATCTAAAGATTAAAGAGATAGTATGAACACACAAGGAGTTACTGATCAATCTCTAAGTGCCTTTAACATAAAGAAAAATAATCACCAATTTATCAGAAACTCTCGTCAGAGGAAAAAAATAAAATAACAAAACAAAAAAAAAAAGTGATCTGAAATGAATTGATATTCATACGAATGAACTAGACCTTGAGAAAGCTAAGTTAAAGCAATAATGACATCTCAAATATGTAATAATCAATAGTCGCGAGGAGCGGGAGAAGAAAATTGTAAAAAAAAATTGGAAGATATGAATCAGTGGCCATAAGAAAACACCTAGGGTATAAGTATTTATGTAGACAGATATATAATATGTGGATGTGCTTATGTATATATTTACATATATATACACAGAGAGAGAAAGTAATGACGGAACCTGCACGAGCGCTTCCAGTACCAACATCGACGCCGAGTAAAACAGAACGGAGGGAGGGCGGGGCGGTTGTCATTCGGACAGTGGATTGGAGTCCAGCGAAAAGCGGTGGAGTTGGTGGTGCTGGATGCTGGTCGTGTTGGCCCAGGAGTGGTGTTGTATCGGACCACGCTCTTTCGACGCCTGACGTTTCCGCTCTTTTCAATTTCCTCTTTTTGTTCATCCAATCATATTTACCACTAATTACCCTTTTTTTCTTTTTAATTTGTTTTTCTTTTGCTTTGGTATTTATCAATTATGCCTGCCCGGCACATGATTTTTTAATGGTAAGCCATTGCAAAAAATTGACCAACATGAGTTAATTTGTAATGGGACAAAGAGCAAAAAAAAACTCATGTAAGGAGGGGCGGAGCTAGGAAAATGTTTTAGGGGGAGTCATATGCAATTTTGATTAAATTTATTTATATTTTTATTAATTTTTAAAGGAATTTTTAAAAAATTTAGAAGGACCATATACAATTTTGTATGAGATTATATATATAATATATATTTTTATAAGCTCTTGAAATAATATTTGAAAATTACAGGAGGGGTTATATGCATTTTTTAAGAGTCTTATCCATAAAATTAATATTATTTTGGGTTTTTTCATTTACACTCCTTGAATTATGTCTATACATCAGTCGCACCCCCTCAACTATACAAAACATCAGTCAAACCGCCGAATTAAGAAAGTTAGACTCATTTGCATCCCCTTAACTTTTTCGGACATTGACTTTGAAGAAAATTACTTAAATGCCCTTACCCAAACACCTTATTTCGAAGGATAAGTATATTCAGTATAGGAATAGTTGAGATATGTTAAACTCTAGTCAAACACCCACTTCTTCGTTAACCCCCTCCCTTACACCTAACCTTAACCCTAGTTTCACCACAGCCACCGCTATTGCCATCGCCACCACCTCACTTCGCCGCCACCTCAACCCCCCTCCCCACCCTCCCCTACCTCTCTCTCCCCCTTCGTCACCTCCATCCCCACAACCCCTCTGCCACGACCTCCTCTCCTAAGTACCACGACCCTTCTTACGCCACCTCTTCCTCGACTTCTATCTCAAAACCCCCCCTCCTATTCTTTGACTGTTCTACACCATTCAAATACAAAATTTAACCAAAATATTCAAACAATGAATCTCTGCAATTGCAATATCTCATTAAATTGAAGTTTTCATTGAATTGAAAACATAACAAAGACATATCATTGATTCATGTTCTAACAAAAACACCAAATAGACCCAACCCCATTACCCCCAACCCCGCAACAAAATCTACATCAACACCGCCACCAAACCCTAATCCCTTTCCCCCCTAATCCTTCGCGCCAACTGAATATCCTTGGGCATGATGGTCACCCTCTTAGCATGAATCGCACACAGATTAGCAAAAATGTTTGATAGTGGTGGTGGTGGGAGGAGGAAGTGGAGAGGAGGGATAGAAGTGAATAAACTATTATTAAATTATATAAATTATAATATATTAAAAATACTAATCTATTATTAAAGTTTGTATGAGTAAAATGTTTTTATATTTTATTGCATTATTAAGATATAAATGTATATGTTTGAATATTAAAGTATTATATTTTTGCTATTAAATATTTTTTATATTATTATTATTTAAGAATTTATGTGTGTGACTCGTACAATAATAATAAAATTAAAGTTACAATTGACAAGTTAAATATTTTATATACATAAAAAAAATTGTATGATAAAAAATTGATATTTATGTGTGTAATTTAGAATATTTTTAGCAAATTCAATTATTTTGTATTTTTATTTTGAGTTAAAATAAAATAAATTTTATTTTAATTTGTGAAATGTGTCTAATATTATTGGAAATAGGTTAGTAAAGTCAAATATGTTTCAAGATTAAAATAAAAAATGAAAATTTGTGTTAGTTTACAAGTTTGATAAATGTAAATATAAATATTTTAAATGTAAATATTTGTGTTAGTCAAATATGTAAATATGTAAATATTTTGAACAATATAACCGTTTTCTAAATTGAGGGGGTCAAATTGATATATTAAAATAGAGATAGGGCCAACGGTAGTTTAGGTATTAAAAATTATGTCAGGTTTGAAAAAGTACCAAAAGAGTTAATAGGGTGCAAATAAGTCCAACTTTCTTAATTAGGGGGTCTAACCGAGATTTTGCATAGTTGGGGGGTGCGACTGACGTATAGACATAATTGAGGGGTGTAAATGAAATTAATCCTATTATTTTTAAGGACAAATTACACAAACCTCCCTTGAACTTTGACCTAATTATAGAGAGTACCTCTAACATTTCAATAATATCAGTTATCTCCCTTAATATTTGCTTCGTTATAACATTTTCCCCCATCCGTTCGAAGTCAACGCCGGAAAGTAAATTTATTGGTTAAAGAATTGATTTTTTGGGGCTGTATTTTACCCTTACTACCCTTGCAATTACATTTTAACCCTTACTTTTGCAATCACAATTACCATAGTACCTCTACTTAATTGACCATATTACTCTCACATGCATTTTGATTCTAAAACACTCTCTCTCTCTAAAAAGTTCACAACAAAAAAAAAATATCGGAATTAATATTTGATTAATATTTTTGTACTAAAAAGTTAATTAATATTTCAGAACTAATATTTTTGAACTAAAAAGTGAATTAATATTTCGGAATTAATATTTAATTAATATATTCGGAATTAATATTGAATTAAATTTTAAAAAGTGAATTAATATTTAATTAATATTTTTGGATTTGATTTTAAATATTTTTTGGAATTAATATATAATAAACTAATATAAAGCTTCACAACAAAATATTACACTTTGATATGGGTATTTCGAAGTATTAATTAAATATTAGTCCAAAAATATTAATTCCGAATTTATTTTTTGTTGTGAACTTTTATATTAGTTTATTATATAATATTTATTACCAATTTTTTTTTCATATTTTATTTAAATAAATAAAATATTAGTTGAAGTATGGGTATTTCGGAGCAAAACAATTGGCAATTTTTTATTAGCTTTTGATGCACATAATGGTCCATATTCTATAATTTTTCCTAATTCAAGCTCCTCCCCTCTCACTTTTATCATTTATAATTGACCCAACTAATTGAATAATACAATAAAATCAAATCAAATATTTATATAATATAGATGTGTTGGTAGTGGGGGACATGGATAATAAAATAATATACAAAAAGTACCCAACACAATAAAATAATTTGAGCATAAAGGAGAGCCACATGTCCAAACCCAACACAAGGGTAATATAGATATTTCACCCATTTTTAGAATATTCTATATATATGGTTGTTTTATTCAGGGCATAAAAGTAATTTCGCCTCAAATTTTCACCGGATCTATAATCCAGTTATATTAAGGGAGGTAACTGATATTATTGAAATGTTAGGGGTACCCTTTGTAATTACCCCTATTTTCAAAGCTCAGGGGAGGTTTATGTAATTTTACAAAGCTCAAGGGAAGTAACTAATATTATTGAAATGTAAAGGGTACCCCTCTGTAATTACTCATTTGATTGAAATGTCAAAGTTCAGGGTTTGTGTAATTTTTCCTATTTTCAATTACTACGGAAATTTTTATAAAACATTGGAGAAGGCATGGCCCAGGCCTTCTACTGTTCTACATGGATCAGGATTATTTGAGAATTTTTAATATTATAATGTTGTGTTTGGTACAGTTGAATGGAATGAAATGGAATATCCATTCCATTAGTTTAGACTCATTCTCTTGTTTGGTACACAAAATTAAAGTGATAATGATCATTTAAGTCATTCCTTGGAAATGGCCATTCCATCAAAAACCATTCTCAGTCATTCCATGCTCCACCCTGTGGAATGTTCATTCCATTCCCACTTGAAACTAATTTTATTTCCTCTTTTCCAATAAAACCCCAAACTAACCTAAGCAATAAAAACCTTATAAAATTTATATGGAACGGATATATATATATACAACTGATACATATATACAAATAGATATATATATATATACAATGAAAATGATAGATATATATATACAATTTATACATACATATATAAATATACATACAATTGATACATATCACTGATATACAATATACAATTCTAATATATCTATACATCAATATAACCAATATATATATATACATATCCTTTTAAAAAAAAGAAACTGATATATATAGACCGGAATTTTAGATGTAAGATTCAAATAAGATTCATTTTCAGGTGCAACAATTACTTCAGAAGGAGTAGCTAAATCATTATGAGTTTCAGAATTAGAAGCAACATGAGCTAATTGTAATTGAGTAATTATCAATTCACTTTTAGCTTGATTTGCTTTTAATTACTGAACTTCTGTTTTCAAAACATTAACCTCCTGACGAAGGTCATTTATGTTAACAGGTCTAGGTGAATCAGAAGAAGATCCTAACCTATTGAAAACTTCTTTCATTGAATAAGATTGACTAGGAATCTGTATAAATTTCTCTTCATCCTTATTCAACTGATTTTGATAGCCAAATTCTATCATTTTTAATTTAAGTTGAGGATCACTAATTTGATCACTCAACTCAATGAAAGATTGTTGTTGAGATGTTAAAACATTGAGACTTAACCCATTCATTTCAACAATAGCCTTCCAATAATTCGAAGACCCCTCATGATCTTTATTTTCATGACAGACACATTCAAAAGCTTTATCCAAAGATGAAAAAAGAGAGGACAACAACATAATTTTGTTGTCAAAGTCAGAATAAGAAGATTCTTCATTCTCAGAATCACTAGAATTAAGCAATAATTTACTTATTTATAGCTTCAAGCTTTCATCCATTTGAAGAGCAGATAATTTAGCCTTGGTCTTGCATTTATTTGCATAATGACCAATTCTACCACTTTTGTTGCATTTAGCATTAGATTTAGAACTCTTTCCCTTATTAGGATAAGATTTCTTTTTGTACTTATAATTAGTACTTTCTTTCTTACGTTTACCTTTACGATAACGTTTCTTTTTATAATAGGATTTATGATCCTTGGAAACTTTATTTTTCCTTTTGTGAGAAAAATAATCATGAGTATTATAACCAAATTGATCACAAAACTCACTTAATTCTTTTCTGCCAGTTAATTTATGAGTTTTCATTTGATGTCTTAATTTAACATCATTACACAAGGAAAGACCTTTTGTATAACAAGACTAATTAAGTCACCATAATTATAAGTATCATACGGAATAGACATATCATTATGTTGATCCTGTAATTTCTTCCTCACCTTTTCAGCAAAGAAAATGGGAAGACCATCAATAAACTTAGCTTTCCAATGCTCACTATTAGCATCAGTTCTCTGGGTAACCCTAGCTAAGAAAACATCCTTATACCATCTAAAATGAGATAATGAAGGACATTTAAATTTCTGAAACATCTCACGACCTCTCTCATAATTGATGCCCTCTTTACCAACAAAATCATGTATAATTGTTAAAATTAAGGTATACACAACATCCGTAACCGGAACATTCTGGTTTATTTCATTCTTAACAATTTTACAAGCATTGGTAATCTCAGATTTTTTGTGGGAGTGACCAAATTGTCCTACCATCCTTTCAAAATACCTGTAAAACCACAAGTGATAAAACCAACAATTTGTTGTTCAGTATTTTGAGAAGTTTTGCAAATTGTGTTATATATCAACATTTGATGTACCATCTCATAAATGGAATACTCAGATTTTCCATTCATAGATAGTCTTACTATTAAACGAAACCTATCCATAAAGATATTCTTCTTCAAATAGAATATCATGTGGAGTAGGTTTAGGATAATAATTATGACTAGCACCAGTATCACTAACCTTCATAGGGTTTTTAGAAAACTTAATTTTGTTCAGATTAGAACTTGAAGACATTAAAGACTTTTCAAAATCATTTATTTGATTTAAAGAAAAATCGCCATTATCATAATCATTGTCAGATTCTTTTCCCGATAAAACATTAAGCTTTAAATTCACAATTCTTGCTCTTAATTCTTTCATAAAATCATCATTGATCTTAAGTGCAGGAGCGGGAGCTTTAAGCTTAAAATCCTTAACTTCAACAGGAGGTTTCACCGAAAGAGTTGGTAAAACTTCTTGTTTAGAAGAAGGTTTTGATAACATCAAATAATCAATATTTGATTCAATTCTAGACATTTGTTTTCCAAAAGTTTGGATACACAAATTAGTGTAATTATTTTGTCTAAAAATATTATGAAAATCAGCTGTGATTGGATCATGTTGAGAATTAGGTCCAGGCTTAATATAAGCACATGCCTCAATGGATTTTATTTTTTCACTTCGAGATCTAGGAGGAAAATCTTTTGTAACACATTCAATTTTCAAAGATTCAGGAGGAGGATGAATAGAGGAAATTACTCTACCATCCACCGTAGTCCAGGTTTGAAGAACTTTATCTAAAATCAAAACTTCTGGATTTTGAATTGAATAATAATAAGGAAACCATTTTGTAAAAGGCACAATTTCTTTTGTCAACTCAATATAATCATAAAACTGAGTTTTATAAAATTGTAATTGTTCATTATTGAACGTGTCAAAATACCAGTCACGAAAGGCTTTGTGTTTTGGACTTTGAAAGTCTTTATTAATGGCAATTCTATCAATTTTGAAAACCATTAAAAATTCATTTCAGATGGTGTAGGAGTCGAAGGCTCTCTACTGCGATTGTAAATACCATGCGGAATTTGCTGGCTTGAAATTCTAACTCCTTCTAAAGAAACATTTTCTTCAGAGGATACCTCAGGATGCAAATCAACATCACTCATCCTAGAGCTAACAGGAAGGGAAACCTTGTAGGGAGGAATTTCACTTTTAACAATACCTCTAGAAGATTGAGATCCTTGCAGAATTCTAGGCTTTCTAAAGTTTAAAACAACCTCTCCATCAACATGTTGTATGATGGAATCAATATCTTGATTTATTAAAAGTCTTGGAGGAACAACATTCTGTATCGTCCAAGAGTCGGGGAAAACAACTTCATCCCAAGGAATCATCCTAGGGGTAGCAACCTTAGAAGTCATTAAATTGGTGTCAATTAACACAGTCTGACCTAAAGTAGACATTGTTCTAACCTTAGGACATAAGGTATTTAAGACCTTATATTGAATCATATAGTCAACACAAATCAATTCAGTTCCAGGCATGTAATTATACCCATGAGTTTGAATACAAAGATTAACCGATTCATATAAATTGGGATATGTCAAAGACAAACTTAAATTGGGAAAAACATTGAAGTAAACTGGTCCATGCCTTAGACTAGTTTCAACAACACCCATTAAAGATGGCATAAAATCAAGACATTTACCATTTCTTAAGGTAGCCTGAAGAGCGGTATTCATTCCAAGTAAGGTCAATGGTCTAAATGCAACCGAAATTAACCCTATATGGATAAATTTGTAATTGGAACCATAATTTTACAAATCCTTAGGACTTAACAACTTAAGTGTCGTATCCTGATCATCTAGACCTATGGTTTGTTCTATGATTTTAATGGCCATGATGCTTATCATTTTAAAAATACCATATTTATATATGGTTTTAGGTTTTGCCCTAGGAATTGTCCAGTCATTCATTAACTGTTTGTTTTTTTCAAAAGAGATTAATTCTTTGTTCTTAATAGAACTAGAGCTACTCATAATGAATAGATACGATGCAATTTGAAAAGTATTATGAAAATATTATAGAATTTTAATAAGGAAAACTATATGGTTGCTTGAAAACATGTGATGAAAAAGACCTATCCTGATTACTCGTCTGACAACGGTTTATGGGAAACAAAGGCCTCTGGCGCAATCTAATGCAAAACGACCTAAAACATTCCACACACGACTTTTTGACGACCCATAATCCTAACAGATCAAAACATGACATGCTAACAAACATACATATAGTGAACCAGATTAAACTAATATAATATCATCATAAACTTAATCAAAAAGCATCATAATGATCTACTCAAATATGGCTCTGATACCAAAGTGCGGAAAGAAAGGGAAAATCAGGAGACTTACAAAAAACTGCAAATCTTTTATTCCAATATAAAGTCACTCTTATAATTTACAGACTCAAGAGAAGAAAAAACAAGGTAGAGTCAAAGAAAGACTATTGAAGAAATCACTAAGAAAGTTATGTCTAACCAAGACCACAAAACTCTCCTTATATAGAGGGAGATGGAGAGAAAATATAAGAAGGAATCTTTCGGGTACGCATAGGGCCCCATCGACAAAGACTCTTATCTAACTTTACTCAATACAGATCCGATAATCACACAACTTTTCCCAAATGTGGGTATTGATTAGAGGTGATATTTGGCCGACACCAAAAAAGATATTCCACCAAAAGATTGATAAGTGGCATACAACATATTTCATTATCTGTAAGGATAAGATTACAATTATCTTCTTCAACGTAAACAATGACGTCATAGAACTTAATAATTCTTCAAATCATCATGGCTTGCATCATATTGGACCTTTTGAGGCTTTAGCTGCAACTATGGTGATCATAGCATCCCAATAGTCACCCATTGTAGCTTCATCATTATCAAGATCAACAAAGTCTGTATTTGGATCCTAGCTTTCTCCAACAAGACAAACAAATGTATTGTTGTCATTTTGACTAGCTATTGATTGATCGTCCTTAAGAGAAGACGATGAGGATGGAGGAACAAAGGAACTCATAAACTGAGTCTTCATGAATTCCATGCACTTAACCATTAACTCGGATTTACCTAAATTTGGGAATTGCTGCTTGAAAAAGGACTTAATTTTCTCGAATGGATTATAAACTTGTTTTATTACAAGTTGCTGAGATTGAGCTTGAGAAATCTTCTCAATATAAACATTAGTTTTTTCAAAAACTTCCTTGTCCAGATCTTCAATTGATACTGAACTCCACCATCTATAAGAGAAAACTCTCTAGAGGGTAGGAGTTTTCATATTATCAAAGCTACATTGTAGCTCCCACTTGGAAATCCAAGGGATGACAAATTCAGCAAAAAATAAAAGATTAGAGGATGGTGTACAGACCATGAACTAAAATGTTTCCTAATTGGCTCAGGAAGAACATCAAGATCAGGACCATATAAATTGTACCAATAAAAAATCCAATTTGGATAGCTGGTTTTCAAAGATTCTGGACAGATTTTGATAAACCAAGTATGTTTAAATTTGGAATTTTGATATAAAAATGCATGTTTCCATGCTTCTTTATAATCCCAATAATTAAAAGAATAATTGTGGCCAGATCGAGAAAAACACCTAGGCTTAGAAGGATCAAGGCCCCAATCAGTGGGCTTGATAATCCGTTTTATTACGGCCTTACTATATGAAATTGGATTCTGAACTCTATTTTCGGGTTTTTCAAAGTATGAGTAATAATAAAAGAATTAGTCTCCTGCAAAATCATCTCATAAATATATCTTTCTTTATTGAAAGGTGCACCATAATTTTGCACATCACCAAGATAACGGCGTTTTACCTCTCTAGGATCAGGCATCCATTGGATATCCTGAGGTTCCAAGGTAATAATATATTGGGATACCTTATGATTAGGTAAAAATGGAGGTGGTTCTTTCAGAAGAGCCTCCTTTGCAGATTTAGGGATTTTATTTCCCTTTTTGGATTGAAGGTGAGGGAAAATTTTTCTCATTGCTAAGATTCACATTATTTGAATCCTTCTTCTTCTTGCCCTTGCATTTATTGGCTTGGGAACCCTTTGAAGGGTCACTCATTTAACTCCCTGCAAAAATTCACGAGTTAAAAAATCAGGTAAAAAGTTAGATTCTCTTTTTATATATTCAATATCAAAATAAAAAGCAGATAAGTCTGTCTGCCATCCTGCAAAGATTTGTTTAGAAGCAAGATTTTTAATATCTTTTTTCAAAACTTGTTTTGCAGCACTGCAATCAACCATAACCAGAAAATGTTGGTTAATTAAATCATCATGAAATTTATAGACACATTTTAGAAAGGCTAAAACTTCCTGCGTTATTGTAGCATAATTAATCTGAGCATTCTTCTAAGTATCATAAGTAAATCTTACAAGTTCTTCTTTACTTGTTGAAGGATTTCTTTGTTTCAAAATACCTCCATATCCTTTATTGGATGCATCGGTTTCAACAATTTTAAACCATGCAGGATTAGTTAAAGATAAGCAAGGTAATTGCTTAGCTTTTCACTTAATCTTACGAACAGTCTCAATATGCTCTTTAGTTCAAGGAAGAAGGTTATTCTCTAATCTTTGGTAAAGAATAGCACTATCCTGAGCGAAATTCTGATAATAATCAGAGATATAATTCAAACTTTCAAGAAATCTTTGAAGTTGATTTTTATCTGTGATTTCAACAGGGAATTTAGAAGCAAATTCAATACTTCTATCAATAGGAACAATTTTTCCTTCATGGATATTATGACCCAAAAATCTAACTTTTGTTTGGAAAAATTTCATTTTAGGCGCAGAAATAACCAATCCACTACGTTTCAATTCAGAATTAGGATTGAATATATCATTCATGAGATGCTGAAATTCAGAAGGAGCATTTTTTAATCCAAATGACATTACGTTCCATTCATAATGATTAAAAGGAACAACAAAAGCAGTTTTATATCTATTCTTATTTTCAATTTGAATTTGCCAAAACCCAGATTTCAAATCAAACTTTGAAAATATTACTGCTGAATTTAATCTATCCAATAAATCATTTTTATTAAGGATTGAATAGCGAATCCATTTTCAAACATCATTTAATGGTTTATAGTTAATAACCAGCCTGGAAACACCTCGTTCTTTCTCAGAATGTTTATTAACATAAAATGCAGTACAACTCCAAGGAGAGTTGCTAGGAACAATTAACTTCTTATTAAGAAGATTTGGAATTTCATTATGGCAAATAATTTTTATTATTATATTAATCTATGAACAAATTATTTTTGATGTTATTTGCATTAGTACAAATACATCTTCTCTGCTTATCTATACTTTTACCAATCCTATTAGAATCTGTAAATATCAAATAAACTAAGTAAATGTAAAATATAATTGTCTTATAAGAACTATTTGTTATCTAAAACTCTTTGGCATAGTAATAACAAGATATAAACCACTAAAAAAATAATCGTCGTTAAGGGGTATTTTGGAAAAAAAATATTCCATTCCAAGTTAAATAGTGATCTAACCAAACTGGAGAATGATAATAAGTATTTCATTCCAAGCTTATTTCTTATGTTAAACCAAACAAGAGAATATAATGTTTATTCCATTCCATTCATATTTAAGTAAGTATTTCATTTCATTCCATTAATGTATCAACGCACTATTTTTTTTACTCGACTTCCTTTAAAAGTTAAGCATTATGTAATTCCAAAAAATTTATGAAATACGCCGGGACTCGCTCGACTTGACTCCGCTGCTGCCGCTTGCTTTTACTTGAATGGGCGATGATGATGATGATGAGGTGAATCACCGAATCCCTATTCTCACACTCTATTCTACTGTCATCTTCCTTACCTATTTTGGATCAGTACATTTTTTTCATTTTAGGGTTCATTTCATGAAGCCGTTCTTTACTTTCTAAGCATTATCTCTTTCTTGCTCCTTCTTTCTAAGACAACAAGATGAAGAATCAGACTCTTCTCTTCTGATTGGTTTTATCCTTTTTATTTGTTTGGTAACAGATTGTTTTGAGCTTTATTGCTCTTTTATTTATTATCTCTTGCTCCCAGGAGCGCATACTCACTTTTTATAATGTTTGTGTCAATCAAATCTAACGGTCAAGTGAGTATGCCGGAGCAAGAGATCATTTTCGTTATCTCTACCTCTTTTCAGATATGTTAACCACCCTTTACTGGTCTTATGTATATGCCCAGGACACGCATGCACTTTTCTTTTTATTATGAATAAACATCATTTAAGTAGGCCGCCTAAGCAAAATTCTGATGTATATATATACATAAACACCAATATCTGATATGGACTATATGCATTTGTTTGTCGTTACTCAACTATATAACGATTATGTTAACAGATGTGTGCCCATATGCCTGTGTACATATGTGTATGTAACTAAGTTTCATTTTCCAAACTATTTTGACCAGTTCTTGATTACTCAAATGAATGCTGACAACATGTTCTTTATTGCTGCAGCATTTTGCTCATGAATCTGTTATGTCCAATGACAATTATTCATTAGTTCTTGAGCTTCCTGGAAATGACCCTCTCTTCGAGAAAAAGAAGGTTAGAAGTTTTACAACCTCTTCTAATGTTTTTCTGTCCTGGAACCTACTCTTCAAGTTTTCTAATTTATAAATCTTCTTGCCAAGATCTAAATGCAATCTATTCATTTTGAATTCCAATTTGCCATTTTTTTTTAATTTTTTTATTAACCTTTATTTTATCTCACATCATAGCAATTACTAGAAGCCAGAGGTTTTGATCCTAAGGGACCTGTATACATCGAAAACTCCGCTAACACCAATTCACTCAACTCTACATTGCAAACAATGCTTCAGAGAGAGAGGATCACACACTTGGACGAGGTAAGCTTTTTTTTGTACTCTTTGAAGTCCTGATTGAGCTTCTCGATGTGGCCATTTGAACTACCGAGGGAAAAAAATGGTTGTTTGGGTTTTATGCCTCCTGTTCTGCCCCCACAATTGACTGCGGCATGAATAGCACTAAACATTTCATAAAGTGATCTATGTGAGTAATTAAAGCTGACAAGTGATCTCACTATCGTACAGGTGGAACTTTACTTTGGTGAACTTGATCAAGTTTGTTCAGTAGGCATTCAAAGCCCCAGGAATGAGTTGGAAGCATTCCATTCAATCCTGTCAGCCATTGATAAGTCATGCATAAGTGGTAAGCATGTGATGATGAATGTTCTTCAAGATTTGAGGAATGCAACCGTTAATATGATCCGTCAATTTGGGGACCAAATCAGAGAGGATACTCGAATTGTTACCGACAGTAGATGTGATGGGGAGAAGTGTTTATTACGATGGGGTGAAAGCAATGGTGTCAGAACGAAGTTGGAGATAACTTGTAAGTATCTGTAATAACAGTAGCTGTTCTGAACTTCTAGTATTCGGTATTCCCCTTCCTTGTCAAGCATATTGAGGACACCATGCTCTTAAAATATGCAAGTGCTCATGGTAACGATAAGTTATGTAATTCATGTAGCCAATACCCAATGGCTAGGTTTTTTTTTTTTTACTACTTGAGGTTTATTCCTTAATAATGTAACGTATTAGGAAAACTATTCTTCAATATTGATTTTTCATAACGGTCGTATCATATGTCCCATAGATGCAGAAGGAGCTGGAAGAGGAGCCATAGCTAGGGAAGATCTTGAAGTTGGAGACATTGCTTTGGAGATCCCTGTGTCTATCATCATTACTGAGGAGCTTGTTCATGAATCAGAAATGGTATACAATTTATAGATTTCTTGAAGACTAGATCGTTATTGTGTGTTAGTAAGGAAAAAAACTGCAAACTAAAATAAATGCACCTTTTTTGGGGTATCTAGAGCTCACATCAAAATAGCTTGATAAATAGATGAATTGATAAATGTTCCTGTTCTTTTAATTCCGCAAATTTACCAGGGATGATTTTTTCAAAATGTCAAAGTGAGGACAAACTTCTGCAGGCTCAAGCTACCAATAATACAGTGTAGTACATCACTGGAAGCAATGGGAACACTAAGAAGTGCTTGAAGTTGATCTTTTATTTATTTATTTGTTTATTATATGATTAATGCTACAGTCCTATTCCTTTTAAAAAAAATGATACAGTCCTAGGTTTTCTACCTTATAAAAAAACAATAACTTAGACATTGATTTCTAACATAGTTATAAGGTGTTTAACATGGTGATCTGTAGTATCTATAAAGTAGAATGTAATATAGCAGAAAAATGTTCCCATGTGATTTATGTTACATGGACTCTTCAATGGTAGGTGAAGTACCCATGTCCGAAACCCATTACTCATACGTGTACGTGTCCAACACATTTGGTTGGACATGCACCTTGAAAACATGTGCAATAATTCTTTTCTATTATATTATTGATTCCAAATGAGTGAAAAGGCCAATGTTGAACACTGTGTTGCGTAAAGACTTTGTTTTACTTATAACAGAAACAAATATATCAAATACTATAAATTATGGCAGTGTCTTTGTGTTTGGGGATTTGCATATTCGACACATATACCCCACTCATGTAACCATGTCATGTAGCATTGCAGGCGATACAATCCCATTTTTTCAAGATTTTATGGTGCTGATTAGGGCTGGCAAAATTGACCCAAACCCACCAACCCGCCCGCTAAATCAGGTAAATAGGTGAGTGGTTTAGAGGATGGGTCACTAACGGGTTGGGTAAGTTGACACCCATATAAAACGCGGGTCAGTAGTGGGTCAATTGAGGGTACCCGTGGAAGAGAGGAAGACCTTCTATCTCACGGCGCTTCTCTCTCTCTCCCTTCAGTGTGCGCATCTTTCTCTTCTCTTTGCCCTTCCCCCTCTCTCTCTTTATATATATATATATACATGTATTTGTCAGGAGAAGTATATATATATATATATATACTTGTATGTCTGTATATTACCATAGATGGATTGACTGACTGAAAGTTAAAATAATTTTGGAAAACCAAATCAAATATAGATTTTTTGTTAGCTTTTTGATGTGTGGCTGATAGACTGTCAATACACATGCATATATATATATACATATATATCTATATCTATATATAAATATTTTCAAACTTGTGCTTCAAATATGCCTAAAGATCCATCATGATTCCAGCAATCCCTAATTTTGAGATTTTAAATTTATTGAATTCGTTATTTATTTGAAGCTATTGGGTGTTTGTTTTCATATTTTGTTATTCAATTATAATGGTATTCTTTAATTGAATGCTATTTTTAGTAAATAAAGAAATTATTATTTTTTTCTTCTAATTGAATTCCAAGTTCGTGATTTTCTGTTTTTTTGGTGTTAGATTGATTTGGAAAATGACCCTGGATGTTTGCTTCAAGAAACATGCTTATTGAATCTATTTTAGAAATAATTATTCCAAAACTATCAACCATATGTATATATATATATATATAAATTTTTAAAAAAGATAAAAAAAAATTCCGGGTCAGGTCAACCCGCGGGTCAACCGACCTATTTACGACCCGACCTGGCATAGCGGGTTGAGAATGGGTCACTGACCCAATTACAACCCAACCCAAACCCGCCCAATGTTGGTTAAGTAGTTACATGAAGTTCATGCTTGCTTCCATGATTTCATATGCTTTTGAGAGGTGGCTAACATAAGTGTGTGTGTGGTATCTCACTCCACCTTTTTATGTTTCTCCTAAGTGGCGATATGTATGTCAGTTTGGTAACCTGCCAAATGACATCATCTCAAAAATCTGCGCGCCGCTGTGCTAAATCGTTACATGGTATTCTGCAGGAGGATCCCATATTCTTTAGTTGACTGGGATGCATCTTTACGAGACACATGGTAATCTAAGATCATGGCACGACTCAGATATCCTTTTCCATAATGTTTGATCCTAGGTCCTAGTATCAATATTGGTGCGTCTAAATCTTTGGACTTTGACAAGTCTGTAGGAGCAAAGCCTATCTGTTATTGGACACTCCTTGATTGTGCAGTCGGCTATCTAGAAATGGGTTGCACGACATACTCTTCGACTTGCACGTGCACTCTACAACCGCTCGGCCAGTTTTCAAAAGGATCTCCACCTTATTCTAACCTTTGTATCAGCACTCATACACCATGAAACATATTTTACTTGTTTGGATTGGAGCTTCTTGAGCTCATGTGACATCTGAATTACCTCGAGTTCCACTTGGAGTTGTTTGTAAATTGGTTAAAACATAGGGTCATCAAGGTGGCCCTTCCATTATATACACCGTAATCTGACTTTAAGAGGATACCAAATAATAATTCAAGGATATTCTTTTGATGTGGATCATGTGGTGGTGTCTCCCTGGGCCATGTCATAGACATGTACGTCTACTTTCATGTGCGTATTTTCTTATAATCAAGGAATGTCTCTCAGATCATTTTCAAGGAATTACAGTTATCACATATAGCCAATCACATATATTTAAGCAAGCTAGATTCAGTTCCTTAAAAAATGGAGTAAATCTTAGAGAAGGTGACACATCAGGATTCCATCTTCTCTTCATTACTGCCAGTCTCGTTCTCTTCCACGAGGTCAACTTGTTCCCACCCTGGCCCTGTACACTAGATTCGCCAGTTTTTGCGTAGTGTGTCATCATTCACAAGAATCCCCATTTTCTAGTTACTCCTCCAGGGAGATATCGCCCATGCAATGATGGATAGAATGATACATGCGGCAACAGCAGTGGTTGATCTTGCATTCTGCTGCTAGCATTAGTGACATTGCTAGCATGCTATCAAAGGCCTACTTCGTGACTGCCCCGTGCATGCACAATTAGATTATTAAAGTGTAACCTAAGAATCTGAGTGGTAGCCTCGGTAATTTTTTTTTCAATTTTCTTGATTGCAGTTCCCTGTATTGGAAAAGATGGATGGTATCTCCTCCGAGACAATGTTGTTATTGTGGAGCATGAAGGAGAGGCACAACTGCAACTCAAAATATAAGATCTACTTTGATACACTGCCAAAAGTATTCAATACAGGTCTCCTTGTTGCTTTGCTACCCTTCTTAAATTACATCTAGTTTATTGTTTTGTATATAGATATACTCATATATTTTAGTGTCACGGTGATTATTAATGTTAGCTCACAGATTGTTTTTAGTTTATGAGTTGCCTTTCTGAAAATGCTTTTTCTACCCTGAAGAATTTTGAAACCTGTGCTAACTCGATTTTAGGTTTATTAATCAAGACAGTTTATCTTTATCTTATACTGTGGAAATTCAAGATTTGAGTCCTTAATTTTAGGAGTTCTGTTATTTATAAGTTATAATGAGATTTGGATACCTTTTATCCAGATTCTCTCCTTTTATTTTAAATTGATTTTATCCTTTTTTAGTTGCTGAAATCAAGGGAGAATAATGCCATAATTGTTGTCATCTTCTCCCTATATATTATGTATATTTCTGCAGTTTACGAATAAGAAAAATATAGAGGTTTTCCTCCTCTTTCTTCATGGTATCAGAGCACCATCTAAACCATTGAATTATGGATGACAAAATACGGCATGGCTGGCCACAAAACGAGTTCGAGTTCAGAAATTGTGTCCGATCAAGGAGTTGTCATCTCCAGCAACCTAGGCGGATCTGAAAGCTCTCTTCTTCCCATCACAGGGCACAAACTCAACGGAAATAACTTTCTCCAATGGTCTCAATCTGTTATGATGTTCGTTTGTGGAAAGGGGAAGGATGATTATCTCACTGGTGCAGCTGCACCTCCGTCGAAGGAAGACCCAAAGTTTAAACTTTGGAAATCAGAGAACAATATGGTGATGTCATGGTTGATCAATTCTATGACTAATGAAATTGGTGAGAATTTCATGTTCTATGGGACGGCTAAAGAAATATGGGATGCAGCGAAAGAAACCTACTCCAACAATGAAAATACGGCAGAAATCTTTGAGATCAAAAGCATCCTTCATGATCTAAGACAAGGGGATCTCACGGTGACTCAATATTTCAATACCTTGACTCGGCATTGGCAACAACTTGATATTTTTGAGGAATTGGAGTGGAACTGCCCTGAGGACAACATCAAATACAAGAAAGTTGTTGAAAAAGAACGAATCTTCAAGTTCTTACTTGGTCTCAATAAGAATCTTGATGAAGTTCGTGGACGAGTCTTGAGCATAAAGCCTTTACCATCCATTCGAGAGGCCTTCTCTGAGGTACGGAGGGAGGAAATCAGGAAGAAAGTGATGCTGGGAACTCAAACCACTTCTGCCTCTACAAAGAGCTCAGCCCTTGCTTCTCGAGGGGTCAATATTCCAGGCAATGACAATAGATCAAGGAGAGGCAGACCTTGGTGTAACCACTGCAGGAGACCTGAACACACTAAAGAGACATGTTGGAAGATACACGGAAAACCTGCTGATTGGAAGCCACCAAAACCGCCTCATGATCGTGAAAGTCGTGGCCACATGGCTACTGGAGAAGAAAATCAAACTCTTGAACCCACTCTCTTCAGCAAGGAACAGATGGATCTCTTAGCAAAATTGATTAGCCAATCTCAATCAAGTGCTGGAAACTCTGTCATTGGAATCGGTTCGCTTGCTCAAAAAGGTAAATTCTCATGTGCACTAAATGTAAAAACTGATAATTTAAGGCCTTGGATTATTGACTCTGGAGCCTCAGATCATATGACTGGAGATGCATCATTATTTCAAACTTACAACCCGTGTTCTGAAAATTATAAAGTTCGTATTGCTGATGGATCTTTATCCACTATGATCGGGACAAGTTCCATTATTATTTCCAAGAACCTGATTTTAAAAAATGTGCTCTTGGTTCCTAATTTGAGTTGTAACTTGTTGTCCATTAGCAAGATTGCGAGAGATCTTAATTGTGTTACTAAATTTTTCCCTACACATTGTGAATTTCAGGACTTGGATTCGGGGAGGATGATTGGCAATGCTAAGGAGTGTTCGGGGCTCTATTTTCTTAGAGCGAATGATCTTCTTGAAGAACAAACTCAAAGTGCAACTTGTGTTTCTTTAGCAAGTCAGTCTTATAGGAATTGTTTTTCAGTTAACAGTTCTGAAAATAAAAGTGCAATCATGTTATGGCACTACAGATTGGGTCATCCTAGTTTCATATACTTAAAAAAATTGTTTCCCTCACTATTCAGTAATAAAAATCTGAACTCTTTCCAATGTGAGATATGCCAATTATCCAAACATGTTCGAAATTCTTATCAAATTCAGCCATACAAAACATCTCATCCTTTTTCTGTTATACACAGTGATGTTTGGGGTCCATCTAGGGTCAACAATGTTTCTGGTGCAAGATGGTTTGTGTCGTTTGTTGATGATCATACTCGAGTCACTTGGATATTTCTCATGAAAGAAAAATCAGAAACTAGTTCAATTTTCAAAAAGTTTCATTTGATGATCCAAACACAATTTCAAGCAAAAGTTCGAGTTCTTAGGACTGAGAATGGTAGAGAGTATTTCCAGTCTATTCTTGGGGATTATCTAGTAAGTCATGGCATAGTTCATCAAAGAAATAGGCATCTCTTAGAAGTCGCCAGATCACTTTTTTTTACCATGCATGTCCCTAAACATTTCTGTGGTGAAGTTGTTCTCACTGCTGCCTATCTTATTAATAGAATGCCTTCTCGAGTCCTTGAGTTCCAAACACCATGCCAAACACTCATCCGTGCCTATCCTCAAACACGTATAATTTCTTCCATTCCATTAAAAGTGTTTGGTTGCGCTGTATTTGTTCATATTCACCAACAACAAAGAAGCAAGTTGGATCCTAAAGCCATAAAATGTCTATTCCTTGGTTATTCTCCTACTCAGAAGGGTTACAATGTTATTCACCAGTAACCCGGAAATTTTATACTTCTATGGATGTCACATTCTTTGAGAATCAACCATTCTATCCCAAAACTGATATTCAGGGGAGAAATCAATGACACAAGAATATCATTTTTGGCTTGAATCTGATCCTGTTGGACCCAATACCACAAGCACACTAAATACCATGAATATACCAGATCCAAACCCTCCTCAAAATATTCAAACCCTGTCCTTACATGAACCCATCCAATCCGAAACTACTCAATCACAAAGTCTACAACAGCTTGCAAATAATGAAGAGTTACGTGTTTATTCAAGAAGACAAAAATCTCAACATAATATAGAGAATCAAACACTTCCTATGCAAATCCAAGAATTCAATCCGGGTCCAAGCATACATGAGCCTCTTCCAGGTAACACTACTCCTGAATCTGATTATGATAAATCTTCTCATAATGATGATCTTGATAGGCCTATTGCTTTGAGGAAAGGTGTTAGATCTTGCACACAACACCCGATTTCAAATTTTGTTTCCTATGAAGGATTATCGCCTAGCTACTGTGCCTTTGTTACTAATTTGTCAAGTGTAGAAATACCTAATAACTTCTATGATGCTCTTAAAAGGCCAGAATGGAGACTTGTTGTTGGAGAGGAGATTCGAGCACTTGAGAAAAATGGTACTTGGGTACTCTCAGAATTGCCAAAAGGGAAGCAAACTGTGGGGTGTAAGTGGATTTTTACGATCAAATATAAGGCAGATGGAAGTGTTGATCGTTATAAGGACAGACTTGTTGCAAAGGGATTCACTCAGACCTACGGAATTGACTATCAAGAGACTTTTGCACCAGTTGCTAAACTCAACACAATTCGAGTTCTTCTATCACTAGCAGCAAATTTAGACTGGCCCCTACACCAACTAGATGTCAAGAATGCTTTCCTCAACGGCGATTTAGAAGAAGAAGTGTATATGGAGATTCCCCCAGGATTCGAAATTGCTGATAATGACAACAAAGTCTGCAAGCTCCGGAAGTCTCTATATGGTCTAAAGCAATCCCCAAGGGCATGGTTTGACAGGTTCACTAAAGCTGTTAAAAGAAATGGGTACTCTCAGGGACAATCAGATCACACCTTGTTCTTCAAGCACTCACCTGGTGGTAAGATTGCAATTCTCATTGTGTATGTCGATGATATAATCTTAACAAGTGACTATGAAGAAGAAATGCTCAGGCTGAAAAAATATTTAGCCAAGGAATTTGAGATTAAAGATCTTGGAACTCTTAAATACTTTCTAGGCATGGAAGTTGCTTGGTCAAGGAAAGGAATTTCAGTTTCTCAACGTAAGTACACCTTAGACTTACTTGAGGAAACTGGCATGCTTGGATGCAAACCTGCGGATACACCCATGGACTCTACTAATAAACTGGGCTTAGAAGAAGAAAGCTCACCGGTTGATAAAGGAAGGTATCAAAGACTCGTAGGAAAACTTATATACCTTTCTCATACAAGACCGGACATTGCCTTTTTAGTCAGTGTGGTAAGTCAGTTTATGAATAACCCTACTGATGAACACCTCAATGCAGTGTATCGGATTCTTAGATATTTGAAGATGACTCCGGGAAAAGGCTTGTATTTTAAGAAGGGAACAAAGAAAAGTATTGAAGTATTCACTGATGCTGATTGGGCTGGTTCCATTACAGACAGAAGGTCTACCTCTGGTTACTGCACATATGTTTGGGGAAATCTGGTTACTTGGAGGAGTAAAAAGCAATCAGTTGTGGCTAGAAGCAGCGCATAAGCCGAGTTCAGGGCTATGGCTCATGGTATTTGTGAAGGAATGTGGCTACAACGGTTACTTGCAGAAATGAAGATTCCTACCGAGAGAACTATTGAGATGTTCTGTGATAATCAAGCTGTAATAAGCATTGCAAAGAACCCGGTCTATCATGATAGAACTAAACATGTGAAAATTGATCGTCACTTTATAAAAGAAAAAATTGAAGAAGGGAGAATCAAGATGGTGTATATTCATACAAGCTCTCAAACTGCAGACATTCTCACAAAGGCCCTTCCAAGGATAAAGTTTGAAGACATGACAACCAAGCTGGGAATGATCAATATTTACTCCCCAGCTTGAGGGGGTGTGGAAATTCAAGATTTGAGTCCTTAATTTTAGGAGTTCTGTTATTTATAAGTTATAATGAGATTTGGATACCTTTTATCCAGATTCTCTCATTTTATTTTAAATTGATTTTATCCTTTTTTAGTTGCTGAAATCAAGGGAGAATAATGCCATAATTGTTGTCATCTTCTCCCTATATATTATGTATATTTCTGCAGTTTACGAATAAGAAAATATAGAGGTTTTCCTCCTCTTTCTTCATATACAGTAATAATGCGCTTTTACATATGGCTCTATCAGTCACAAAGTAGCCAGACAAGTTTGTCCCACCGTTTTGCCCTCATCCTTTTGAGTTATATTCAGTTGAGTTCTCAACCACCGTGACGGCGATGACCTCATTGTGATCCTTTTTCAATGACGAGGTTATCTCGCTGCCTCATCCTTTTGAGCTCTATTCAGTCGAGTTCTCAACCATCGTGACCCAATGACATAATGTTTTTTTTTTTTTTGTTTAAAAAGAAGAGAAAAAAAAAGGAAAGAAATTATATCTACTGCTCAACACAAGTCAATCTGAAGGTCAAATCTTGTTTTCTTATTCTGGTAGAGCCATGATCGTCATCGGTTGTTATGCCTTAAAATCGAATCAGAAATAATGAGGCAACCAGTTGGTTATCACGTCAATGACTCTTTCGGTGACCTCATCATTAACTCTCTCAGCAACCAATCTACGCACTTCACCGGATTTAATGGCTTGATCCGCCTTCAGGATTTTGTCTCTAAACTTAACATGTTATCTTGAGTTTGTGGGGGCTGTTAGATTATATGTTATTTTATACTTTCTTCTTATATTACAATTGGCTTATAGGATTTTTTCCTTATTATATCGGGGTTTCCTTCTAGCACGTTATTTCTCTCCCATAAATATTACTCATGTAATCTTTTTATACGCACCACAAACATAACAAAGAATACACCGAGCAAGACAATTCTTATATTCTCTCTTTCATTATCTCTCTCATACTTTTATTCTAACAATTTCTATTATTATCATACTCCATGGATATAATAATGAGAATTTAAGCCATATTAATGGTGTCCATGCCGTGTCCATAACCTACTTTTTAAGATTGGGCTTGTCGAGTCCGTGTCCATGCTGCTTAGTTGGCATTTCAAAGGGCCATTAAATTGTGTTGGGTTGTTTATTATCTAATGAAGAAAAGCTTTTAGATTAATTTTGTTTTGCAGATTTCAATAGTGAAATAAAAGGCAATCATTATATTTAGGTTACTTTAAACATAGTATATTTTGGGAATAACATTTTTTCAATATATTATTGGAGGTCTTGATGGTGGTGATTTGTCATCTTTGTCTTCATAAATCAATATTGAAGAGGAAGAATCAAAGTTAATTGAAATAGCGCCCATTTCAACTCCTCTTTTCCCCCTTATTTTTGTTTTTGTATTCTGTTGATACATGTTAGAAGAAAAAAGGAGAATATTTTTTGTCATGGAATATATAAAATATTTTCAAAAGAATCCATTAGCCTATGTACAGGGCCAACCTTGGAGGTAGGTGACCCAGGCGGTCACCTAGAGCCTCCAGTCCAAGAGAAATTATTGGTTACAACAGTGATAGCATCTCATCATGCTGATGTGATATCACAATACAATAAACATCAATATTTCTTATAGGTGTAATACATATTACCGTGTTAGCATTCAGGGCTATATGGAAATAAATATTTTTGGTTTTGTTTTCATATTTATTTGATCTTATTTCCATATATGTATGAATGCTGACATGGTAAATATATATTCCACTTATCAAAAATATTATTTTTTATTGGATTGGTGATACCACATCAACATGATAACGTGGTATCACAGACTCGCAGTTGCAACTACTATTTTATCGCAATCCATGGGGCCTCAAAGATTTCATAGATACCTAGTACAAATCCCAAAAAATAAATCTAACTCACTCATTTTTGTTCAACCCAAATAAAAGTTAAGCCCAATTTGACCCATTAAAAATTACGAAAACTCATTTCTACCAATCTAAATAAAAGCCAAGCCCAATTTGACTCATTAGAAATTACACGAAAAGCCATTAAAAGTTATACAGACTATAACCTTGCGTTGGTGGGTTAGTTAAGTGTTATTTTTAATTACTTTAACAAGTTATCCAACCAAGAAAATAATACTCCCTCCTCTTCATTCTTCACATTCTTTTTATTCATGGATGTCATATAATATTTCTTCTTCAATGTCCAAATCTCACTATTTTTAACATAATCAATATTTCATTCTTAGTTAAAGAAAAAAATATGTATTGAACTAAATAAGTGAATAAAAAGTGGCATGAAGTTAAAGATGGCATAAACAACATTTTTGAGTAAAATAAAATACGACCACATTTACTTTGATGTTGCTTATAAGTCGATCATATATTTTTTAGAGTTTTTTGTTTCTTTCTATGAAACGGGATCATACTCTTTATAAAGTACGAAAACCGGGTTGAACTTTTGTGTTTTCAATATTAATATATTTCATATTATTTTGATGAAAATTTTCGCTTTAATACTTTTGAAGCATGTAAAACCTCCTCATATTTGACCTCTTGCCTAAGGTTTCTCAA
The DNA here is from genome assembly GCA_963922005.1 of Cornus suecica. Classification (NCBI taxonomy): domain Eukaryota; kingdom Viridiplantae; phylum Streptophyta; class Magnoliopsida; order Cornales; family Cornaceae; genus Cornus; species Cornus suecica. The sequence goes on along the minus strand of OY998240.1, from coordinate 116,534 downwards.
AATTTTTAGGATCTCGGGGTTGGCCCTGCCTATGTGTATCCCCCATGTACAATGTATTGGAAGGAGATGACAAGTGCCATAACTAACCCTTAGGAGTACTTTGGAAAAAGTGGTTGCTACTTGAGCCCAAGTCGTAGAGCTTGTCAATGTAATCTCTTTTAACAGGACCACTAGTCTATCGTTTTTTTGTTAAATGGACCAATATATTTTTTATGTCCAAATTGCTAACATTTTCTCTCCGCTTGTCTGATTGCTTTAGATTTTTATTTGATGCAGGGTTGAGCTTTGGAGTTGACGCGATCATGGAATTAGATGGAACCTTGTTGTTAGAAGAAATAGTGCAAGCAAAAGAGGTTAGGGCCCTTTCAGTCTATTGGTTGTAAAAACTGAACTTATTAAATCTTTAGGCTTGGCAATGGAGTTAGAAAAATGGAGGTTATTGCTGTAGGTAGATGCGACATGTATCAGTATAATGAGGTTATAAATTTGCAAGCCAAGCCTTCTTCTGAAAAGTAGTTTTTTTTTTTTTTTTTGAAAAGTTTTAGGCGGTTATCTTCTTAAAGTAAACCACAAATTTGGTAAAAAAATAATATGGGGGGTGGGGCTTTCCTACACTACTAAGTAGAGCCTACAGGTGATCGGTTTTAGTCATTGAGAAAGCGAAGACAAAAGGATCTGTATATCTGTTCTCTATTAGATTCTGCTTGTTTAAGAATCTAGTATTTATTTTCCTTTTTATTGAGTATATATGGGTATTCCTCACATTTGTGTTGGTATTGCTTTATTTGGTCGCAAGTTGAGTTCCAATATTTGAATTTGATGTTGTGATTGTGTTATGTTGCAGCATTTGCACGTCCAATACAGTGAGTTGTTTCCTGCATTATCCAGTGATTATCCTGATATATTTCCACCAGAGCTGTACACGTGGGAGCATTTCTTGTGGGCTTGTGAACTTTGGTACTCTAACAGCATGAAAATCATGTGTACTGATGGAAAACTGCAGACTTGCTTGATTCCTATTGCAGGCTTTCTCAATCATTCGGTATTTCACACTATTCTCTAAATGTTTCTCTTTGTTTTATTTCATCTCTTCACTTCCATTCAAGATTTTTGGGGTGGAGCGGTGATGTTGCTGTTTCTTTGATTTGAAGTAATCTCTGGCCCTATTGTCAATCTTAGGAAGGTTTAGTTTATTCCAGTTGGACAGGTAGAGGACATGGCATGCTTGGCATTTGATTTGTGCTGTGAGGTTGGATATTTCCCACAGCTTATCTAGTCTTACCTTTAGACTACTACATTAATGCACATGTGTGCGATGCCGGGGTGGATAGGTCTGAGAAGAGTGGCAGGATGGAAAATACATTTCCAATGGAAGAAAACTTTGATGAAGAGTACTCTGTCAAGCCCCCTGACCCTTTTTATGTGGTTTTCACCATCCCAGTTTCGGCAGCAGTTAGGTCGAAAGAACTTTAGAGGAATTTTCAAGGGTGGAAGATAATTCAGATATCGTCTTTTTCTCGATGATGGTAGTTTCTTGGTTAAGAAAGGTGTGGTATTGTGAATTTGAGGATCTTTGAACAAGCCTGATCGTACAATTGCCTTTTAAGGTTTGCATGGAGAAAGGCAAAATGTGTACAAGAAGGCAGTGAAGTGGAATGGGGGGTTCAGAGGGGGTTAATTGTCTTGTTGCTAAGAAATTTGTGTGATGTGAGGCTACAGAAAGGAATAGGGATTAATTGTCTTGTTGGCATAATATTTGGTGTGGGAACAGACCTTTGGGTAAAACATATGCTCCAATCTCTATAAGAATATTGACAGGCCAATCTTTATGAATACCAGTGGTCGAGGATGCTTTGATCACAGTTTACGTGGGGTTTTCTGTGGAGCGAGCTAGTATGGGGGCACTGTACAGGAGGTAGCTCAGAATTGGAAGCTTAAGGTAGTGGACTCAATAAAAGTATTTTTTCAGGTCAGTGTGAAGGACTATGAGAATTTGATATGCTGGAAACCCTCCAAGAGTGGAAGGCACTTGGAAGGTGAAAGTGCTCTTGAAGGTTGCGTTTGTAGCATCTTTAATTTTGAGAAAATCTTTTGATAGTCTAGAATCGGCAAAGAGGACATTGTTATTATTCCTTGTTGGTGTTGAGAAGATGGTATATTGTGTTCTATTGCACCATGGAGTTCGAGTTATGCTCTCATTAGATAGAATTTTTTTTGTTAATTCCTTTGCTATGGTAATCAACATTACTTAATTATAAAATCACATCTTTCTGGATTGTTTTGCCACATTTTCTGCTGTTTAAAAGTTGTTAGTTTCCTGTATGAGAGAAATATGGCTTTAGTCAGTTTCAGGATCTCAAGAAAAGAATAAAAAGAAAAATTAGTTCAGACAATTACACTTATTGGAATCAAAGACTGTTTGTCTTATCTGGTAGGTTGGAGCCAACTGCGTGGCTGATCAAATGTGCGTATTTCTCAGTTGTGTTTTCTTTTCAACTAATATTTGGAGTTCTTCCCCTTAGACTTCAATATCTTTCTTTTAATTGTATTGCTTGCTCATGTACCCGATTTGCTCCCTTTTACAGATATACCCACATATAATGCACTATGGCAAAGTAGATTCTGCTACAAATTCCTTAAAATTCCCTTTGTCAAGACCGTGTTATGCAGGAGAACAATGCTACCTTAGCTATGGGAACTTCTCTAGTTCTCATCTCATTACCTTCTATGGTTTCGTACCAAAAGGAGACAACCCGTATGATGTCATCTCGCTTGGTACTTTTCTCAATGTTTACTTATTCTAAAGGATATATATATATATATATATATATATATATATTCTGATGTGTCATATCTGGACAATTTTTGTGCAAATGTACATGTACATTCAGGTCTATGCATGAATTTGTGTATGTACATCATGTCAACTGGTCAACTACAATCTTGGTTTTTGATTTTTTTCCTTGTCTAACTGCAGATATTGATGCTGCACAGGCTGATTGTGCCGAGGATGTAAGCCTGTTGTCTTATTGGTCAAATCACATGGTGCGAGGTACTTGGCTCTCGAAGAACCACGAGATCTTCCACTACTGTTTGCCGCCTCCTTTGTTAGATCATCTCCGTAGAGCTCGAGATCCTGAGTTGCAAACCAGTGCCACTGTAATTAACCCGCACTTCTTGCAACACTCATTTAATATTCTTCTTATTGGACGAGTGCTTTTATGCATATATTTTTTGTTCGTAATTTACATTATTGCCGGCACGAAATTCCAAGAAATTTGGTTTGCCGAGAAGCAATTATCACTTGTATTGCATTTTGTCCTCCACTTTGAGTACTGGGGCTTGAGTTTGATGTTCCAAACCATTTGGCTTCGCCCTTTTCAACCATTTAGAATTGTCATATGTAATTTTAATTCTATGATTATAATTTTTTGCTTGTAGACCAAGGAGAGCTTGGAGATAGAATTGGAAGTTCTTGAAGATCTTCGGTGTACCTTCGAGGGGATGTTGGAAAGACTTGATGACACAAAACTTGGGAAAAGGTAAATAAGTCGGTATGGAGAAATCTTGTAGTTGGTGGGATGGTGAATTTGGTGTTTGTTCTAAGGAAGGCATTCGTGTTATAGTGGCAGGAATAGTAGCAATTGGGATGTAAAGCTAGCATTGGAGTTCAAAGATGTGCAAAGAAGGATAGTCTCCTCGATTGTAAATTCGTGTTATGCTGGTTCCAAGTTGGTGAAAAGCAAATTGAGCAAATGTTTGGCTTAGGAGTTAGGACTGGCACTTAATATCTGTGTCTGTCTAAACAAAAACAATCAATTTCTTTTCCAATTTGTGAAGTAATGCATGGCATGATTGTCCAAGTTGTGCAGCAGAAATCATGAATATGAATTATTTCCGTTAATTGTATTTTCGTTTTGTCCCCGCTTGCTTTATATATTGCAGATGAAAAAGGCACCTGTAATGTATGGCATGATTGTTTTTTAAATGAATCTGTGGCCATTATATAATCACGTTAAAGTTTTTCTTATTATATACAGTTTGTGCTTTCAAATTAATGGTTGATAGTTATATTATGAGGTTGTTTATTGAGTTTGTGAGATGGGACAATGATGAGGTATGCAGGTTTCCCTGGTTGAATTAGTATTGTGTTATATATATATATATATATATATATATATATATATATATATATATATATATATATAATACAAAATGTATGTGCGGGGCTGAACAAAATTTATTCATCAGACGCCCAATCAGGATCCTATTTACTGTGGTGGAACAGCTCAGATCGTCTCACACACTACACCGCTACTGTGTGAAGTGATGGCTGCCCTCTATTTCATGGGTGACAAGTCAACGCCAAAGCATATATAAATATAGGTCCAACTGATGGCTGCCCTCTATTTCATGGGTGACGAGTCAACGCCAGAGCATATATAAATATAGGTCCAACGTATAGTATAGTTGAAGGTTAGCAGATGGTTTGGTGGGGGAGGATGTGACCGTTGGTTACTCACAACAAGTAGGACTTTCTGGTGTACTTTATTGTTACGAGACAATTGGGTTAGTAGTCATAATTGTGGTCTCGTCCTCCCAAGTATGTTACTTGGGAATCCAATTCATTATTTTAATTGATTTTACATTTTGGTGTATATAAAAAGGGGAAGAGAAATCTCAGTCATATCCAAAACTAACCAATAGAGAGATAGCTAGTGCAGAGAGGCAACAATGGCGCTAAAAGCAACTAGTAAAACCACTTGGGTGTGCTTGCATTTATATTTCCATTTTATCTTCTTCGCCATTGCTGCATCGCATACCATTGTCACCAGTCTACCGGGTTTTAGTGGTGATCTCCCTTTCACATTTGAAACTGGGTAAGTTATGTTATCACACACATAACATGCTGTGTGTGTGTATATATATATATATATATATATATATATTTGACTGGCTTAAATTTGCAAATGTGTATGTATATATGTAGATACATCGGTGTAGGTGAACTCGAAGATGTGCAGCTATTTTACTATTTTGTGCATTCACAAAGAAGCCCTTCACAAGACCCTCTTATGATATGGCTGACTGGAGGTCCCGGTTGTTCCGGTCTCTCAGCATTGTTTTATGAGAGTGGTCAGTTCAATTTCTTATCCTTAATTATCTTCATTATTTTATTTTATGAGAGCGATCGCTTCAGTTTCTCCTCTTCTGCTTAATTAGGTCCACTAAATTTCGACTACGAAAATTACAATGGTAGTTCACCAACACTGTACTTGAACGACAACGCATGGACTCAGGTACTAAATGTCTTACCTCTAACTATGTTTTGTTTTGTAATCTCCACATACCTGGATATATATAGTTATATATTATATGTTGCCATTTATGCAATTAACTGCACCCGTGTGGTTATGAACTTTCAGGCAGTCAATATGATATACATTGATGCACCTGTTGGCACTGGCTTCTCTTATTCGACAACTACCCAAGGTTACACCAGCAACGACACTGAAACCGTGGCCCACCTATATCAATTTCTAGGCAAGGTCTGTTTAGAAAAAAGACACATGCTCTGTTTTCGTTTGACTAACACTAGAGAAATTACCTAAACCGAATCAATCAAAAGCACAAAATAGGGGCTTTGCAATACATACTAATGTTTGACAAATGCATCGCATGCCCGAAAGAACATTATTATTATTATTATTATTATTTACTGTCCAAGTTCTTTGGGAAGTTGAAGTTGAAATCATCATATTACAAGCTCTACATAACACTACTGTCTCTTTTCTGCTTGTCAACTTATAATGCGATCACAGTGGTTGTTGGATCACCCTGATTTCGCATCCAACAATATCTACATTGGCGGGGAGTCGTATTCAGGCGTACTTGTGCCTATGCTTGTTCAAGAAATATCTGACGGTAACTTCTACTGAATTTTACCCAAGCAATATTTTTATATATTTTATTTTTCAATTTGCTGTTAATTTGTTGGCAGTGGCTCATTAAGACTTGGATTTGATTATGCAGGTCTAAAAGCTGGACATTATCCATCCATGAATATCAGAGTACTCATTCTCTAAACTTGTACTACATAAATCCTTGAATTTTATTATCAACTCCAGATGCAGTGTCTTTTAAGGAAGAGCAGCAAATGGAAACCAAATCAATCTTGTAACTGCCACTGTATGGTGAACTATGAATTTCATTGATTTCTTAACAGGGTTACGTTCTTGATAACCCCAAGACGGACTCGTTCATTGACAGTAATCAAAGAATCCCATATGCTTATGGGATGTCGCTCATAAGTAAAGAAATCTATGAGGTATTTTATCAACTCTTTTTCTTTTCAAGTTTTTCATTGCATCCATATGAAACTAAAATGTGAATGGTTTATTTTTTGTTTTATTCAGGCCACCAAAGAAAGTTGCAACGGGGACTACGTGAACACTGATTCAAGTAGTGAAGACTGTTTGTCCTATTTACAGACTATTGAAGAGGTCAAACACACTACTGACTTCACAACTGGTTTTCACGCGGTCATATATTTCTGTTTTTTTTTTTTCCTGTACAGATCGAGTATGAATTGATTATACTATTGTATATGCAGCTGCTCAGTGAAATCAATTTGCTCCAAATTTTGGAACCTTCGTGTTCATCTACTTCTTTAGAATCTAGTAATACAAAAGGGAATCGAAGATTTCTCAGGGAGGAGTCTAAAAATGTCATCCTTTCACAGCCCAAAAGTTCTGTATATTGGTGTCGGGTAAACTACTCTTATCCCTATCACTCTTCCTCCATGTATAAGTACGTACATTTCTTTGTAAACGAGAAAACTAAGAGTATAAACTAATCGTGACTTGTAGGATTATAATTATATTCCCCTTGGCGTATGGGCAAATGAGATAGCAGTTCAAGAAGCTCTTAACATTCGAAATGTAAGTGGATGTGGATGTGGCTTACTTTATAATAAGCCTACAATCAATTTTAACGCAATCTGATAACAGGGAACAGTTGATTTTTGGGTTAAATGCAATAGCAGCATTGATTACACAAATGATGTCACAAGTACTGTTGAATATCACCGGAACCTCACTTCAACAGGCTTACGAGCTCTAGTATTCAGGTGACGTACATGCAATTACATTATTTTAATTTATGCATAAGTATCATAAAAATAAATATTACTAGGTTATTTTAACACTGCTATTTATACATGTATACAATAACTGGCTAAACTAAAAGACTCCGTAATTGGTTTTGAATATTTGATTGAAGTAGTATTAGGATATGGACACCTTTGCATGTTTTAATAAAATTGCATGAATTAGCCATGACATAACTAAAATATATATATTGTCATATAGTAATTCTCTTACTCTCTCTTTTATCGGACACCAGTGGTGATCATGACCTGTCCATTCCAAGCCTTGCAACACAAGATTGGATAGCCTCTCTAAATTTAACATTGGAGACAAGTTGGCGAACATGGTCCTACAACGGTCAAACTACTGGGTGGGTTACAATCTATTCGGATCCCTCCCTCCCTTTTTATTATCATCACAGTCTCGTGGTTTTAATTTACTTTAAAACAAGATACTAGTATTATTATTTGTTTCACAATGTGGTACAGGTATACGAAGAAGTATTCAAGTGGAGACTTCAGTTTGACATATGCAACTGTAAAGGCAAGATCACTTTATCTCTCGATCTCTATAACTTAATAATGGAATCATGCAATTAAGCTTCTTATATATATATATATATATATATATATATATATTGTTTACTTACAGGGTGCTGGTCACATTGCTCCCGAGTATAAACCGGAGGAGTGTTACGTGATGATGGATAGATGGTTGGCCTATTACCCACTCTAGCATGCTGCAATTGCCCTGTTGGTGATTGATTTTGAATTAGCATTCAAGTGGTATTCCACGATGCATTAGTTGCTCTAAATAAATTATTTGATTACCTTTATTTGTAGCAATGTTTCACAAAATGCACGGTATGGTATGTCAAATTAAATTTTTACCAAAGTGTTGCTTTTTAGTTTTTGAATGAGGCATTAATTTGCATCTTGCCATTAATTATTATATACAACACTAAAATTTTGATCAGAATATTGCAACCCATTTGCTTCCACCTACTTTTAAGATGGGATCCAAACACATTTACTTGCAAGTTATTAATGAGTTGTACATTCTTCAACTAAAATTTGTGAGTTTGCGTTATGCTTAATGCATGGTTGTGAAATATTGATTTTAAAACACTTGTAGGAGGATGAATAGTTGGAACTCGCTCCTGACATTTTAGTTTTTTTTTTTCACAATTAAAATAATAAAAAATGAAATTAAAAGTTGAATTTAGAGTAACACCAGATTTATTTGTTGGAAAAATCCAACCTATCGGGATGAAATTTACTCTCAAAATTTTAGAGGCTCTCTAACTCCAACTCACACCAACTACACTGATATTTTTTGGTAATTCAAAATTTATTAACCAAAGAAGCGAGAACAAACAACAAAGAATGGGAAGCCCCAACAAGGAAAAGCAACAAGCTTCAACAAGAAGCAAAAAGCCAACCTAAAGCAAAAACACAAAGAAGCCAAGCAATAGGGGAAGCATGCAAACACCCACTAGGAGGAAAAGCTTAAGGGCAGCAGCACCACCATTTGAGACAAAGGCAGCAGCAAACAAACACCAAGCAATCAACCAAGCCTAGATCACAGCACCAAAAGTCATGCAATCAAACCATGCACTCTCTTAGGAAGGGTCTCTATAACTGAACTAGGCAAGGACCATGCAGCAGCAGCTTCCCTGCAACTTCTGGTATTCTTGAATGCAACTTATGCATTCCTCCATATTGGCAATGATTCTCTTGGAGGAGGTGTACTTCATCCCAAAGAGCCTGCAGTTCCTCTCTCTCCAAATAAAGTAGATAGAGGAGGCAAAGCATAATCTGAAAATAGTTGCTCCAATAGAGCAAGTGTCATGGTTCCACATATCAGAGATCCATTTCATGATGCTCAGGTAGGAGTTATCCCCTAAGAAAATGCCACATCCTCCAATTCCATGAGCTAAGAGAGGAAGATTTAAGATTCCAAAAACTTCCATTTTTCCCATGCACCCAATCATACCAAACTGATTGACCACTATCTTTGAAGAAATGCCTAATTTGTTTCAAGCTAGCAATTCTATTAAGGTGGAACAAGTTTGGTAGCACAAGACCTCCAAAAATCTTTGGTTTGCAAACTGAAATCCAATTGACTTTTGCACCATGATGTCCAAAGAAATCTTCTAAGAGTAGCATTGATGTCCTTAATCATCTCAAGGGGAAGGACAACATGAGAGCTCCAGAAAGTGTGGATACTAATGAGGACAGCTTTGATAAGTTGGACTCTTCCTGCATAAGATAGAAGCTTAGCATTCCAACAAATGATTCTACATGTGATCCTCTCAACCATTGTTTTGCATTCATTGGCTTTGATTCTAGCTTTGATATCACGTTGATGAAAATAATGGCTAAAAGAATGCCTCACACTCATATCTAAGTGTAAATTAACACCTATTAATATCCACTCACATAATATTTAGTAGGTAATTCCCACTTACATACTCATAAATTAGAATAATTTTCATATCTCTCACTAATACTTCCACTAACACAAACTTTAATATACCAAGTAAAAACTATGTAACATAAAAAAGCACTCTAAATAATCAATGTAATTTCCCCTAAATTGTGTTTTTTTAAATTAGAGTTAAACTAAAATAAAATAGAGTAAATTCTAAATATTTTTTCTAATACTACAATCCCTACTAAAACGTTATTATCTTTTCTCAATGGAACATTCGATAAACATCAAATTGTATATAGATTCAATTCTAATTGATGGGTGGATTTTATTTTTATTTTTTAGGGTTAATTTTATTTACACCCATGAAATAGGTCCTATCTTCACTCAAACTCTCTCAAATTTGCATATTTTCATTTACACTCCTTTCATTACTTTTTATTTGACTTTGGTCAAAATTTCAATAAAATATCCAAATTACCCTTGAATATTAAACCCTTATAAACCTAGAATATGGATTGACTTGTATCCAAACACTCAACCCTTTAATTTTATATTTTAATTTTTTTAATCTATTCTAATTTTCAATCTATATTAGCTGATATATACATATATATATATATATAATGATATATATATATATGCACTGCACTGTATAGAAAATGATTGCTCTCTCTCTTCAGCAATGTCCATCTCGCGCCATCTCATTCGAACTCTCGCCACCACCGCCGCCAATGGTGGCCAGAGAAGCAAGGAGTGTTGAAACCCTAATCTCAAAAGAAAACATCAATGAAACCCTAATCAAGGATCAACTAAAGCAAGACCAGGGAGAAGGAGAGATCAAAAGAAAACCCTAATCTCAAACTCCTCGACTCACCCATCCAACTCACCACCGCCGATCCACTCCGAGTCACCGCCATGCTCGTCCCAAACCAGCGAGAATTTTCCCGCCTAATCATCATCGGCAACCTTCCAATCAATCCACTCACCGATACATACACTCGGCTCTGTATCTATCGATCAAGCAAATCAAACAGAAATTGAAGAAACCACCAAGATCAGTGCCTATTCATAAACTCAATTTCCCCATACAGATCTTCTATACATACACACAAATAATATACATATATATATGTATGTATAAATATATATGACCAATACTTGGCTTACTTTATCGAAAAGGGTAAAGTGCATTAAACCCCTGCACTATTTTCTCTCTCTCAACTAACCCCCTGAACTAATTGATGGCCTCTTGAACTATTAAAAACTTACAATTCACTCCCCTAAAGTTTCAATCAATTGCACTTGCCCCCTGAGATTTTATTTTCCTTACAATGACACTCCTGAATGAGAGAAATGATCGGAATGCCCTTATGTTGTCTCCCTTATTTCATGAGACAAATATTTAGGTGGTGAAATTACCTTCATGCCCCAAGATGAAAATCCTATAATATATATGGGTAAATTACAATTTCACCCCCTATTGATAGTGTAAATTACACCCACACCTCCTCTATTTTTGCTAATTACAGTTTCACCCCTTATTTGTTTCACTTTCACCCCCTCAACTCATTATCTGGCGAGGTCAAACCGGGTCAACCAAAATCTGAGATGCGAAATGACCAAATTACCCTTATATGTGTGTAAAGACTTGTTTGCCCATCCAAAATGATGTGAAATGCCTAAACTACTCTCATCACTTATATATATATATATGTGTGCATAAATATAGAGATGTATATGTATGAAGAAATTGAGTATTGAGTATTGGGTAAATTCAATCTATATTCATAGAAGCATAAATTGGGTCCAAAATCAACAAACACTTCCTATAAGAAACATGATTTAAACCAAAAATATCAAAAAATCAACACCCATTTAGATATATATATGCGTATATATATATAGATAGATATATATAGAGATAGAGATATACATAGATATAGATATATATAGTTATATATGTATATATATGTGCGTGTATATATATAGATAGTTATATATATATATATAGATATATATGTGCGTATATATATAGATAGATATATATAGAGATAGAGATATATATAGATATATATGTCATTTTGTTTTGATTTTTTTGTCATTGAAAATGGACAATTAATTGAGTATGGGTAGGAATTGAGGTTTGATAATTGGTAGTTCATTTTAGGGTTAGGGTTTGATTTGAGGGGTTTTAGGAGAGAGTATGGGTGAGATGAAGAAGATGATGGAAGGGTAAATAGGTAACTTAGCATAAAAGAATATTTGATTATTTAAAATAAATATAAAAGGGGTATAAGAGTAATTTCACATATCCGGTCGTCGGATATGGGTTTCAGGGGGTGAAATTGTTATTAGCAAAAATAGAGGGGGTGCGGGTGTAATTTACACTATCAACAGGGGGTGAAAGTGTAATTTACCCTATATATATATATATATATATATATAACAACTATTCTAAAATGTGAGGGGTTGAGAATATTTCCAAACATTTTCTTCAAAATAAAAATTAATGAATTAATATGTATTAGTTGAAGTGCAACTCTAAGGAGTATGTCAAAACGATATAGAGTAAAAGAAAAGGGGTTGGAAATATTTCAATACTTTTAAAAAATAATAATAATTAATTAATATGCATTACTTGAAGTGTAACTCTATTGAATATTTCAAAAGATATAGAGTAAAGATATACGACAAGGGGTTATAAATATTTTCATATATTTTTTAAAAATTAATTAATTAATTAATATACATTAATTGAAATGTAACTCTAATGGATATTTCATAAGATATAGAGTAAATATATAAGACAAATATATTTCAGTAAGGAAAAATAATATAACTTAAAATACAGAAATTTGTATATTTATCTATCTATCTATCTATATACTACTAATAAAAACATAAGGACTGTCTAATATTTCGATTCATTATTACCTTTTACAATATAAAAAATTATAATAAATAAAGTTTGACATTATTTAAAGTGTAAGGGATTAAATTAACTTTACAAAAAAATTAATAAATAATAAACCATTTGTCATATTTTTAAAAAAATACAAAAAATTACAATAAGTAAAGTTTGCTATTATTTCACAGTGTAAGGGCTTAAATTAATTTTACACAAACAATAATAAATTATAAACCATTTGTAACATTTTTATACATTTATCACCTCTTATAATACAACAAAAACTATAATTAAAATGTATTACTAATTGTTTAAATTGTAGGAGTTGTATATTATTTATTTACAAAATAAATTAAATTATATGAACTCACAAATATTTTATACATGTATCACCTTCTAAAATACAAAAAAAAAAATATATAATCATAAATAAAGTGTATTATTATTATTTAATGTAAAAGGTCACAATATTAGTTTTAGGAAAAAAATTAAAAAATGATAACTTTTGGGGCCAATATTACAAAAATGACAATTTTAAAAAAAATAATTTAAAGAAATGTGATAATATTTCAAAACTCATTGTATTCAAAGTACTTGAAAAGTTTTCCAAATTGAGCTTAAGACACAAGAATTGTTTGATCCATTAATTTAGGCAACATGTCTTTTACACTAAAGCAAGGGCACAAGAGTCATTTCATGGGGTCTTCACTCATTCAGGGGGTGTCATTGCAAGAAAAATGAAATCTCAGGGGGCAAGTGCAATTGACCGAAACCTCAGGGGATTTGAGTGCAAATTATCCTAATTTAACTTACGGTGTTATAACGGAATTGAGTGAATTGTAAAAGTTGGGATAGTTTAGGGAGTTTTGTGTAAAAAGTGTAGTTCAGAGAGTTAGTTGAGAGAGAGAAAATAGTCCAAGGGGGTTTAATGCACTTTACCCTATTAAAAATGAAGAAATAAAGTAATATGTGTATATAAATATAAATCTTGGTTTTTGGTGAGTTGGATGGGGAATTTGTGAGTTTTAATGTATATATATATAAAGTAATATGAAATATTTATATTTATATTTTCCATTTTTTCATATATGTATAATTTAAAATTTTTTTTTTGAAATATATATATATATATATTTTGCAAAAGGAGGGTTGGTTGGTTTTTCACATCTTTATGGGTTGACAACTAGGTTCTCACACTATATATTTTGTTTCACATCCCTTCTAACGAGTGTTGGATTAGGGTTTGATAATGGTGATAATGGATTTTTTTTTTAAAGAATGCAAATATTTTATATTTTTTAAAGTGTGTCTAATAATATTAAAAATATATATTAGTAATCAAAATATACATTATTAATGTTATTTATTGCAAGGGATCAAACTGATAAAATAAAATACATAGAAGGGGTGAAATTGATAAATTAAAGTAAACAAACACTACTCTTGTATCCAAACAACAAGATGAGGGCTAGAATAAGAATTAATATTTTTAATTGTAAGGGGTCAAACTGATAAATTAAAATAGAGGGTGTAAATGAGGTGTGTCAGATAAAGTAAGGGGTATAAATAAAAATATGCAAACCTAAGGGGGTGTAAGTGATAATAGAACATACCTCTGGGGTGTAAATAAATTAAACCTATCTTTTATATATATTGAGGAGCTAATCAAGAAAGCTAGCATAGCATATTCATAGAATTAGGTTGTTTTCTGCACATAACATTCACGAGCTCAAATGCACAACAAAAGTAAAAGAAGAGGTAGGGTCCTCGAATATTTCAGGTAGGGCCCTGATACTATATAACCGGCCAGTCAAACTATATTTTAAAAGAATAATTACTGGTATGGTATGGTATGGTATATGATTATAATCAAGCCTCACCTAATTTTCTGTATAGACCGGAGGTTCCAATTTTATTTGTACCCGACTTTCCCACTTGTATATACAAGAGGTATGGATGATATATATATATATATATATATATTATTAGGTAGGTATCAGTTTTAGTGTCGTGGTATTAATAGTCATATCATTTGGAAGCTTAAAGTGTTAAATTTGATGATATGGCAACAAAAGAAGAAGCCTTGGCTCGTCAAAAAAGAGCTTTGTGCAATTCAAATGGTTTCAACAATATCTCAATGATGTGTTTGATCCCACTTTATGTATTTGCTCTGTCAGGAGGCATAGGCATCGCTACCTCAAGCACAATCGTCACATCTTTACCGGGTTACAATGGGACTCTGCCATTCACACTCGAAACAGGGTAAGTTAAGTGGATACTACTAACTACTATGTACATATATACATATATACATACATACATACATACATTGTGTTGTGTCACTCATCTTCGAATGCACTAATATTTTTCTGTCCAAATGATCAATGTGTATATATGTAATGCAGATATGTGGGTGTAGGTGAATTGGAGGATGTGCAACTATTTTACTACTTTGTGGAGTCTCAGAGGAACCCAGAACAAGACCCTCTTCTGCTTTGGCTCACCGGTGGCCCTGGCTGTTCCACTCTATCTGCATTCTTTTATGAAAGCGGTTCAATTTCTTTCCTAATTTTTTGTTGCCTCAAGAAATTATGTTTAGGAGAAATATATATATATATATATAGAAAGTAACTGCAACTATTTGTAATTTAGCTAAACAATCCAACACCAAACATGTACTTGAAGAAG
Source organism: Cornus suecica (assembly GCA_963922005.1). Taxonomy (NCBI): domain Eukaryota; kingdom Viridiplantae; phylum Streptophyta; class Magnoliopsida; order Cornales; family Cornaceae; genus Cornus; species Cornus suecica. The sequence continues at coordinate 101,354 of OY998240.1, read as the reverse complement.
TGATCCAAGCAACTATGAAAAGAGCGAAACAATCAAATACTACAAATATGTAGTAAATAAAGGGTGTATCTGTATACAGGTCCAGTAGCATTCAACACTGACGGTTATGTAGGGGGCTTACCAACCCTTACATTAAATGACTACGCGTGGACGCAGGTATCTGTATTGTATACCTGCAGATTATGTGGTTTTGATTTCATTAATTTAATTTAGTTATAAAATTATTAGTGATATATTTTGCAGCGCCTTAACATTATATATGTTGACACGCCTGTTGGCAGTGGATTCTCTTACTCAACAACCCAACAAGGTTACAATGTAGATGACTACAAGTCATCTGCACAAACCTACCAATTTCTAAGGAAGGTGCGAACAAATTCACATTCACATTACATTACAGAATGGGGAAACCTCGTACTATCAAATAAAAGTCCTTTTCTAATTATTAAATTATTTTCCCCTTCAAAACAAATATTCCTATGTTGTGCAGTGGTTGAAAGATCATCCGCAATTCTTGGAAAATAATCTTTTCATTGGCGGTGATTCCTATTCAGGCATACTTGTTCCCATGATTGTCCAAGAGATTATAAACGGTAGTTAATTGTCTTCCCGGAGTATTTCTGTTTTTTCTTTTATTTTCATGGAAAGCAAAGCAAGTAGTAGTTAGTTACAGTCGTGGTTATGGAGTGCAGGTAATGGAGCTGGAAAGGAGCCGTTGATGAATCTCCAAGTAAATGATCAATTCACTTCTGTTACTAGTTGTTATCTCCTTCCTTCAATCTTAAATTGCCTTTTAAATTCAGCATTCTTTAAATTGCTGCCAGGGGTATGTTCTTGGAAACCCAGTGACAGATTCATATATTGATGACAATTCTAGAATTCCGTTTGCCCACCGGCTCACACTTATTTCCGATGACCTCTATCAGGTGATTTCATCATTCATCTTCTTATATCTTCCTTAGGGTAATTAATATCTTCACATTTGTTGGGTAGATCCTTTTGCACTAGAAGCATGATTCATCACCTGCTCTGTTTGGGCCTTTATTGTCCTCAGATTTCATGCTATTACCTAAATAACATCGAGAATACCCCTGCCTATATATTCATCTTATGCAACATCATTCTGAAAAATCTTCAATCTTCTATGAATTTCAAGTCAGCAAAAACAATTTGCAATGGAGATTATGTCAATGTTATCAATGGAGAATGTAAATCAGCCATTGAAGCAATCAATGAGGTTAGAGTGGTTCTCTTTTCCTGGATTTAGAGATATATATTTTGGTCATTAAGTTTTCTAGGTATCAGTAGTAAGAGACCGTTTCAATTTGCAGTTGGTACGTGACATAAATCTAGTACAAGTTCTGGAACCTTATTGTGGTGATGCATCAGCAAGACCTCATCAACTAAGTCAGCGTCAAAGATCTCTTCAAGAGCACTCCAAAACCTCCCTCCTTTCACAACCTAACGATTCTGCATACTATTGTCATGTAAATCTGTTTTAAACTCCGTATCCCTGTGCAATTGTTCTGGGTAAGCAAATTCATTTCAATCTCAGTTTGACTAACAAAGTCAGCAATTTGTCTACTTCTGCAGAATTATGCTTATGTGCTCTGTGCCGTATGGGCAAATGATATAGGTGTTCGAAAAGCACTTCATGTTAGAGAGGTATGTATGTATGTATGTACAGAGGATGAATAATAAAATCCGCATATATATATATATATATAGAGCTATTCAGACTAAGAAATAAGTACAATGATAAACAGGGGACAAAAGGAGTTTGGGAGAGGTGCAACGGTAGTTTGGCTTATACAAAGGATGTAACAAGTAGTGTATCATACCATCAAAATCTAACATCAGCACCGCTCAGAGCTTTAATATACAGGTAAAATCTTACTTCTTCTTAATTATGTTTTCAAGGAGGGATGCTTATCCACTAAAAATGGGAGGTTTTCTTAATTTTCACACCCAAGCATGCACGCACACACCTGCTGACAATTCTTGTAGATCCCGCTATGTGCAAAAAGTTCTATAAAATCATCAAGCTAATAGCTGAATTGACAAAAAAAACATTTCTGGAGACAAGGCAGATTCATCTGAAGCAAATGTCACCTTAAATGGTTCTAGGACATAAAGAATGAGAACACCTGATTAATGTCTAATCTTAAGCTCTTAATATGTCAAGATGCTAACAGAATTCATTCCAGAAACTAAAATAAATAGACAAATATTACCATGGTGTATAGAATTAATACAAAATGAACGTAAATCTGCAGTTCGCGTGAAACCTCTACAAATCAATATTACTCTGCATAGTTGCAAAGTGTGTAACTGTACAACCGTTCATTTAACAAAGTTCTTCAATTTCTACAGTGGCGATCATGATATGTCAGTTCCACATATAGGTACACAAGAATGGATAGGTACTCTCAATCTAACCCTTGACAGTGCTTGGCGAGCATGGTTTGTTGATGGCCAGGTTGCAGGGTAAGGTCAACGAGTTCTCGTCTTATTTTTCTTGATTGTATTCTCGGTGCATTAGTGAATAATGTCGCCTGCGATTGTGAAAGATTTTCAATTAGAGTAAAGATTTTTTCTTTTTCGTTTATGGTATAATGTGTTTGAAGTTGATGAATTTCTTACTCACGGGACGGTGAGCAAGAGATCATTACTTTACATGTACATGCATATGTAATTATGATCCCTCATCTGATGACGTTATTTATCCTAATATTATATGTTTGGTTTAATGCAGATACGTTAAGAAGCTTACAGAAAATAACTTTGCTTTAACATACGCAACTGTGAAGGCAAGAAATGATATATATAGTTTGAACTTGGTTCGATTCTCCACCTATTAATGTTCGTTAGAAATCAAAATTTATTTGCCCTCCATTCATTCATTGTGCAGGGAGCTGGTCATGTTGCACCGGAGTACAAGCCCAAGGAGTGTTACACCATGCTGGATAGGTGGTTTGCATATTATCCTCTCTAATGAAAGGTTGCCGCATTAAGGGAAAATTGTAATACTGTGGAATAATATACCAATCAGTTTTGAGTCGCAAATATTTAGAATCTGGTCACAAAATTTTGACTTAAAGTGTGAGCATCTATTTATTTTATCTAGAACATTAAGTTCAGTAAATTTGGATGCTTCATGTGTTTGCAATTGTGAATCTTAGTAAGAGATTTTCACGTTTGGAACAATATTAATCAGTTATCATCATTTATGGAGACCATTCACACAGCAGGTATAACCTCTTCTTTCTAGTAGCGGAAGGTAAAATATTTGATCTTAAAATTTCGACTCTTTTATACATAAATCTATTTTTGGATAAATGCAGCCCTGGCCAAACCCATTGTAATATATTCCAGCAAATGTTTAATTGCTAAAATTATGTCATAGCTTTACAAAGTTCGATCATTTTTCTTTCCTTATTCACTTTTCTGCTTCTAAATTCTTCTTCTTAACAAACATATTTGAATAATTTTCTTCTTCTTCCTTTTCTGTACCTAATTGAAATCCCTACACACAGATCGGGTAAGTCCTGAACTATGTCCACGGTCGTGGCTCTGATACATTGTTTGTATCCGCTGGGAATCGAACCTGAGGAACAAGATTACAATCTAAGTGGTGGACGTACTCCAAATAAAAAGGGCATAAATGACATAAAGAGAAAAGTTAGGAGGCAGGTCTCCTCATGCAAATAAATTTAAGGAATTTGGGTAAATCTCAAGGGTTGCAAGAGATACACTAAAGAGGCGATTGCGCAGTCTTAAGTGAGAAAGAGGCAAATCGTTAAGGACCACGAGCCTAAGTGTTGAAACGTGACAGGAGCTGTAACAGTGGCTAGTTGTGTTGTCTTAAGCTTCTGGGAGACTTGGTTGTATTTAATAAAATACAGAAACCAATGACAGTCACGGTTATATTTGATAAAAGTATAGAAAAGATAATTACTAACAAGATAAAACAATTAAACTCAAAACAATAACTTCCCAAAAAAAAAAAAACCCTACAGAATGTAGCAACAGGGAAAGTACAAAAAACTATATAATAGTTGAAAGAGGGAAAGAAGATGAAAGATATAATAGAACATAATTTTACAAAACATAGAAATTATTGAAAGTAACAACTTACTCCTAATCATTTTAAGTAAGGCTTTTACTGCTAACTTGTTGACAACATTTCATATTTTCTCACACTTATTTAAGAATAAAACAATATGAGATTTTATGAGAGGTTTTATGAACTTTTCCCTCATAAGCCTGACATGAACAATTCCTGAAGAATTTTAAAACATTAAAACATCAGAAAGTTCATATAAAAATATAAATAATTAGCATATATCTATATTCAGGACAATTAGTATTCCATAAGTGCAAGCTTTTTATTCTTAGACTTGCCCACTAAGATAGAGTATTGTATCTTGAACTCACAGTTTCAGGTCAGGCTTCAACATACATATGGTATTCTAAGTTTTGGCAATATAACACTATTATGTGACCATGTATTAGTATCTTGATCTCATGAGTACGTAAAACGCAGAGCTGGTATAATGAGACACGACACGAACACGACATGAAATAAAAGGGTTAGGGTTGACCATAAAAAGGTTTAAACTGTATAAGGGCCGGCCCGAACACGATACGAGAATATAAGGGTCGATCCGAACACGACGCGAGTAATCCGAACACGACACGTTTGACACGATTATATTTATATATTTTTTTTTCTCTTCTCCAATTGGTCATGGGTTGAATTATATCAATAAACTATTACTGGATCGTGTCAAATTCAATTTAATTTTGTTGATAATAGGTTAAATACTTCGTTTGGTGTTGGATTGGGCCAAATTTAAGTTAATATATTATAATAAATAGGCTAAATGGATTACATAGGTCGACACGGATAACCTGTGAGTTGAGTTAGGGTTGAATATATTTTACACGTATATTAACCAAGTCTATTTTGACATGACACGACACGATCTCAACCCGACACGAACACGACCCACTGACACGAATTGCCAACTCTAGTAAAACGTAGTCCAAGTTTTACAAGCAGGGCCTCTAAACAACTCTGAGTAGTGAGACATTCAGAGTACGTGAAAGCAATAAGGTATTGGATTGATTTTACCCATAGATCATTAATAGTATTTACATCTACAAATATATATATATATATATGAGTAATGATCTTTTCTCATCATTGAATAACATTTATTTAGACACAATATATGGTGATTAAATGTGATTGATATATCTTTTGTAATTACATATTTTACATAACCACATAAAATCCATTATGTTTAGTGTGGATATTTTTTTTACTCCCTCGTGGTGAACAAGGGCTTAGTTACTTATCAATAAAAAGAACAAGGCCTAATGGCCAAGCGGTACCCTCCCTTGCTCCCAAACGGGAGATCAAGGGTTCGAGTCTCACGAACTCTGGGGTTATTTCATGATGCTTTCAGTCGTTGGGAGTCCATTACACTCAACTTCATATCAGCACAAGGTCTGCAAGAGATAAGGTATAACTCAAGATAATATTCATAAAAGAGTGCGGAAGCTTTTATTATAATAGAACTAGTGCTTAGTATAGCAAGTATTGCTCAAGTTCTTGCTTGAATGCAATGCAAGCTATTGATACAAGCTTATATAGAGCTAGAAAGGAAAGAGTCGAGTACCCACATGGCCTCATCGTCACTCATTTCGAATCTTATCTCTAAAAAGCATCAAACTAAAGTAGTGGTTTACACACCTCCACTACGAAAAGCATAAACAAAAGTGGGTTACACACTGCCCACTAACAAAAGAAAGATTCCACCTTATCAACTAGTGGAATAAACAAACACACAACAATAATTAATAAAGTGGCTGGGTCCACCACTTCCGCTTTAGAGCTGGCAATCACGCATGAGCTTAGATATCCTTTCGAAATCGTCACGCATGACGTCCAACCTTCTGTCGGTTTCAACCACTACTGACAATAGGTCACCCCAGTAGTTGTCCCTTGTGCTATTGGCTCGGAATTGTGCTACCTTGAGACTGTGGAGCCTCTGAAGGTCAAGGATCGCACCCATGGCTGCTCTGATTGTAGCTGCTTCAATTTGGTAGGCTTGTCCTCGATAAGCTTGATATTGCTCCAGGGAGACCCCTCCAGCTGCGAACTTCTGCTGGAAGTCGGATAGGACGCCTTGGTAGGTCTCTGCTTGTGGACAATTGAGGAAATACGTTCCCCTAGGATCTGTTGCTTTAGAGCATTCCCCTCCGTTTCCTTCAGTGCTTCCTGGATGAGACATAGTGTAGGCTGAGTGATGATATCTCCTGTTTGATCTGTAATCAAGAGATTGATCAACCTTGAGAGTGCATCTGCAAGCTGGTTCTCATCGCCTTTTATATGCTCAAATGTGATGTCAATTCCAGTACCAGTGATGTAATCAATGAATGCAATCCACCTCACTCTGGACGGCTTATTTTGATTCGTCTTGTTAAAGAAGCTAATAATGGCCTGACAATCAGTCCTTATCAATAACTCCTTTTTATCAAGATAGAATATCATGTGGATGCAAAAAGGATGGAAAAGCCATGTGCGTACGCAAGTGGAAAATTCAATCCTCCAAAATCAACCATAGATGCGGAAATCTATGCGGTCATGGAAGGCTTAGAGAAGGACTGATTGTCAGGCCATTATTAGCTTCTTTAACAAGACGAATCAAAATAAGCCGTCCAGAGTGAGGTGGATTGCATTCATTGATTACATCACTGGTACTGGAATTGACATCACATTTGAGCATATAAAAGGCGATGAGAACCAGCTTGCAGATGCACTCTCAAGGTTGATCAATCTCTTGATTACAGATCAAACAGGAGATATCATCACTCAGCCTACACTATGTCTCATCCAGGAAGCACTGAAGGAAACGGAGGGGAATGCTCTAAAACAACAGATCCTAGGGGAACGTATTTCCTCAATTGTCCACAAGCAGAGACCTACCAAGGCGTCCTATCCGACTTCCAGCAGAAGTTCGCAGCTGGAGGGGTCTCCCTGGAAGCTAGCTATTGATCAATATTTTTATTGGAAAAGACATGCAGTTACAGAGGAGGAGATGAGGTAGACTGGACTACATTATATATCATCTTCTGCATGTAGGGACGGCAAAAATACCCGCCCGCCCCGATTTAAGCAGGTTTGAGGACCCGATTAAATCAATGGGGGCAGGTATGGGGTAAAGGAAAAAAACCCAACAAGGTTCGGGGGCGGGTATGAGGGAGGGTCGCCCCTCCCCGTCTTGATTAGCTTGCCTCGCCCCATTTATTTTATAACTTTACAAAATTACTCTTATTGATATTTATATATTACAAAATTACCCTTATTGATGTTTATATATTACAGAATTACCCTTATTATATAAGTACACACACATTAGAACCCTAGTTCAATGAACACAACTTAGAAATGAAGCAGCTGCCTCCAACACCACTCACCACCGCCACTCCCCACCGGTACTCTTTATTTCTCTCTCTATCTTCTCCATCCATATACGTTCCTCTCGCCGCTCGCCGGTGGCCACTGCCACCACCACCGCTCGCCACCGGTACTCTTTTTCTCTCTCTATGTTCTCCATCTCTCTTTGTAAATAGATCTATAGTGTTAAAATTTGAGATTTTCCTAGGTATTAAAAACTTAATTTTGTTAATAGAAAATGGATTTTGATTTTAATGTAGGTTTTAAAATTTTCTTCTGGTTCATCTTTGGACATCAGTTTTGGGTTTAGAACCAGGGCCAGGGTGGGGGCGGTTATGGGGTGAAGAGCAAAAAAATTAACCGGGGGCGGGGCAGGTTTGGGGGACAAAAATTTAATCGGGTTCGGGGATGGGGGAGGCGATCCCCGACCCATTGCCATCCCTATCTGCATGGAGTACTGGAGGTCTGAGTGCTAGGTGTTCTTCGTACCTCTTAATTCTAGGTTCATCTATAAGTTTGACTTGCATGAGTATGCCAAAATGCCAGTTATTCAATTGGATATATGTATGAAAGAATGGTTGTCCAGGTGGAGGGATCACATTTATCCTACCAATAAATAAGGGAGACACCAACTATTGTAGGAAAAAATAAATAAAGAATTATAATAATAATAGCGCTCGATGTTCTTAAATCATGAAAACAATAAGTTAATTCTAACCATCAAATATGAATAATTGATTGTAATTTGTAGTCCAAATGAAAAATAACTCCAAAAGGGTCCAAAGAAACAAGGGTAGACCAACCTTAATACTGTAGGCAAGCATCATTTTGTTGCATACTCTTCATTATAGCAGGACCCTTCCTAAAGTGTCAATGCCAAAGCTTCAAGCAGAACCCAGCCGGTACAACAGATCTCTCACTTGAAATAGTTTCCGAGAACGTGTCAACAAGCTGCCCCGCAAGAGAAGCAGGATCTTCAATAAGAGTATCCACAAACACCTTCACAACCCTCACCTCCTGTGGGGCTGCTCTTAAGCTGTACCAGGTCAAGAATTTCTGCCTAAAGATTGTCTCAATATGTCCCTCACACTCCAACCAGCGTATCACCTTCACATAATACCCGAGATCACTATCACGATTTCTAGCACACTCTTCATCTCGCCTTTCTCCACTTCTCTTCTTTGATGAACTGCCAGCTTGCGGCTCCTCTTCCCTCCCAAACCCATAATCGACGTCCTTACTGCTGAGTTTGGATCTCCACTTTATTCCTAGCCCGTCCTTGAAATTCTCCAACCTGCATGGAGTGATGGGTAAACCAGCTTCAGAGCCACCCACAAACGGCACAGATTCCATGCCAGTTGGAACAGGGGTATTTGACCCATTATCAGTGCTAGTCTCTTGGCCATCTGGTGATTTCTCGTTCTTAAAATGTAAGCCGCCAGAATCCAATGTCAAGTTAATTTTCTGAACAGCCAGCTGGGCCAAAACAGACACAGAATCACGTAGGTTTCCTCCTCCACCTGTCCCAATGCGGTCAATCACATCATTAGATAGATCTGAAGAAACCATTTTATCAGTGTTTTTGCAGTAAGCAAGATAATTGTCCTCACGGATCTCATCCCGGTTGCTGCAGGGAATCACATTGTTACTTTCATCTTCCACCGAAGAAGGATTGGATAGGCTGCTACAGTTGGTTGCTGGACTCTGGCTTCTTTCTACTACCAAGGTCTTTGCACTGGGGCCTCCATCCCTATCACCGCCCATCTTGAACCTAACTTCACATCCCCCCAACTCCCTAGTGTTATCGAAGGACACAACCTTGAAAAGATACTCAGTAGAAGGAGCTAGACCTGAGAGTGAAAACGTTGTATTTGGTGCAAACAATATACAAGTCGGTTCTGGTGGATAACTCATATCGTCAACTTTTCGATGCCACAAGGAATAACCAACGACATTTCTGAGTGAAGCAACTTCAGAATCCAATATTAAAGTAAGAGATGAGGTGCAGACATCGTCGAATCTGATAATGTTTGGAGAAATCAATTTGAAATCTGCAAATTTTGAAATCCATGTAAGAATGGAAAGGTTACCACGCTTCGAACCAATAGCCATAATGTGTCCAGTAACAAATGGATAAGACAAAAAGACAACAATTTCATAACTAACAAGCCTCTTGAATAAAAAAATGGCAACATGTATAACAAGAAGACTGGACAACCTGGCACGCCACCATTTATTAATGGAAACATGTAGGCAAAGCTCAAAAATTAGTGTCAGTGCAAGTCAACCATTCATCTTGTTACACAGGATCACCAACTCATCTCAGGATCATGTAAAACCCTTGAGTAGTATTTTGACATCATAGTGCAATGTAAAAGATGACCTTGGCTCAGAGGATTGGATAAACTATGGCAGACATTTTCTGAAAGCATGGAATCTAGAGCCTCCACAGCAAAAGCACAGAGTCTCTGCACCTCTGGTCCTGAAGAAAGCCTGTTGACAATGCCCCTGGCCGTCTTCACAGGTGACCCAGTTAAAGGACCTACATCCACCTCAAGCTTCTTTACTGCTCCATCCACAATTTCATAAAGCTTTTGGTAACATTTGGCACCAGCAATAAGCTTTTGGCTCAACGAAACACGATAGCACAATATGTCAACTCGCCTGGTATCTTTTGCAGTCAATAGTTGTTTTCTCCAGCATCTGAAGAAAATCAACAGATTTCACTAAGATAATATTTTACCTTTCTATGAGAACTGATGTATTATGTAGAGCCTTGGATGTACCTTGAACATGAGTATTCCATTCGCCTTTTTTACATGACATTTTAATGGAGAACCATATTGTCATGGTTAGAGCCATTTGAAAAAATCGTTGCAAGCTCCAAAATGATATTAAAGGTCATGACTTTTCCCATATTTAACAGAGCAAGAAAATGAGAAGAATAACTACAGTGACGTTCTCTATTTCTTTAATGGATCCATTCAAGATGACATATTTCTCTATCGCCAGGGAGAGACCTACCAAGGGACAAGTGGGTGCATCCCAATAAACATTACTATTTGTGCTCCCTCCCTCCCTCTCTTATGTTCTGGTTCATATTGAGGGCAATACTAGGGGAAGATGAAAACAAAAAGTTAATGTGGGTGAAGATGGTAAAGAAAGATAAGATAGCATGAGCAAGCATGGATTTATGATGGGACCAGTGGGGGCAGTGGCCCCCACTGATTTTTTTTTTTTACATTTTTTCCCTAAAAATTGGTCATATTTATGCTTAAGCCCCCACTAAAATAGATTTTTTATGCTTATGCTTCTACTGAAATTTAGAATATCACTTATCTGTCCAAGAAAAAAAAAAATCAAGTCCGCCCCCACTCATAGAAAATTCTAGATCCGTCATTGAGCATGAGGTGACGCTATGGTCTTAGACAAAAAGTATTCAGAGTGTCATACTTTTATGTAATAGAAATGAATAATAAAGAGAGAAGAAATTGAATCTTCCTAGTTCATCATGAGGGTTTAACATTAGAAAGGCAGAAGAAATTGATTTTGCCACTTTAGTTTCTATTTATTGGGATTTTTGTTGAAGAAAAATAAATTGCAAGTGAAATGGATTCAGGTGATACTTAAATTCAAACAGCTTTAGGACTGTCTTGCCCAAGCAAAGTGATTCTTGTGTTTGGAAACAACTTCTGGAAGGGACTATTTATTCTGACTTAGTTTATAATATTGGAGTTGGTATGCAAGTTAATTTGGTTTTTGATCCTTGGTGTGATGGGAGTTCTTTGCTTCAAACGTCTGGTGTTATACCATTTATAATGATTGACCAAAAGACACTTGTTTCATCAATTTGTTTGATGGTAATTGGCCTTGTCCTGTTGGTTTCCCTCTGCCTGCCAAAGAGTATATTGAAAAGCTGAATTTGAGGAATTATACAGATGAGCCTTGTCGATAATATGGTTCCAAAATAATGCTGCTTTACCCATGGAAGCTCTCCCCAGCCTGTGACTACTGCAAATCCTATGATATGGGATTGTCTATATGCTTTAAATATGAACTTATTAGATTTGTCAGCCATCTTCTGTGTTTGATGATAGCTGATAATTAAGGTTCTTTGTAAGGGTTTTGGTACTTTAGAAATTTGACCTCTTCCATTTTCAATTTCTACCAAGGAGGTATGCCTCCTATATATTTTGTACTTCATTTATTTCTTATTCATAAAATTTCCCATTCAGGAAAAAGAAAATTTGAACTATATGGATGCTAAGTGAATGTCCTACTTTAAGAGGTGGAGATATAAGTCTATACTCAGTACATTCTGCGTTCGGCACATTTATTTCACTTTAAGTCTTCCATTGACGTAAGAAGTGGAGCAATAGCAACCTCCACTTCTTTAGTATAATTGGCAACAAAAGAATCATCATCTTGCCTTCACCCAACAAAATCATTTTTTATAACAAATGACATGTTCTAAGTAAGAGAGAGAAGATTCTAAGATATGATGTGGAGCAACAAATGCAACGAACCAAGAAGAAATCACAAATCAAGACACAAAAGTAAACACGTCACACACAAGATATTTATGGTTTAACTTAAACAACTCTACGGCCACGGTGAAGATTTATCAGAAGATTTCATTATACAATAACCAGGTAATTACAATTCTCAACCCCCAAACCCTCTCACTATCTTTCCGCCAATTTTTACCGTCTCACCTTCCACTCCAAATCCTATACGGCCTTATATATTGGTTATAGAGAATAATAAAAAGGGTCCACGCAGTTTTGATATATTGAGTGAACCAAAAATAAATCAAGAAACACAACAATAAAGCAAACACGCCACGCACAAGGAACAAAAATATTTAGCAAGGTTTGATGCCAAATGTGTCTACATCCATTGTGGAGATCAGGCAAAAGTTTGACTACACCATAATCAAGAGACTACAAGTTTCGGCCACAACCTTAGCTCTCTCTCTATATATATATACCTACATTATCTCTTTTCTGCGATTTTCAGTGTTTCAATCTATCCAAATCCAAACCATAGATGCTCTTATATGATAGACCACAAGAGAGTCTTAAATAGGGCCCAAAACCTGCAAGGAAAAAAGGGGTAAAAGTTTTCATTTAAACTGGCTCGCAAAAAACAACTCGGTCCAAACCAAATTCAGGCCACAACATCACAAAATACATCGCGCAGTCTCAACATCAAGCTGCTCAAGCTTCAAGTCATACAGAGCAACCATAATAAGTAACACACTAAGAATTAATCAAATCAATACTGCATGAGATTCTCTTTAAACTTCAACTTCATTGATTTAAAGGACTTCATAGTAAGGACCGCCTTGATTTATTTATTCATGCTGAACATGAAGAGGTTACAAAAAATTAAAGAAAAATACGAGCATTGGTGAAGTAAAAATCAAAGGTGTTAATCAAATGGCAAAAGCAACAAGTTTATGATTATACGGTTATACCAGGGTGCACCAATCGCAATTTTGATTCTACACTAATCCTTCTGAAGTACCCAATCACCTGCAAACCCGATATCAATAACATGTTATTCTTAATTAACTTCATAAAGAACACGTCACTTTTGAAACATACTTTATGGAAGCACGAAGGCTATAAGAGATTACTGGCAATGGCATTCTTTCAAACGTTGTCGTTCACTACTTTAAGCCTGCAGTTCTCCTGTTCAAGCCAAGCTATAATAGCCTTTTTAAATTTCCTTTATATAAGTAACATAAAAATAAAATTTTGTAATGAAATCTTAACTGAAATCTACATATAGAACGCCAGAAGCATCCTTTCAGCATAACAACATAAAGTACCCGCCCAAATATATGCTTCGTTTTCCATTTTCGGGTCCACCCAACACAAAAAATAAAAAGGGAAACAAACCTATTTTACAGGTTAAGGAAGATTATTCCTTCAAAAACATCAAACTCAAAGCAGAAAAGACAATATCAAGCAACATGAAGCTGTTAACCACCCAACTACTCTAAAAGCTTATGTTGTTAGAAAGGGTGAAACTTTAATATTTGATCCTTCAACACGCCCCCTCACGGGTGGCCTGATTTTTGGTCCAACACTTGAAACAACTTTTTCAACTTGGGTGACAGTGAGGTTTGAAGACAAGGCTTCCTGCTCTGATACCATGTAATCTCTTATTGAAGCTCATACAACTTTGCAAAATTACCAACTAAAGAATACATCTCTTCCACAGCCTTTCATAAATCTTTTGTTGTTTTCACAAACAAAAATATATTATTGATTTGTGGTTGCATTGACTGCAACAAAGACGTCATCACTCATTGAATTTAGAATCACCTAAGAGGAATACTTAACAGTCCCTTCAATATGACCGAGCATCCTACAACCCATGAAATGCATACGAGCAGATTGGTCCCACTCCATATTATTGGTCTCATCCAACTTAACTGTGGTAATACACATGCATGGATGGTGATCACTACTACCACCCAACACCGGAGTCACACGAGAAGAAGTTACCTCACACACCTCAGTAACAGAACAATAGATGTATAAAGAACCACCTCTCTACGGAAAAAAAAAAAAACCCACCACCAATATAGAAACTATCTTCTGAGATGCATGCAAGAATGCGATCACACGATCACCAGGAAACCCTAGAAAACAACATGGTATAACACACCAGAATCATAAACGACAAAGAACAAGGTGTTGTTGTAGAGGAGAACCACGCGAACACTAAAATTTCACCAACTGAGAGATGCGAACACCGAAAAAACACCAGTTGCACATGCCTTAGTTGGATCAGCGAAAGTTGTGGAAGGGATTACCAGTACTCTATTGGAAACAACTCCCATCTAGGGTTCTTCTTCAAAACCCTTCACACCAATTATACAAACTTTTCCTAGAGTTTCAACCACATGCCCTAGGGTTTAGACACCACATTCCGATACCGTGTTAACCACCCAACTACTCTAAAAGTTTAAACTTTAATATTAAATCCTTAATCAGAAACACTAGGAGTAAATGTTCCATTATGACCTCAAAATGATATGAATGTGACATACCTAAGGCACCTTTAACCACAAATCATTTGTTGGCAATTTAATAAGTTCGTCATAGTTTTTTCTCATCCATCAAATAATTATAATGTCTTGTACACATATGATGAAAAAATCTCACTTCCTTACGGTTATTATTATACTGTAGAACTGATTTTGTTGTTTCTTGTAAAAGCTTTTCATCATGTAAGTGAGTGCCGAGATGCACCATTTAAATCTCAAGTCCAAATCAACTCAATATAATTGTCAACCATCATGTATGGAGATATCCTTCTAAATCTTCCTGCCAAAAGGAACATACAAAAACAACCAGATTAACATATATCCTGATCTTTAACCTCGAGTGATTACCTCTACAAATCATGTACTAAAAAGGAACGAAATTCCATAGTTTTCTCAATTAGAAGAAATAGATCTGAAAGCACAACAGATGAACATTTATCCTCTCTCAAGTTCTGCATATCATAGTGTTTTCATCCCACACCAATCATGCGGAACCTAAATCTGGTGTTCATGGATCAGAAGGTTCTACCATCTACCTATCAACATAGCAATACCATTTATGCACGGGATTGAGAAAAGGATAGATAATATCACAATTGAAGATCTAATATGAAACCAACTGTAACCAAGTTTGTCTTGGATAAATTGTATTTGGGTGCAAAACTAAATGTAGTGAAAGCATTTCCTCTTTAAAAATCTAATCCAAGAGGCTTTTCTGGGTTGATATGCAACCCACGTATAACAATCTCATTATCCATACATTAAAAAGATAAAGCAGAAAGAAAAGGCCAGCTACCCCCGCAAAATGCAGCCAAACGATCTCCCTATAACTCCAAATTTTTGTCTTACTCTTGTTTTAAGGACACAATTTTCCTTTTTATTGGAGTTAAGAACTTGACCCATGGACAACCACATGTCATCCTCTGATCCATGCTAAAAATAGTAGATGATGTCACCAAAATGTCAGGTATACTTCCACCATCTGAATTATGGAAAGAATTTGGCCCAAGTTGGTATATAATTCACACTACAGCATTACTTCTACAGATCAGTACCAGAGCTCTTTCCATTACTGTCAGTCGGTCACCCTCTTTATATAACAACCCACTTTCATACCACCAGCATTAACATCATAGTCTTATGCATTAATTTGGTTCCAATACTGGCAAGCCCCAGTTAAACACATCCGACCGTCTACTGAAACATTATGACACACAAACATAACACAGTAAAACACAATAGAAACTTCAAATGAGGGGGAGGAGGAGAAGGGGGGGGAGGGGTGATGGTGCAAGACAGGTTCAGAAATCATATAACTAGCAGAACATATCCTCATACTAGGGATCAATAGTGACTATAACACATCACCCTGCTTGTCCGAGTTGTCATCATCGTTGATAGTACACCAATTTCTATTTTTGTGCAGCTGTATTCAGGAGCACACTACCCTCCCGAGCGCTTTCTAATAAAAATATTACTTCTCAGGGAAAAAATTAAACAAAGGAATTTGGCTACATGTATTCTCTGTCTCTTCTGTTCTATCGCCCACCATATCACCTACAATGTTTAACTTTCTATGCCAATAGTAATCATTTCATGCCATGTAATATTTTGTAGCCCTCTCCATTTCTTTCCTTCTATGAAAACTGTTGAAGAATATTATTGAGGAGAGATTGAAGACTTGACTTGATTGATTTGGTTGATTTGATAGCATAATTAGTGAGATATGATTTCTAATTCCTTACTTGTAACTGCCTATTTTATTATGACTTGTTTACCACTTCTTCTCTCCTATATATAGAGGTAGTGGTTCTATTGTAATAGATATTTTAAGCAATACAGAATTCTTATATCCTCTCTCTTTTTACTCTCTCATATATTCTCACATGGTATCAAAGCATCTTTTCTTCTCTCATCCCTGACGGTGATCTTTAATTAAAATATTTATATATATATATTATATTCTCGGTGGGATTTGTCTTTCACCCCACCACAACTCGTTTCGGATCTTCGGATCATCTTGTTTTGGGTCTTCGAATCAACTCGTTTCGGATATTCGGATCAACTTGTTCTGGATCTTCAGATCAACTTGTTTTGGATCTTCGGATCAACTTGTTTTGGATCTTCGGATCAACTCGTCTCGGATCTTCGGATCAACTTGTCTCGGATCTTCTTGTTTTGGATCTTCGGATCAACTCGTTTTGGATCTTCGGATCATCTTGTTTTGGATCTTTGGATCAACTTGTTTTGGATCTTCGAATCAACTTGTCTTGGATCTTTGGATCAACTTGTTTCGATTTTTCGTATCAACTTGTGTTGGATCTTTGGATCAACTTATCTTGAATCTTCGGATTTACTCGTCTCGTACTCCAGACAACTTCGTTTTCGGTTTCAAGTTGGACAAACTAAGATCTTTGTGTCCAACTTGTGAAGGGTTGTTGAAGAATATTATTGAGGAGCAATTGAAGACTTGACTTGATTGATTTGGTTAATTTGATAGCATAATTAGTGGGATATGATTTCTAATTCCTTACTTGTAACTACCTATTTTATTATGACTTGTTTATCACTTCTTCTCTCCTATATATAGAGGTAGTGGTTCTATTGTAATAGATATTCTGAGCAATACAGAATTCTTATATCCTCTCTCTTTTTACTCTCTCATATATTCTCACAAAAACAAACTTCCTATTCTTAGAGCATCAATAAGTGTCCCTATCCATTTCTTACCTTCTACGGAAATTAAATTTCATCTTCGTATCGGCGCATCTATAGCTCCACGGTGCATGTAGTCAAACCATCCAATTCTACTCTCTTACATTCTCAGTGACACCCAATTTTTCTGTCACACTTCATCAGTGACCCTACCTCTTCTAGTCAATCCGACATTCCATATTAGCATTCTCACTTTTGCCACACAAAAGGACTGTTCTTGTTTCACTTAGCCCACGTTAGCAAGGAGCAAAACCCATAATCCAAGTAACTAAGATCATGGTTTTGAGTATGATTTGGATTTTAAATCGAGAATTGCTGCATTCGGCAAAGAGCCTGTTATTTGTGAAGCAAGCTTGGAAAAAAAATTCCAACCTTGGTAGTTTGACACTATATGTGAACGAAATAAAATAGAGAACAAAGGAAAGGAGGTAATAAGGGTAAGAATTTACCCGAGCAAATCATTCACTTTCCCACAGGATACACAACTAAAGGTCCCCTTAAATCCTGCACTCCTCCCATCCTTCGCAATGCCTGATCTTTCATGCCTTAAAGCACATTCTAGATGGCACGACATTCCACATGTATCACCTTGATAAGGTGGGTCTGAGTTGCAAGTCAACCACAAGCTAGGGTCCTTGTTGTCATCATACAGATAACAGATGCAGCACGAACACCTCTTGCAAAATGCATTTTCTCGACTTAATTTAGCTCTACACACCAAATTTTTGCAATGTACAGGATCACCTAACTCACTATCAACATTGCCGCCCAAAACATTATTCTGTGCAATGGGTAGTCGATTCGGGTGATCAGATTTTCTGTGTCTCTTGGAAGTCCTTTGGCCAATTACAGGTGAAGAATGTGGTTCAAGGTCTGTTGCAGTCTCATGCTCCTGTGATTTCTTTTCAGACACAATTTTCAGAAGGTTCTCAATGATTTTCAACTTTGTCAAGCCAGTATATTTCCTTTCCTTTCCCATCTCAGCACATAGAATTTGCAAGATCTCCTGCCGACTCCATGACTGTAGCATTTCGGGAGCACCATTTGACCACTTCGATAGCTCATACACAAGTTCTCTCTTTTCCTCCATAGTGAAGGTAGTACATTTTGATGGATCAAGCACAACTCCTGAAGTCAAAAAAGATAAGATTTAGGGTATTACAAATTAGTCTCAACAAGGAATTTAGCATATCAAAAGAGGAACATTTCTACAGAATCACTCCTAATTTTGAATAAAAATATGAACAGGGATAAAAGAAAGTAAATAAGGATATTGAAGGGATGAGGTAAACATAATCTGTATACAAAATAAGATGATTTTCAACATATGCCCCTGAACCAAAAATTTGAAATCCTCGGAATCTCTCCCTTTTCCCAGCTAAACTAAGCTTTTTGAGCCCATAATCCCTAAAAAGAATTTAAAAAAAATTACCAGAAAGTTAATTCCGAAACAAGCAAGACTTTTGAATGAAAATAATATTGTTTATGCATAAAACTATTCAAATTTGAATGGAAAGTATGCCATCAAATTTGTATCAATTATGGAATAATCTATGTTAATAAGAAAAAGGGCTTCTTCTCCTTCCCCTTCTTCAAATTCCGATTCATATTTTTCATAAAGAAATCCCTGATCAAGGATAGAACAAGATCCATTTTATGCATTATGTATGCTTCAATAAGATATGGCATTATAGTCATTTATGAAAAAATTGAAGGTAATGAGGAACCTTGCAACCAAAAGTGATAGTTTAAGAGATTTGTTGCACAAATAATAGTCAAGGAAGTTATTTTCAAATTTGACCATAGTTCAGGGAATTTTTGCAATTGACCCTAAAAATAAAGGGTAAATTGCAGTAAACACCTTGAACTGTGTCCTAATTTGTAAATAACCCAATTGATTATAATTTGTGCAATAAACCCCCTACTATCACCTTTTATTGCAAAATACCCCAATGCCTTGGCGGTTTTTCATAAGTTAGCACAATGTCCATTCTTATTGAATTACACTTGATGCATTTTTCTTACTAACATAGCTCATGAAAAAAATTGATACTAATTTGACGACATATTTTACACACAAATTTGTTCAAATTTAAAAATAATTTTTACAATGAATTGATTAAAAGATGATTTTAAGTAGTTTAAGTAATATTTAAATTGCTCTAAGTACTCAATACTATTTATATCTAACAAGAGAAAGAATGTGCCCATTATTTAAGTAATTTATTAGTTCTTCATAAGAATATCCTACAATGTATTTTTTTTCAGGATAAAAAATTTTAAACTTAAGGTAACGAGTCTTATTATTTAGATTCAAATTTTCAATAACAAGTAAATTATTTTAAGAAGAAAGTAGTTACAACTTGCAACTTTATATTTATCATTTGAGGATATTTTTTTTCTCCCTAAATCATTTGAGGATATATTAGTATAATTAAAATAATAGACAATTTAATAAGAAGTGTAACATAGTCTTATGTAATGGATTTGGGGTTGATTGCCAACGGTTATAGATTATATTGACTACTAAAATTATTAAAATTTCATAACCTATGTATTATAGATTATTTGACAATTATTGGCTCTATTAAATTTGTTAAAAGAAAAGAAAGAGATAAAAAAATGTTCATAGTAGTTATATTAAGATGTAAGTGCAAAAAAAAAAAACTCCCTACACTATTAATATAAATACTCCTTTTTATAAATTGTTTGATTATCTGAAAATATAAGTCTGTATTTTTTAATATTTTTTTATTATGTTATTATGTTGGGACGAAAAAATGCAGAATACTACTACACACATAGATAACAGACAGACAGACAACACTATATATATATATATATATATATATGTGCGCGCACTTGCAGTCTTGCAGATTAACTGAAAACTTTGTGACCCATCATCATTAAATTATTAAGGAAAAAAAAAAACTTTCTGCACATCAAAAGAGCTAAAGGAAGAACAGTTTTGAACGGTCAAGCTTGCTCTACCATTAAATTTCATAAAATTACAAAATGAAAGGGGAAAGAGACCAAACAGAAAAGTTACCCTCGAGAGAAGAAGAATCCATAGCCGCCGTTGTTCAATAGCTACTCACCCTTGGGCCTTTGCCCATAACACTACCACCAAAAGCTCAAGTTTTCTGACCCTAAATTGAAAAGGAAAAAATCAAAACTGAATATTTCATATATCCTTACATGAAAATAAATCAAATTAAAGAATAAGGAATACAAATACCAATAAAAGAGGCTTGAAATATTGCCCCTATTACAGAATCCACGACTAGCTGGCTCCTCAACTGGGATTTTCAGGACCCATTCGAGGTGAGAAGAAGATAGAGACTGTGAGAGGAGGCTTCGCTTGGATTGATCTTTCGTTGATTGATGTATTTCGAAGAAAATAAAACAGAAAGCCCATTTATACCCCACCTATTCTAGTCGTGCCAACGAGTCGGGTGCTTCCTGCTCTACAAAAAAATATGACTGAAACTTATTACTCCCTCTCTCCCAGTTCAATTTTGAACAAATAACCCAGTCTCAAAAATTTCCTATACTATCCAATTTGAACGATTATCCTAGGAATACACACGGTTTGATTTCGTACGTTTCGTTTTCTTAAATCAAAAAATATATTTTCGGAATCAGAATTTTACCATATTACTTCATCATCAAAAGTAATAAATAAGGTTATTTGAGAAAAATCTTTTGTACCTTCGCAGAACCCCCATTTATTACAAAATGTGTATATATATTTATCATGTTTTCAAAATATTGCAACTTACCCAATTTTACTTTAAAATAATATAAAATCTCTTAAATACCCCTTCTAACCAAATAAAAATAACAAATATTAAATAATGTATAATAAAAAGATAAAGATTAAATAATTAAATAAAAATAAAAAAATTGAAAGAACCAGCTTAATTTTTTTAAATCATAAATAAATAAAAATAAAAAGTTTTTAAAAAATATGCTTAATTTTTTATCAATTTTTTTAATATTTTTTAAAATAAAATTGTAATTCTTTTGTTGATGACTTTCTTAAATATATTTTTTTATAAACATATTTTCAGTTTTTTGTTTTTGTTTTTGTAATTTTATTTTATTTTTAAAAAAAAACTAAACTGGATTAATTTTTTAATCAAATATTAAATAAATAAATAAATAATTGAAAAAAAATGTTATTGTTTTGTTGATGATTTTCATAAATATATTTTTTATAATCATATTTTCTGTTTTTTTTTTGTAATTTTTGTATTTTATTTTTAAAAAAGAAAAAACTTATTCTAAGGGTATTCAAGACAATTCATGTCATAAAATGGGCAAAATACACATATTTTCGAATAATAGGATCTCAAAGAAACACATGGGTGTTATACTCACTATATGCATACTATAGGGAGTTAAACGCTTCCGACCTTAATAAATATTAAGCATTATCAAATTCAAAAAGAAAAAAACTTACATATATAAATAATGAACCTTCTTTCAAACTGAATGGCGAATTTTGACATTATATCCTAAAAGAGTAATTGTTTAGTAAGAAGAAGAAAATATAGAGAGAAACGAACATTTTATAAAAAAAAAATATACCCAAACCGGTGGTGACTGAGAGGGGTTATGGTGGTTAGAGGCGGGAGTGAATGTGAGAGATGATATAAGCAATAAAATATAGGATTTTATTATATATGCGTGTAATATTTTTGTTTGGATATTATAAATTATTCCAAGGAACTTATGATTTATTTAACACATTAATTTGTATTTATTTGGTATTATAAAATTGTGTGAACATAGAATTTTATTAAATATATATATTTTTAATAGGTGAGATTTATTAATATATATAATTGGTTCAGTTAAGTTCGGTTCGATTCCGGGTAGTCTGAAATCGAAACGAAACCAAATTATAACGGTCCACTTTTTGAAAACCGGAGAACCAAATCAAACCAATACAAAACCGAAACCGAAGCATTGGTTCGGTTTGGTTTAGACCAGTTCTACGGTTATTTTGTGCACCCCTAATTACCCCATGTGTCAATCACAGGCTAACTTTGTTAAGTGGTGTCACATGAGCGGCACACGAATGATTTGAAGCTTATTTTATTCCCAATATGCCCCTCTATGTTATTTTATAATAAAAAAAATCCCAAAACTACTTATACTTTCAATTTTGATCAATTAACCCCCTATAGTATCCAATTTTATCAATTACCCCCCTATTCGTCAATTTCAGGCTAACTTTGTTAACGCAAGTGAAAAATTACTAAAAAAATTCTTAATAAAATGACGTCATTTAAAAATATATAAATGTTCTTATAAATAATTCCAATATTACCCTTATTTTTAGTAAAAAAAATCTTCAACAAACTCTAATAAGCAAAATGAAACTTCCATCTAGAATCACCATCACTCGCAACACCTCCAACGATCTAAATATTATATTTGTATCTCAAGACTTTAGATATTGATGTTGCTGTAAATTTTTCTATATGCACTTCCATTTTGTAGTACTGTATTTTTCATCAAAGTTTCTTTCTCAATTTCAAAATATCATCCATGACCTCGTATTCTATGTTTTTACTGTCTTGAACAGAGCTTATTTGGTGTATGTTTGTTTGGCCTTTGTAAATGCCCAAAAGTGCACAACACAAGAATTCAATGTCTTATTCAGTTTTGGCTTTTTCTTTATATACATTTTCTTTTTGGGCTTTTAGCCCATTAGGGCAACACACTTTGCTTACATCATTATCTATGTTTTTAAAGAAATATATGCTGAAATGGGCCTAATCTTCGGGCTTTTGATAACCTTGTTGGGCCATCAGCCTGATGGGCCTAATGCTTGATGGGCTTCAGTGGGCCAGGAGATTTCCACACTTACACAGGCCCTCTTCTTGGTGGTGGGCTTTCAGGCGTTCAGGCCCATTAACAAGAAGGTAGGGTGGAAAGCCAGATACATTACCCCTCTCGGGGTGACGTGGTAGGCTATTTAATGTGACGGCTGTATCACCATCTGATTGTTTGAAACTCATGGCTCGGGTGGCCTCGATTGGCGAGAAGGGGGCTGAGGAGGCGCACGTGAAACGGCGTGACGTTTCGCTTCTCATGCACACGATTTTTCGAGCACTTTGGCGACCTCTAAAAATACCCATTGTATTTGTTGAATAGTCATTTCATTTCAAAGCCAATAGCTCTTAGAAAACTCTCTGCAACTTGAGTTATTCGCTTATCATTGCCAGAATCCGTTCATTCTTCCAGGAAAACTCACGAAATCTCATCGGGATTCATCTTAGAGTAAGTTCTCTTCTTTCAGCTTTCCTACCTTTCTGTCAATATGTCTGATAGTGACGACACTCGGTCGGGTAGCGACCGTCTCCTCTCTTCTGTGGATCCAGATGCTTTCCTTAGCTCTCCATCGGTGGAAGTGGTTAGGACAGTCGGATCTAGTTCTCCTAAGGTTAACCAAAATGTTGCAGCGGGTGGGGATCCGGCTGCAGGGAGATCAGGAGATCAATTTTATGCCGACCCCTCCCTCCTGCACATAGGGTAGAAATGGTACTGAAAATACTGAGGGTTAAGTACGGGATACCCGATGGTGTGATCATTAAGAATTATCCCAAAAAATACGACTTCAGGAAAGGGGAGGGAGTCATGGATCATCAGATCTTGCTATCAGCCTTCCACCTTCAGGTTCTTAGATTCCCGGTCCACCCTTTCTTTCTTTATACCCTGTCTACCTTGGGTCTGGCTCTGCTTCAAGTGGGGCCTAACTTCTTCAGGATCATGGCTATGTTCCTGATAATTAATCGGGAGATGGGTCTTGATCTTGGTCTGGCTGAGCTCCTGTTCTGTTACAAGATACAAGACCAGAAGGACTGTAGGGGTCGGTACAATCTTTTTCCTTTAAATGGGGGAAAGATTTGTGATGGCACTAAGAAGTCTAACAAAGGGTGGAAGGAAAGAATGATCCTGGTAAGCGGGAATTGGAGGCTTCTTGGCTCAGCCGGATTCAAAGTCCCCAGTGAATTCGACAAACCTTTATTCCCTTCCTTCAAACCATTTCATAGGGGGTCGTACTATTGCGAACAATGCAATGATAAGTTGGGCCTTCAAGTGCTTGAGTTTCTAGGAGCACCTGACCGCTTTAAAACTCCAACTTACATCACATCCCGGTTTGATCTCCTTAAATCTAAAATTTAGGGACAACCCCTGAGGATGTGTAACAGTTACCTGACGGGTTCTAATTTACAAGCATTATTAACAGAAGGACATAATACCATGCTGAGGATCCCGACACCGTTCCTTAAGAAGAAGGCCAAACGAGTAACGGGGCCTTAATCAAACCCTTTGGCACCGAAAAAAGCCAAAGACGATCAGGGGTCTCAGAGTACTCCAGCTGCTTCCTCTGGGGCAGTCGCTCCAGCACTGATGGGAAATGTTTCAGCTGCTCCACCTCCTCCTTTGGGAGTAAGTACTGGCGAATCGCCCATTATCCTTTCTTCGAGGGAAATACCTGTTCCTAGATCCCGACCAATCGAGGGGGGAGAGTCCAGTCTGACAAGAACACATCATCACCGATTTGAGGATCCAGCCATAGTTTCTGATCGATCAGTTAGGCCCCGCTTGACTACAACGTCTTCGCCAAGCATAGTGGCGGAGACTGTGGTTGTAATGAATGATGAGCGACCTGTTCCATGGGCACCGAAGATAATACTTCTGGGTGGTGATTTCTTGGTCAGGGGATCTGAAACTATTGACAATGGTGTTGCCCTTCGGGTAATGGGTTTCAATATCTGGACCCCTGCAGACCAAAAGAAGTTGAAGCAGGTGGATCGGGAGGATTTGGCCATGTCTAGTCCGGAGATTGCTATGAAGGTACGTTTTTGACACGATGTTCCTTCAGTCGTAATTTGTAATTCTTCATATTAATTATTGATCTATCTAACACTTGCATTTTGGCAGATGTTTTACTTGACCCAAGCTTACAACGCAAAGATGGAAGATGACACTAGGTTGCTCAGCAAATCTAATGAGCTTCTGAAGATGAAGGAAGATTCAAGGCAAAAGGCTGCCACCTTGTTATCAATAGCCAATGAAAAGTTAGAGGTTCAGACTAAGAGGGCAATCACTGCGGAGCAACAGCTTCAGGCTGCCCAAAAACAGATCAAGGAGATGGAGGCGGTCCGGCGGGCCCTATTCACAGAAGCGGAGGCCCTGAAGACTGAGAATGAGGGCCTGAGGACCTCCAAAGCGAAGCTTCTAGAGGAGAAGGTTGAGACTGAGCATCTCCTGGCAGTGGAGAGGTCAACGGTGGAGATGTGCCATCAGGGTGGAAACCAGATGTACAAGCGCCTCTGCAACACTACCCAGTACATGATCGGGTACGGATAGAGGACATGCTTCAAGGACATCCAGAAACCTGTTGAGGAGAGGGACTTCGCCTCAGTGGAGGAGCTGGATGAGTCTTTGGGCATTGTTCCGCCGTATGATGATCCGGTTGGAGGTCCCGATGACATTCGCTTCTGTGAATTCCTCACCAAGCCTCTTCCAGGGTCCACATCCGACTCTGACCCTTCTGTCCCCGATAGGACTATTGTTCCTGTTAGCTCAGATGCAGTGGGCACTGATGCTGGCACTTAGGATTCTTCATTTGTGAAACATAAACATTTTGTAAGCCTTAGCTACTGGGGCCCATTTTTGAATGAAAAATCATGGTTCCTGTCTAGTTGACTTTTTTTTACTTAGATTTTATCCAAAAAGTACTGTGTTTTTTCTGGATCAGTGTTGTGTCTTTCGGGCATTTTAGGCCATGTGACAGACATATCAACACTTTGTTTATTTTTTACAAAATTGTTATCTCTTCAGGATCAGTGTTATCTCTTTCGGGCACTTCAGGCCAAGCGATAGACAAGACCACTTTATTTTGTTCTGCACTATTTGGATCTCCTCAGGATATATGTTGTGTCTTTCGGGCGTTTCAGGCCATGCGATAGACATGAACACTTTTTTTTTTTTGCAATATTTGGATCTCTTCAGGATTAGTGTTGTGTTTTTCGGGCACTTCAGGCCATGCGATAGACAAAGCAACACTTAACTTTGATCTCTTCAGGATCTGTGTTGTGTCTTTCGGGCGCTTTAGGCCATGCGATAGACAAAGTAACACTTGGTTTATTTTTGCAAACTTTGATCTCTTCAGGATCTGTGTTGTGTCTTTCGGGCGCCTCAGGCCATGCGATAGACAAAGTAACACTTGGTTTATTTTTATAAACTTTGATCTCTTCAGGATCTGTGTTGAGTCTTTCGGGCACTTCAGGCCATGCGATAGATAAAACAACACTTAACTTTGATCTCTTCAGGATCTGTGTTGTGTTTTCGGGCACTTCAGGTCATGTGATAGACAAAGCAACACCTGGTTTATTTTATATATTTTTTGTATCAGTAGATATTTATAAGCTATTTTGCCATAAAAATGATTTTTTATTGATCGGGTGCTATAACCTTTTTACAAAAAGATCAAAGTAAAAGTAAAACTTGGCCCTTTACGGGTAGTACCTCTTCAGGCGAGAGGCGTTCTGGGAGTTTGGTTTCATTCTGCCATCCATATTCCTTCGGACGCGGTATGCTCCGCGCCTGATGACTTCGGTAATGGTGTACGGGCCCTCTCAAGGCTCTCTGAGCTTGCCTACGAGCCCAATTTTTTGCCTAAAGACCATGTCTTCGACCTGGAACTCTCTTCTTTTGACTTTTTGGTTGAAGTGGTTTCGGACACGCTGTTGGTAGGCGACCAGCCTGTTCCCGGCAGCCTCCCTTATTTCATCTAGTAGATCAAGGTCGTGAGCCAGGTGCTGGTTATTTGGTCCTTCCACCCAGGCCTGGCTCCAGAGGGTTGGAACCCTAACATCCGTTGGGATCACCGCCTAAGTGCCGAATGCCATGGCAAAGGGAGTCTCCCCAGTGGGTTGTTTGGGGGTCGTTCTGTATGACCAGAGCACTTCGGGTAGCTTCTCGAGCCAGGTCCCTTTGGCTTCCTCAATTTTTTTGGCTAGGGTGTTGAATATGGTTCGATTTGTCCTTTTCGCCTGTCCATTCCCTTGTGAGTACCCGACAGAGGACGTACTCTGGTTGATACCATGCTTGGCAAAGAACACTCTCACCTCTTTGTTGTCAAGATTTGTCCCATTATCCATCATGATTGTCCTTGGTAGCCCGAATCTGCATATTATGTGGGTCCATATGAATTTGATGACGTGGCTACTCTTGATGGCGGGATAGGCTTCAGCTTCTACCCATTTGCTAAAGTAATCAATGGCCAGAAAAACATATGCATTTGACCGAATTGCCTTCGGGAGAGGTCCTATGATATCCATTCCCCATTGGGCGAATGGGTGCGGTACTATGGTGGGATGTAAGAACTCCGGTGGCCGATGGATAACATCTTCGTGCATCTGGCATGGTTTGCACCTTCAGACGTACTCTTCGGCATCCTGTGACAGATAGGGCCAAAATTATCCATGGGAGAATATCTTATGGGCAAGGGATCTACCTTCGAAGTGGTTCCCGCATGATCCACTGTGGATCTCCTACATCACTGCTCTTGATTCTGATGGCGTAATACATTTCAAGTAAGGACCTGAGAAACATTTTCGATAAAGTTGCCCGTTTATAACTGAATATCGGGCTGAATTCCTCCTGATATTGTGAGCTTCAGCTTTGTTCTCTAGGAGTGTCCCACTTCTTAGGTAATCCATCAGGGGATCCATCTAGCTGGGCTCCCATGGGATAAACATCACTTGTTCAGGCTCCTAAATATTTGACCTGATTATAAAGTCTACCAGCACAACCCGGGTCAGGTCCTCTCCGGCTGAGGATGCCTGGCCAACTAGGTGGTCAGCTACAGAGTTTTCGTTTCTCGAGATCTGAGTGAACGTTATTTTTTGAAAGCTTTATGTTTCTTTTAACACAAGTGCCCGGTAAGACTCCATTTTCGAATCTTTTGTCTCGTATTCCCCTTTAATTTGTTGAATGACTAGCTGAGAGTCGCTGTGTGTTGCTAGGGCCTGGATCTGGAGGCTTCGGGCTAATCTCAAGCCAGATACAACCGCTTCATACTCTGCCTCATTGTTGGTGGCTGGGAACTGCAGTTGCACTGACATGTAGAGGTGCGTACCATCGGGTGTCAGGATTTCCAAATCGATTCCTGATCCGGCATGACTGGCTGAGCCATCCATAAAAAGCTTCCAAGTGTCTGGCTTAGTCATCTGGTCGGGTTCTTCAATTTCGTCTTCGAGCAGGAAATCTGCCACTACTTGACCTTTGATGGAAACCCGGGGTATGTAAGTCAAGTCATATATGCCCAATTCAATGGCCCATTTGGAGATTATCCCTGAAAGATCAGGTTTTGACATAATAACCCGGAGAGGCGTGGCAGTCGGGACAATGATTGGATGAGCTTTGAAGTAATGCCTTAGTCATCTTTTCGCATTCATCAGTGATAGAACCAGCTTTTCTTGCCTGTTGTATCGGGTTTCTGCTTCAGCCAAGGATTTGCTGGTGTAGAAGACTGGCATCTAAAGGTTCCCATCCTCTCTGATGAGGGTTGCACTGGTCGACACAGGGGATACTACTAAGTACAAATGCAAGACTTCATCGGGACCCGGTGTGGATTAGATCGGGGGTTTGGTCATATACTCTTTTAACCTCGCTAGGGCTTCAGACTGCTCAGGACCCCAGACTTCCCCCTTCTTCGCCTTGATTGCCTGAAAGAATGGTCTGCATCGATCAGTGAGTCGTGAAATGAACCTGCTAAGGGCCACCACTCTTCCCGTCAAGATTTGAACGTCTTTATGTGTCCGGGGCTCCCTCATTTCCATCAGAGCCTTGACTTGTGTCGGACTGGCTTGGATCCCGGTTCTGTCCACGATCTGTCCCAAGAACTGTCCGGATGATACACCAAATGAGCATTTTTCTGGGTTAAGTTTCATGCCATGCATCCTGAGGGTGTCAAACACTTATCGAAAGTGGGTAAGATGGTCTTCCTTTTTCCTGCTCTTGACCACAGTGTCATCTATATAAGCCTTTATTACTGTACCCATCATCCCCTTAAAGATCTTGTTGACCAACCTCTGGAAAGTGGCACCTGCATTTTTCAGTCCGAAGGGCATAACTTTAAAACAATAAGTACATGTTTCAGTGATGAAAGATGTCTTTTCTTCGTCCATCGGGTTCATTTTTATCTGATTGTATCCCGAATAAGCATCGGAACAGAATTGTCTGTTTGTTCCTAGGACTCCAGGTTACGAACATCTTAGATGAGTCACGTACAGGATGACGACTGCAGGTTAACAGTTGGTCATATAGGATGATTACAAGGTAGCAGAGAGAGCTACGCCTGAGACTCATGTCTAGAAATGTAGGTAGACATGGACATACATCATCATTCTTATATCATTTCATGATATCAACTGGTTGAGACGTTGTATATGTATAAACTTGCTCTACGATTCTCTTACTGTTGTTATAGCTGGATTGATGAGTCTTCAGGGTGTCGAGTTATGGATCTCACGGGTATGTAGACCGAGACGAGATGTATATTTTATCTTTGTTCCAGGATGGGATCCAGTTTTGGTTTAGGGAAGAGCCAATTAGTCTCGCCAGTTAGGGCGGAGACAAAGGGCGTTTCCCTGCTGAGTATTATGAGCTCATTCCCCTTGTGTTAATTATTTTTAGGTTATATGACCAGATAGGGTCAGATGTGGTTGTTGTGATGTTGTTGGCATGTTGGGACCTACCGTTACGTTTTGTTGTTCAGGTCATGTTTAGGGCTAGTTTGCGTTTACCTTGCCCTTTTGGTTTAATATATTATTCTTTTGCCAGCTACGGGTGTAGTGGTCTATATCTATTGCCGGGTTGGCACGTACTTCAATTATGTTGGGTATTATCATGTACTTTTTAGACTATGCATATGTTGTGGGGCTTGGAGGGATGGTAGTTATGTTGTGTCATCGATCCCTGTCCATTGTGTTATGTTTGGGATGGTTTTTCCGTTGTTTAGGATTTATATATATTGAATTACAGGGTGTATGGAGTGGACCTTATCCACTGGGGCTTCCTGTACAAACGAAATTTTGCCCAATTTTTGTTAGATTTTCCAAGTGGCGCTTCAGTGATCCTAGACTCCAGTACGGGAGGTCTAGTGGATTTTAGGGCGTTATAACTTTAGTGGGGACCATTCATGACATGAAACTCGACATAATTATTGTTCGATAGTGAGTGGGAGTATTTGCATCTATATTATCTTATGTATTGTATCATGATTTAGTTAATACATGTGTGAACTCATAAATGCGTGATTACAGAGAATGGAGAATGTAAGAACATTTTTGTATATTGTTTATTTAAGGCATGTTCTAGACAATTACTATGTTGAGTGTTAGATAGGTCGGTTTGGTGTTAATTACGTCGATAAGCTTCATCAAAGGCAGAATCAAGCATTAAAGTAATGAAGAATCCAAGTGAAGCACGAAAGTGAGCATATTGAGGAAAAATGTCTCCTGGAGGGCGAAAATGACATTTTCCGAAGCTGTCACTTCAAGCAAAAACTATCGTGGGTTCAAGAGGGTCATTTTGGCACAGTTGTGAAGAAAAGTAGTTTTGACAAAAATACATACGCTTTCAGTTTCAAAAAGTGGCTGGAAAACACATTTCTACGCTTGGACCTATGCTTGAAGCGTAGCTACGACAAGTTTTTGCCAGATTTTGCCTACGATGTCCAAATTATTCGGGGTTGGTTTTATGATATGACCACGACTTATATACATCAAAGTGCGTTCTATATACATTATATTCACCAGAATATAGGATTTGGGTGAAATTACGAGAAAAGACAAACTTAGGATTTGAATCATCTTTGTCTATAAATACCCAAGTCTACAACAAGATGAGGCACGTCTTTGAGAGATCTCTGCAGTATTTTATCATTCATATTATTCTACAAAGATATTGATATAGATATAAAATATCATTGAGTGATTCTTCTAGTTCTCTCTTGTTTGGAGTTGATTCTAT
Organism: Cornus suecica; assembly: GCA_963922005.1. Taxonomy (NCBI): domain Eukaryota; kingdom Viridiplantae; phylum Streptophyta; class Magnoliopsida; order Cornales; family Cornaceae; genus Cornus; species Cornus suecica. Next base: position 70,044 of record OY998240.1, on the reverse strand, counting down.
CGTGTTTCTACATCGACGATCTTATACATGATTAAATCATATAGATTCTAAAAAATCTACACACCGTTGATTGCAACTTGGTTGCATTGATCCATTTGTGAAACGGAGCCGTCTGAGTGCGGAGATCGGAGCGAGAAGCTTCGTGGTTATTTGATCTATTGAGAAATAGAGCCGTCAGAGTACGGAGCAGAGTGAGAGCTTTATGGAGTGCGAGTGAATCTAGACTTTCAGACGTCGAGTGAAGAATATCAGATTACATCGGTTGTAAGTACTGTTTTCATAGAGTCTGTACAAATTCTCCGATTCATAGTGCATCAATACCCGAGTGTATCCGTGGTTTTTACTTGGAGTCTTTCCAAGGTTTTCCACGTAAAAATATCGTGTGTTTCTATTGCTTTATTTTCTGCACTTAGATTAATCTTTGCATGATTTATCTTGATAGGTAATTGGATTAAAATTGAATTTTCTGCAATTATTATTAATTTATCAGTAAATCCACAAAAATCCTATTCACCCCCCTCTAGGTTGTTTTCACTATCATCTAGGTATTTTCAATTGGTATCAGAGCGTGGTTGCCCCAATTTAAGTTAACTACCTAGGGTGAGATCGTGAACTTAGACGATGAAGATGCCTCGTGAAGGAGGTTCCATATCTAGATCCCCTTTGTTTAATGGCTCGAATTACACGTATTGGAAATCGAGAATGAGAGCGTTTTTGAAATCACTAGATGAGAGAGCTTGGTTGGCCGTAGAGGTAGGATATTCACCACCCATTGTGAAAGATGTTGTTACTAATGAATCTAGGACAAAACCATCGAGTGAGTGGACTACTACTAAAATAAATAGTGCTAGTTGGAATTCAAAAACTTTGAATGTGTTGTATAATGCGATGACTGCGTGTGAGTTTAAGAGAATAGCCACATGTGAGATTGCTAAAGAAGCTTGGGACATACTCCAAGTAACTCATGAGGGAACTTCAAAAGTTAAACAATCTAAACTCCAAATTCTAAATTCTAAATTTGAACAGCTTAGGATGGAGGATGATGAAGTTTTTGGTGACTTTGAGGCTAGGTTGACTGACATAATAACTAGTTGTCACAATCTAGGATAGTCTATTTCTGAGATGACCATTGTGAAGAAAATCCTTAGGTCTTTGCTTAAACATTTTCGGTCTAAGGTTACCGTCATATCTGAAATCATGAGTTTCAAGGAAATTAAACTTGAAGAGTTGGCTGATAATTTGAAATCGTATGAGATGGAGATGTGTGCTCAATCCTCTAAAAAGTCAAGCAACACAAAAGTGAAGGACATAGCTTTGAAAATCACTAAGGAAGGTCTTAGTGAGTCGGATGAAGAGGGTGAGAGTAAACCAAGTCAGTTTGACATGATCATGAAGCAGTTTCATAAGTTTTTAAAATCTTCTTGTGGTCAAGAATTGATTAAAGAACAAAATTTTGGAGATAAATCACATGATTCTAAAAATAGAAAAATCCAAAATATGAAGGATAAGTTTGTTCATAAAAATAAGAAATATCAATATTTTGAGTGTCAAGGATTCGGTCACATAGCTGCTGAGTGTGCTAATAAGTCGAAAAGAAAAAGGTTTGGCTGTTACTTGGAGTGATGGATCAGCTAGTGATTCGACGGATTCAGAGGTAGGAGATGAGATTGAAAATTTCACCATGTTTGTTGTACAAAGTAAAGAGGTCGGTGAAGTTGTTGCAAGTTGGGGCAATGTCTGAGGATGATGATTCTGAGGATAATGAAGATCGTGGGGATTCATATGAAGATGCATACAATAAATTGTATGAAAAGTCCGTGCAGGTTAGCAAAGTGTACTCAAAATTTTTGGTTCAATTCAACAATGTTTATAAGGAGAGACAGTCCTTAAGAGAAGAGTTGACCAATTCTGAACAAGAAAGGACTCAGACTTTGAATAAGGTAGATGGTCTCAATGAGGAATTAAACAGTTTAAGATTGGAATTGAGTGAGAAATCTACAAGGATTGAAGGTTTGGAAAAGGATGTGAAGGATGCTAACTCAAGTATTCATAGATGATCTAGTGGAATAAATAAGCTTGATCACATGTTGAGTGTAGGAAAGTCAGCAGGAAATACAAAGGGATTGGGGTTCAAAGGAATGAGTAATCCTGACATTATTTCTAAAACAACATTTGTTAAGGCTTTTCAAGTAGCATCTAGTTCTTCTCAAGGTAAGTCTGATAGGAATCTTAATGCTCGATATTATGCCAGAAAACCTATTGAGAGTAAGCCTCCCTTTACCTCTAGAGTCAATAAGGGTTCGAACAATGGTTTTCGAAGGTTTATCCCTGTCTGTCTTCACTGTGGAGTGAAAGGTCACATTCGACCCATGTGTTTAAAGTTAAGAGGGAAAACTTTAAAATCAGAGTGGAAGCGTGCAACTAAAAAAGGACCTAATGTTGAAAGTCAAATTCGGGTGTTGAGTGAAGAGGTGAAGAGGTTATCTAGGATAGCATATAGAACACCGTGAGTTAAACAAATGTGGGTTAGAAAATATGAATTACATTGTTTGGTTGCTCATACTGCATGTCTAGCACGTGACTCTAATTCTGAGAAATGTATTGATTATATATCCACAGAGTCTCAATCAATAGACATCTCTACAAAATCATTAGATTTTCAAAAGCATATGCATTTTAGAAAATCTAGTGGCATGTTATCATTAGGATAAATGTCTTCATATGTATCATTCTGGGAATATCTTGCATTATCTTTTATCCTAGAATTAATACATTATCATACATTTTGTATTATTTGCATGTTTATTTTTTATTATTATTATGCATGCATCATGTTTTGCTACTGTTAGGATTATTCATGCATGCATCATTATGAAGAAAAACAATTTTTATAAAATAGAAAAATTCTTAGCATGTTGAGCTTGGCTAAGGGTACAAATGGTTATTATATTTCACTCTATTCTCATATTTACTTTTCTTATTATGCTTATGAGAATTGGAGTTGTTAGTCTGATCAGAAGATATGAGTTATTCTTTTGACATATTTAAGTATTATTTTTAGAACTCATTAACTTTGGGTGCTCGTTTACTTCAGAGATGAATGTAATACTTGTTGAAACTTTTAGTCTTTTTCATCTAATCCGAAGTGATATGTAGGTTCATGAGTTATGCTAGATTGATCTATGATTTGAAATACCTTTTGCATGTTTATGAATATTGTGGTGATGTTGAAAAAAGGAAAGAATGAGATGTTTAAAATATAAAAATACAAAAAGTAGTTCTTCAATCTAAGAAATCGGGCCTCTTGCCTCAGTAAGCATTGAGTATTCGCATAAAAAGTGGAGAAGACTAATGAACATAAATCCCATGGAAGAAACTCGGGCCCAGTTGGTCGGGACTAAAAATCCTCGCTGGAAAGTCCAGAGATTAGAAAGACAAAAAGAGATATGGTGAAAAGGTTGAAAATATTAAATTATGTTTTCTTTATTTAGCAATAAGATCTAAGTTAATGATTTGACTTCTAATTTAGTTTTTGGACTGAAGTATCATCAAGATTAGTGAGAAGATTATTAGAATTAGCACGTATTGTTTTCATCTTAGTTGTTTGTTTGCACCTGAATATTTTTTCATATATGCAAATGCTATGTAAAGTTTGTTTGTGATTGTTTATGACTACAAGGTATGTGTGCTGATTTTCTTCACTATCACTTGTCTAATAGCTAAGTCAAATATGCGTATATGATGTGTTAATGACTAACTTGTTGTCTCTCCTACCCTGCTCACATGGGTCTAAGAACAAAAAGATTTTTGGTTATTTTGCATTTTGCATTCATGCATTAGTCTTAAGTTCATGTATTGTAGAGATTTATGTTACTTGAGAATCTGGATAGATTCTCTTGAGTATCCTCTGTGATCCCTATGTTTTCTTCTTGAGGCTTTCCCTTGTTTCTCTCATGTGTTTTGCTTGTTTTTATTGTTCCTTGTCATTTCAGTGACAAAAAGGGGGAGAAATATTAAGTAAGGGGGAGTAATGGTTTAAAGGGGAGAGAGGAGGAGAGATTGTTTGATTAAAAGAGAGAAGTATTTAGCAAGGGGGAGTTTATTCTCAGGGGGAGAATGATGATCATTATGTGTGCATTATTGTTATGATTTTATGATGATTATTATATTGGTTTATATTTGTTTTCCACACTTGCGTTTAATGGTTTGTTCAGTGTTGTGGTTACAGGATTGGTTGTCATGTAAGCAAGGTGACAGTTTATATCTTTGTTTGTTGGTGTGTGATCATAGGTATAAATGTTATGTAGTTATTTGTGATGCTATATTGTAAAACATGGTTTTGTCTCAAAAATGCCAAGGGGGAGATTGTAAGAATATTTTTGTATATTGTTTATTTATGGCATGTTCTAGACAATAACCATGTTGAGTGTTAGATAGGTCAATTTGGTGTTAATGACATCGATAAGCTTCATCAAAGGCAGAATCAAACATTGAAGTAATGAAGAATCCAAGTGAAGCACGAAAGTAAGCATATTGAGGAAAAATGTCTCCTGGAGGGCAAAAATGACATTTTCCGAAACCGTCACTTCAAGCAAAAAGTATCGTGGGTTTAAAAGGGTCATTTTGGCGCAGTTATCAAGAAAAGTGGTTTTGACAAAAATACATACGCTTAAGCCTACACTTTCAGCTTCAAAAAGTGGCTGGAAAACACATTTCTAAGCTTGGAGGTACGCTTGGACCTACAACGTAGGTCCCCTACGCTTGAAGCGTAGTTGCGGCAAGTTTTTGCCATATTTTGCTTGCGATGTCCAAATTATTCGGGGGTTGGTTTTATGATATGACCACGACTTATATACATCAAAATACGTTCTATATACATTATATTCACCAGAATATAGGGTTTGGATGTGAAATTACGAGAAAAAGAAAACTTAGGGTTTGGATCATCTTTGTTTATAAATACCCAAGTCTACAACAAGAGGAGGCAGTCTTTGAGAGATCTCTGCGGTATTTTATCGTTCATATTCTTCTATAGCGATATTGATATATATAGAGAAAATATCATAGAGTGATTCTTCTAGTTCTCTCTTGTTTTGGAGTTGATTCTATCGTGCTTCTACATCGACGATATTATACACGATTGAATCATAGATATTCTGAAAAATCTTCACACCGTTGATTGCAACTTGGTTGCATTGATCCGTTTGTGAAATAGAGTCATCTGAGTGCGGAGATCGGAGCAAGAAGCTTCGTGATTATTTGATCTGTTGAGAAATAGAGCCGTTAGAGTACGGAGCGGAGCGAGAACTTCGTGGAGCGCGAGTGAATCTAGACTTTCAGACTTCGAGTGAAGAACATCAAATTACATTGGTTGTAAGTATTATTTTCATAGAGTCTGTACAAATTCTCTAATTCATAGTGCATCGATACCCGAGTTTATCCGTGATTTTTACTTGAAGTATTTCCAAGGTTTTCCACGTAAAAATATCGTGTGTCTTTATTGCTTTATTTTCTGCACTTAGATTATTCTTTGCATGATTTATCTTGATAGATAATTGGATTAAAATTGACTTTTCCGCAATTATTATTAATTTGTCAATAAATCCACAAAAAGCCTAGTCACCCCCCTTCTAGGCAGTTTTCACTATCGTCTGGGTATTTTCAGAGAAGTTGTGGGTAGTATAACTAACCCTTATGAGACTTCGCTCATCCACTCGGTATTGCTGAGGGGTTTAAAAGACTTGTTACACGTACTAAGTGTAATCGTTGACCCTCACGAAAGCAAGGGAGTAGTATAGATTAGTGTAGATTAGTATAGAGTAGCTAGAATAAATATCATCACAAGAGAAAGTTTTTTTGAGTTCATTGCTAAGGGACTAGCAATATGTAAGTTTGGGGGTGTGATAGGTGTCAAATATTGACTATTTTAGGCCCCTATCTTGCTATTATTACGTCTTTTCATTTCGTTATTTGGCATTTTTATGTCGTTTCTATGTTTAAATGTGTTTCAGGAGCTTAATGAAGAAAAAGAATTAACTTTGGTGAATTAACTAAAGACATGCTCATTTTTATTCAAGAGGAGAGTCAAAAAGGTGTTTTCAAGACAAAAATGTTTTCCGGAGGGCAAAAATGGTATTTTATGAAGCCGTAGCTTCAAGCAAAAAGTATCGTGGAATTAAGACGGTCATTTTGACACAGTTGCGGAGAAAAGTGATTTTAATGAAAAAACCTACGCTCAAGCCTACGCGCTACAGAAGCAAAAAGTGGTCAGAAAGTGAAGTTTTATGCTCAGGCTACACCTGAGCCTATGCTCAAGTTACGCCTAACCTACACCTAAGGCGTAGGGCTACGCCCAAGGCGTAAGTGTGGCAAGAATTTTCTAATTTCTACTGCAATGCCCGATTTGCCCCCGTTTTGATTCTATGATGCGTCAACGACTCTCACACCTCAAAGTACGTGCAAAACACATATTATTCATCAGAGATAAGGGTTTGAATTGCTTGATGGTGAAATTACCAAAAAGGGCGAACTTAGGGTTGATAATTCCACAAAATCACTATTTTTAATGTCAAAAATAAATCTTTAATTCACCATTTTATTGTATAAATATTCTTATATATATCTTTTTATTTCTTATAGGTATGAATTGGAAAAGATGAAGAAAATGTATTAAAGTGAGAAATGAATGCAGATGGATGGAAGATGAAGAATATAATGCACATGAAGAAAGAAGAAAATGACTTGGAAAACATCAATATTCAAAGAAGAAGAAAAGAAAAGTATATCTAACTTCACTTTACAAGATGTCATTATATTCCAATTTTCTCTATAAATAGGAGAGTAGTTGGATATTGTGAGAGTTAGATTGTAGAAAAATAGAGATTGTATGTGAGAATTTAGTCTTGTATCAAGTTTCTTATTTTGTTGTAATCATTTTCTTAGTTAATGAAAAAATTTTCTTTCATCATGTCTTATTTATATACAAATATGCTAGCTTAAAACTCTTCTCAAGAGGGTGATGAAGCCACAATGGGTAAGAGATAAATAAGTTTTATTTTATTTCTTATTGTTTAATTCTCTTCCCGGGAGCATTCATTTTATGAATCTCAATGACAAAAACCTTACAATAGAAGTTGGAAGCTAAAAATAGAAAAAAGATTCTTCGTGATTACCAATTAATGGAAATACGGGGAATGCCTACTACTATTTACATTTTATTTAAACCAAAACAATAGAGGGAGGATTTTCCATGATTACCAATTAATGAAAATACGGGGAATGCCTACCAATATCTATATTTGTGTTCAAGAGGTTGGAGGAGAATTTGCAAATGAAATATATAAGATTTATTTATATAGACCCGGGTGGTGGATTCTCTTCCCTTGAGATTTTTCCACCATTTTATAATTTTATCTAGTTATTTTAGTTTATTACTCAACAATTCAAGAATTGTTTTTAACTAATTTATTTTTATTCTCAAAAATTAAAATTTTAGATTCGAGTCTCAAACCGATTTCTAAGTTGAGAGTGGTTCAACCCTACTTATTGTTATACTATTTTAAGTAAAGTATTTGTAGGTATTATAAATTTTGTTGACCGGAGTTTGGTGAAACAACGACAAATATCATCATATCATCAACCGTCAAGGGTTTGCCTTCACTCTGTTTATAAATACAAGGCTTTACATCAGAATTAGGGGTGAAATTACCTAGAGGATTAATGAAACTAGCCTAGAGGGGGTGAATAGGATTTTTGTGGATTAATTGACAAATTAAAAAAATAATTGTGAAAAGTTAATTTTAATCCAATTCACAAAATCCTAAATCTCAAATCAAATAAATCAAGCAATCATGAATATAAGTACAGTAAATAAATCATGAGAAGACACAAAGATTTTTACGTGAAAAACCTTGGAAAAACTTCAAGTAAAAACCACGGATACGCTCGGGTATCGATGCACTTTGAATCAGAGAATTTGTACAGACTCTATGAAAACAGAACTTACAATCGCTATAATGTTGTTCTTCACTCGACGTCTGAAAATCTAGATTCACTCGTGCTCCACGAAGCTCTCGCTCCGATCTCCGTACTCTGACTGCTCCACTTCTCAACGGATCAAATAACCACGAAGCCTCTTGCTTCGATCTCCACACTCAGATGGCTCCATTCTTCAACGGATCAACGTAACCTCGTTGCAATAGATGGTGTGGTGATTTTTCAGCAACTATATCATCCAATTGTGCATAAAGAATGTCGATGTAGAAACACAATCGGAGATACTCAAACCATGAGAGAATTAGAAAAAAGATAATCACTTAATAATACTCTCTCACCATATATCTCTGTAGAATAATATGAATTTATAGAAAACTTGCAGAGACCTCAAAAACTGTGCCTCCTCTGTTGTAGACCTTGATATTTATAGGCAATGTAGAAGAGAAACCCTAATCCGCCCTTTTTTTTTCGTAATTTCACACCAAACCCATTAAAACCCTAATCTCTGGTGTATATAATGTATATAGTACGTACTTAGAGGTGTGAAAGTCGTAGACACATCATAGAATCAAAACGGGGGCAAAACGGACATCACAACAGAAATCAGCAGAATTTTATCCGTCGTTACGCTTTAAGCATAGGTCCAAGCGTATCTTTTCACTTTCTGACTACTTTTTACTTCTGTAAGCGTAGGTTTAGGCGTAGACATTTTTGTTAAAACCACTTTTCTCTGCAACTGTGCCAAAATGACCGTCTTGAATCCACAATACTTTTTGTCTGAAGTGACGGCCTCGAAAATGCCGTTTTTGCCCTCCGAGAGACATTTTTCCTCAATACACTCATTTTTGCACTTCACTTGTATTCTTCACTACTTCAATGCTTAATTTTGCCTTTGTCGAAGCTTGTATATGTCGTTGAAACCAAACTGACCTATCTAACACTCAACATGGTTATTGTCTAGAACATGCCATAAATAACCAATACTCAAAAGTGTTCTTACAAGGGGTTCGTTCAGAAAGTTCTTCCACGTTTACATTCAGAATTGCTGCTACCGTCAAGGTGTGGAGATTCCATTCAGAAGGGAAAACCATTCAAGACCTAGAGATCCAAGGAAGAGGATTATTCAAGGCGATTCTACACCAAAGATGCAGTTCGCCTCAGCCATGATCAACTAACTCGGTATCTAGGATTTTCTAGCAAAACCCTAGCCAAGTAATATAGTTCTTATTTGTTTTCAATTGTAACGAGTGGAAACTGTGATCATACTGTGATGATTGTAATAGTTAAGAGATTGTTTTTGTTCTTGATACAAGTTTATATATTTATTCTGATTCTTGTCTTAGACTAAATGAATGTATTTATCTTACACAATCATGATTATTCACTATGGGCTTGAACTCGGATGCTTAATTCATGATTTTTTACACAATGGTGGTAATAAAACTCGAAACCCTAGGTTAACACAAGTCATGCCTTGGCGAGTTGATATAGACATGCTTTAGTTTATTTTCATGCATTAGGAGTAGATTAGAGTAATTTAATTGTCATATACTAGTCAGTTCAGTCATGAGATGGATTGTCGCAATCCGGTTGACGGTATTCCTTTTTGGGATCGTATTTAGCTATTTACGGTACGACCTGATTCACAGTTTATGGATCGCCCTCTTACAATTGTTACATTGATAGAACTATGTTATGCGGTTAGTGGTGGAGCGATGAAAACCATAGTTTTTCTCTCTCTTGAATTACAAACCAATTTACTTTATTTTTTAGAATAATTTTAGTTAATTTAGATAATTTGGTCTTCGACCACCAAAATAAACAACTTTTCATAAATATAACTCATTATTTTTGAACTGTTAAAGTGAACAATCTAAGTATCTATGGGATCGATATCCCTTACTCAAGCTGTTGTTATTTTACAATTAATACGTGCACTTGTGTAGGGTAAAACCTAGCGTTCTTAAGGTATTATTTTTAACCACATATAAATTGCCGACCCTACTCTCAATGCAATTATATTATTCAAAAGGTCTGCACATTGAATCATACAGCATATTTCAAGCCACCCTACCGTTTAATGCTCTGGCAAGACTACCATTTTTCTTTTATGAAGGTAAAGATGCAATTTTCAATCTAAGTGTGATTTCTTGCATCGCATGTTTACAAATTGTTTCCTTTTTCTGAAAATATATAATTTTAATTTTAATTTCTAAAAAAAAAACAGAAAATAAAATCATATATTTTAATTATTGATAATTTTTAAAAATAAAAATAAAGAATAAAAAGTATGTTTAGTAAAATATATTTAACAAAATAATAAGAAAAAATTAATTATTTTTTTAAAATATTAGAACTATTTTGAAAAATATTTAACTAAGTTTTATTTGAACTTTTTTGTTTTGAAAGGTAAGCTTTACTATTTTATTTATTTATTATATGTACTATATTTATTTATTTGCTCAGATCTATTAAATATTTATTTTTTATTTATTCATTTTGATATATTATTAATTCATTTTATTTTATTTATTTATTATTTATCTATTCATATTTATTATTAATTTTTATTTTATTTTTTTTGAATTATCTTTTTTATATATTAGTATTATTATTAATTATTTTTTCATTTATTTTTTCTATTTTTTATGTATTATTTATCATTTTTTACTTTTTATTCATTTATTATATAATTATTTATTTTTATTTATTATTGACAATTAAAGTTGAGCAGAGAAAACACATTTTTTTTTACCTTCTCTTTTCTTTGTAAGTAGAGGAAATGTTTCTTTTCTTTGTAAGTAGAGGAAATGTTTATGCTACGTTCAAAAATAGAAATAAATTAAGAAACATAATTTTACTTTTAGAAAGTGAGTGAAAGTAGGAAAGGAAATGGAAATTCGTAAACAGACCCTTAGAATAGATGTATCCATTTTCAATTTGGCAACTTTACCCATGTTTGACATATTGATCTAGCCCAGCGAAAAACTCGAGTATACTTATCAGCCAATTCGTAATATTTGTCGACGTGACTTCTCACTGTTACCACAGATTTAAGAGCTTCTAAACATCATCATGAAGTAAAGAAACCAAACATTTATGTCAACCAGAGTCGAACAAGTTTTACATAATAAGACTGATCTGTAATAAAGTGAGATTTTCTTGGAAATGAAAACAAAAAATATGTGATGGCTCTTGCATATTAAAACTGTCGCCCCTCAGGACTTCAACAATATTTATCAGCACTTACCACAAAAGGTCCCAGTCTAGAGTATCCAGTACATGTTTGCTTGAAATCAGAGATGCAACCTTCTCTCACTTTAACAGTTACTGGAAAATAATCTGTGAATCTAACTTGTAGCCTCTTCAAATGGAGGCAAACCCCAATCATTTGGATTGAAATCCAATAAAGAGCTCAGAACCTGGTCTGCAGTTTCATGGAAAGAGATATCCAGCCTTGGATCTGGAACCATAACTACAGACCTGCATGTGCAATCGAAAGTTTTTTACCAAGAAGGGGAGGGACATATTCGATCAAATATGGAGTTGTGGTTTTGATTGTAAACTTAATTTATAAATGGAGAAAGACTTCAATATTCAAACTAGTCGAACAAAATAAGCATGTACACATGATCATCCACAACAAATTTATATTTGTACTGCACCTATTCCCTGTAAAATTAGTACAACCTTTGTATGGCAAACAAATTTATAGAAAAACTTCTTTGTTAGTTGTTAACAAGACCCGAGAAAACACAAATGATCATTTACAAGATATGATATAAATCATTGAATTTTACTTTATTTACACATATGTGTAGGCCTTTCTTATAACACTAATATGTGCTCTTCTATTGCATATGAATATCAAAGCTGTCAATAAGTAGTTCGTTCTTATTCAAGCTTTTACATATTTCTCTTGTATTTCTTCTTGGTATCAGAGCTAACACCTTTCCACAACCTCCACCAGCCTTCCAGCTTATACAACCACAACCTTAGGCTATTTGCAACAACCTGTGACGCACTTGCACATGATTTAATGCTTCATACAGTAGGAAGGAAGGAAAAGGACTGGAGAGAAAATACAACGGAAGAAACAAACTTTCTGGGTGGTAGAGAGGAGACCAAGAGAGAAAAGGATAATATGATGTGTAAGAACATTTATTGTAATTTTTTATGTATGACATGTTCTAAACAATAACCATGTTGAGTGTTAGATAAATTGTGTTGGTTTCAACGACATCTACAAACTACAACAAAAGGCAATAGTGAAGAATACAAGAGAAGTGCAGTATTGAGTAAAAATATCTCCTGAATGGCAAAAACGGCATTTCCCAAAGTCGTCAATTCAAGCAAAAAGTCTCGGAGAGTCAAGAGGGTTATTTTGCGCAGTTACCTACGCTTTCAGTTTCAAAAAGTGGCTGAAAAGTAGATTTGTACGTTTGAAGGTACGCTTCAAGCGTAGGGGGCCTACACTTTAAGCGTAACTGCGGCAGGATGGTTAAGTGATATGTTTGTAATGAAAAATTGTTACGTGTTGTGATCTAGTATGACTTGGGTTACACTCCTATATATCCTAGAACGTGTATAAAGGACAAAAGTTGACTAGATTCATTCCCAATTATAAGAGGATTAAATTAGGGAGGAATCCTAGTTCAGAAAGGAAACAGTGATTTCAACAAGATTTTTTCAGTCAACTTCGGGAGCTCATATCTCGGTCAAAAAAGGTCTGAATGGGGTGATTCTTGAGCCTATCATCAAAAGCTTGAAGTCAGTTTTCCAACGATATATTATACACCTTCATCCAATGTGTGTAACTCTACATATGATCAAAAGAGTGAGATGTGTCCTGCAGGAAAAAGCTGGAAATTTCAGAATCGGACTGAAATTCTATTTTGACTTGGATTGATCCGTGTTGACCCAGATGACCTTGAGTTCGACCTAAACAACTATAGACACGTGAAATTACCAAAGAGGACGAACTTAGGGTTTCTCCTCTACATTTTCTATAAATACCAAGGTCTACAATAGAGGAGGGAATGGTTTTTGAGAGATCTCTGTAGTATTTTATCGTTCATATTCTTCTACAGAGATTTCTGGTGAGAGAAGATCATTGAGTGATTATCTATCTTCTAGTTCTCTCTTAGTTTGAGTTTCTCCAATTGTGCTTCTATATCGAAGATCTTTATGCACAATTGGATGAGTGGTTGCTGAAAAATCATCACACCGTCTATTGCAATGAGGTTGCTTTGATCCGTTGAAGAACAGAGCTGTCTGAGTGCGGAGATCGGAGCGAGAAGCTTCGTGGTTATTTGATCTGTTGAGACACAGAGCCGTCAAAGTACGGAGCGGAGCGAGAGCTTCGTGGAGCGCGAGTGAATTTAAACTTTCAAACGTTGAGTGAAGAACAACAGATTACATCGGTTGTAAGTACTATTTTCATAGAGTCTGTACAAATTCTCTGATTCATAGTGTATCGATACCCGAGTGTATCTGTGATTTTTACTTGGAGTCTTTCCAAGATTTTCCACGTAAAAATATTGTGTCTCTGTTGCTTTATATTTTGCACTTAGATTAATCTTTGCATGATTTATCTTGTTAGATAATTGGATTAAAATTAACTTCGCAATTAATTTTAATTTGTCAATAAATCCACAAAAAACCTATTCACCCCCCCCTCCAGGCTTATTTCATTGATCGTCTAGGTAATTTCAATTGGTATCAGAGTGTGATTGCCCCGATTTAGGTTAACTACCTAGGGTTAGATCTTGAACTTAGATGATGAAATTTCTTCGTGAACGAGGTTTCGTTGATAGGTCCCCTGTTGTTGATAGGTTAAATAATAAGGATGATGATGATTGTGATGATTCGCTTCAAATTAAGTACAATAAATTGCATGATAAGTACACACATCTAAGCGAAGTTTTCTCAAAATCTATTGGTAGATTTATAAGTGTTGACAAGGAAAAAGAATCCTTAAGAGAAGAATTAACCAGCATTACTCATGATTTTAATTAACACATGACTGATTAATCGGAATGGATTGAAAGTTTGAGAAAGTCTGAAAAAGAAAGGATGGAGGTTTTAAAGAGTGTAGAATATCTCAATAAGGAACTAACAACTGTAAGATTTGATTTGATTGAGATATTTGTGAAAATTGGAGATTTGGAGAAGAATTTGGAAGATGATAACTCAACTATTCATAGATGGTCTAGTGGAACTCTTAAGCTTAATCATATGTTGAGTGTACGAAAATCTGTGGGAAATACTAAAGGTTTGGGGTTTGAAAGAACATCGAGAAATCATAATGTCATTCCCAAAACTATTTTGTTAAGAGATCTCATGTAGAATCGAGTTCTTCTCAAGGTAAGTCTGATAGGAATTTTAATGCTCAATCTTATGTCAGAAAAGTTGTTGATAGAATGGTTCTTTTTACCTCTAATGGTTTGAATAATGATTTTCAAAAGTTTGTTCCGATATGCCATCATTGTGGAGTGAAATGTCACATTCGATCTTTGTGTTCAAAGTTAAAAGGAAAGACTTTGAAATCTAAGAGGAAATCGAGAACTCAAAAAAGACCCAATGTTGAAGATTAAATTAGGGTTTTTGAGTAAAGAGATAAAGAATTTGTCTAACCATGCAAGTAAAACACCTAAGATCAGACAAACATGGGTAGAAAAGGTGAGCTACATTATTGTGATGCTCATACATGGGTTAGAAAATGTGAGCTATATTTTTGTAAGGCTCATACTGAACTTAGAGCATGTGACTCTAGGCACATGAAAGGAGATAAGTCAGTAATTGATAATCTCAAAGATAGTGATGGTAAGAATGGTTCTTTTGATGAAAAGAAAAAGTCTAAATGTTTAGGAAATGACACCATTGTTACTTCTGGTCTACCTAGACTAGAACATGTTGATTGTGATAAGGGCTGAAAGGCTAATTTGCTTAGCATTAGTTAGATACGCAATGATTATCAATATGTCAATTTCCGTCGTGATAAATGTATTATTAATGACTCTTTTGGAAATTATCTTATGGAAGATGTACGTACATCTGATAATCGGTATTGCATATTTCTTAAAGTTTGTACTGAGAAAAGTCTTGAGTTTATATCCACAGTTTCTCAGTCAACCGACATCTCTACAAAATCATTAGATTTTCAAAAGCATATGCATTTTAGAAAATCTAGTTGCATAATATCATTATGATAGATGTTTTCATATGTATCATTCTAGGAATATCTTGTATTATATTTTTATCTTAGAATTGATACATTATCATGCATTTTGTTTTATTTGCATGTTTATTTTTTCTTTTTTGTTATTTTATTATGCATGCATTATATTTTGTTACTATTAGGATTATTCATGTATGCATCATTATGGCAAAAATTCCATAAAAATAAAAAAAATAAAAAATCTTAGCATGTTGAGCTTGGCTAAAGGTACAAATGATTGTCATATTTCACTTTATTCTCATATTTACTTTTCTTATTATGCTTATGAGAGTTGTAGTTGTTAGTCTAACCTGAGGATATGAGTTATTCACTTGACATGTTTAAGTATTATTTTTGGAACTCATCAACTTTGGGTGTTTGTTTTACTTCGAAGATGAATGTAATACTTGTTGAAACTTTTAGTCTTTCTCATATAATCCGAAGTGATATGTAGGTTCATGAGTTACGCTAGATTGATCTATGCTTTTAAATACCTTTTGTATGCTTATGAATGTTGTGGTGATGTTAAAAAGAGGAAAGAATGAGATATTTAAAATATAAAAATGCAAAAAGTAGTTATTCGATCTGAGTAACCGGGCCTCTTGCCTTAGTAAGCATTGAGTGTTCGCGTAAAAAAGGAAGATTAATGAGCATATATCCCATGGAAGAAGCTCGGGCCCAGTTGGTCAAGACTAAAAATCTTTCCTGGAAAGTCTGGAGCTTAGAAAGATAAAAAGGGATATGGTGAAAAGGTTGAAAATATTAAATTGTGTTTTCTTTATTTAGCAATAAGGTCTAAGTTAATGATTTGACCTCTAGCTTAGGTTTTGAACTGAAGTATCATCACGGTTAGTAAGGAGATTGTTAGAATTAGCACGTATTGCTTTCATCTTAGTTGTTTGCTTGCACCTGAATATTTTTTCATATATGCAAATGTTATGTAAAGCTTGTCTTGTGACTGCTTATGACTACAAGGTACGTATGCTGATTTTCTTCATTATCATATGTATAGTAGCTAAGTCAAATATGCGAATATGATATGTTAATGATTAGTTCATTGTCTATACTGCCCTGCTCACATGTTTCTAAAAACAAAAATATTTTTTGTTTTGCATTTTGCATTCCTGCATTAGAATTAAGATCATGCATTGTAGAGATTTTTGTTACTCGAGAATCTGGATATAATCTTATAGAGTATTTTATCTTAGTATTTAGTGCTTGCCTTAGATTTTCTAGAGTCTCCTCTGTGATCCTTTCCCTATGTTTTCATTTTGAGGCTTTCCCTTGTTTCTCTCATGTGCTTTGTTTGTTTTTATTATTCCTTGTCATTTCAATGACAAAAAGGGGGGAAAATATTGAGTAAGGGGCAGTGATGGTTTAAAGGGGAGAAGTATTGAGTAAGGGGGAGAAAGAGTGTGTGTTTTATGATCATTATGCTTACATGGATATTGTGTTTTTATTCTGATCATTTTTTATCTGTTTTCCACACTTGCGTTTAATGGTTTGTTCAGTGTTGTGGTTACAGGATCGGTAGACCGTCATGAAAACAAGGTGACAGTTTATATCTATGTTTGTCGGTGTGTGTTCATAGGTATAGATGTTAAGTTGTTATTTGTGAAGTTATATTGTAAAACATGATTTTGTCTCAGAAATGCCAAGGGGGAGATTGTAAGAACATTTATTGTAATTGTTTATGTATGACATGTTCTAGACAATAACCATGTTGAGTGTTAGATAGATTGTGTTGGTTTCAACGACATCTACAAGCTACAACAAAAGGCAATAGTGAAGAATACAAGAGAAGTGCAGTATTGAGTAAAAATGTATCCTGAATGGCAAAAACGACATTTCTCAAAGTCGTCAATTCAAGCAAAAAGTCCCGGGGAGTCAAGAGGGTTATTTTGGCGCAATTACGGAGAAAAGTAGTTTTAACAAAAGTGTTTACGCTTTCAGTTTCAAAAAATGGCTGGAAAGTGGATTTGTACGCTTGAAGCGTACCTTCAAGCGTAAGAGGCCTACGTTTCAAGCGTAGCTGCGGCAGGATGGTTAAGTGATATGTTTGCAATGAAAAATTGTTACGTGTTGTGATATAGTATGACTTAGGTTACACTCCTATATATCTTAGAACGTGTATAAATGATATATACACAAAAGTTGACTAGATTCATTCCCAATTATAAGAGGATTAAATAAAGGAGGAATCCTAGTTCTGAAAGGAAACAGTGATTTCAACAAGACTTTATGCGGACCTTACGAGCTTCTTATTTGCACTCAGAAAGGGTTCCGTTCCTCAGGTCGTCCACCAAGGGGTCCATCCAACTGGCCTCTCATAGGATCAACATTACCTGTTCTAGCTCTTGAATGTTGGGTCTCGCTAGAAGATCCACCAATACTACCCGGGTCGAGTCCTCGTCTGCTGATGATGCCTGATTGGCCAAATGGTTAGCCGCAGTGTTCTCACTCCTTGAAATTTGGTTGAAGTTTAATCTTTGGAGGCCTCCGGCCTCCTTAAGTACAAGTACCCGATAAGATTCCATTTTCGGATCTTTAGCCTCGTATTCCCCAGTGATCTGCCGGATGACCAGCTGGGAGTCACTGTACACCGAAAGGGTTTGGATCTGAAGGCTTTTGGCCAACTGTAGACCGGATATGATTGATTCGTATTCGGCTTTGTTGTTGGTTGTTGTGAACTGTAGCCATATCGACATCTGGAGACGGGTTCCATCGGGCGTCTGAATCTCTATCCCGACCCCGGATCCATTCGAACTGGTTGAACCATCCACAAATAGCTTTCACATACTCGGTGCGTCTGAAAGATCGGTGTCCTCAGTCTCCTCTTCTAGCAAAAAGTCTGTCACTACCTGACCTTTGATAGAGACTCGGGGTACATAGGTTATGTCATAGATGCCCAATTCGATGGCCCACTTTGAGACCCTGCCCGAAAGGTCAGGTTTTGACATAATGACCCAGATGGGAGTAGAGGTTGGGACAACGATTGGGTGTCCTTCAAAGTAGTGTCTGAGGCGTCGTTTTGTGTTTGCCAGGGATAGTACCATCTTCTCCTGCTTGTTGTAGTGGGTCTCAGCTTCGGCTAAGGATTTGCTGGTGTAAAAGACGGGCATCTGAAGGTTTTTGTCTTCCCTAATAAGGGTTGCACTGGTCGAAACTGCAGAAGTTGCTAAGTACAAGTATAGGACCTCGTCGAGTTCCGGAGTGGCTAGGATCGGGGGCCTCGCCATATACTCCTTTAGCTTGGAGAGGGCTTTGGTTTGCTCAGGGCCCCAAACTTCACATTTCTTTACCTTGATTGCTTGGAAGAAGGGCCTGTAACAATCGGCGAATCTTGCAATGAACCTACTAAGAGCAACCACCCTCCCGGTCAAGATCTAAACCTCTTTATGCGTTTGGGGTTTTGTCATTTCTAGCAGGGCTTTGACCTGGGTCGGGCTGGCTTGTATTCCTGTCCGATCCATAATGTGCCCCAAGAACTGTCCAGACGACACACCGAAAGAATATTTGGTTAGGTTAAGTTTCATGCCATGCTTTCTCAGGGTATCAAACACTTGTTGTAAGTGCCCCAGATGGTTCCTCTTTTCCCTGCTCTTTACCATTGCATCATCGATATAGGCCTCGATCACTGTGCCCATCATTCCCCTGAAGATCCTGTTTACTAATCTTTGGAAAATGGCATCTGCATTCTTTAGTCCGAAAGGCATAACTTTAAAACAATAAGTACCTGTCTCGTTGATGAAGGAAGTTTTTTCCTCATCGGCCGGGTTCATACGTATTTGGTTGTAGCCCGAGTATGCATCAAGAAAAGTTAGTCGTTCGTATCCAACCGTGGCATCCACCATCTGATCGATCTTTGGCAATGGAAAGTTGTCCTTGGGACATGAATTGTTGAGGTCGGTGAAGTCGACACGAACCCTCCATTTTCCGTTCTTCTTCTGAACTACAACAACATTGGCAAGCCATTCAGGATACTTTACCTCCCTGATGAACCCTGCCTGGAGTAGGCGGGACACCTCCTTGGCTATAATCTGATTTATGTACACCCCCATGCATCTCTGTTTCTGCCTGATCGGCCTCACGTTCGGGTCAACATGGAGGGAATGTTGGGTGATGGTTGGATCAATGCCAGGCATATCCATGTGCCCCCATGCAAAGACGTTAGAGTTGTCTTGCAAGAATTGGGTCAGTTCCTTTAATTCACAAGCGGTAAGATTTGTACTTGCATAGGTAATTTTCTCGGGCTGATCGGGTATGACAGATATATGTTATAAAGGCTCTACCATGATTGGGGGGCCCAAGCCCCCTTCCTTTAATTGCTATTTAGGACTCAGAGCTAACCCTCGATCTGGGTCTTTCCTGAGCCCTTCTCCTTCCTTATTCCTTTTAGGGTAACGGCGTAACATTCCTTAGCAGCTACCTGATCCCCTTTGATATCAATGACGTCATACCCGTTAGGGCCCACATATCTCATTATCTAGTGTAGGGTCGACGACACTCCATGGATTCGATGGATCCAACCCCTTCCCATGAGCAAGTTATACGATGGCTTCACATCCACTATGACAAAAGTCTTTGAGAAAGTCCTTTGGGTAACACACTGGCAATTGCACTTCCCCGATTGGTTCGACCTGTTTCCCGTCGAAACCTGCTATAGGACTTCGGGAGGCTGCTATTTCGTTCGGGTCGATTTCAAGTTTGTCGAAGGCCCATTTAGTAATGATGTTGGCACTGCTCCCAGGGTCGATCATTACCCCCTTGATGAGGCAATTTGCCACCATCAGGGTGACAACCAACGGGTCGTTATGAGGGGTCTGGATGTTATGGAGGTCAGTTGTGGAGAAAACAATCTACTCGTCACCTATCCGGTGGTGGACCTTAGTTACTTTATCAGCTCCTCTCATTTTCTGGGCCCTGCGCAACTGAGATCTGTTGGCTCCCTCCATTTCCTTAGAGGTGGGGCCACCGTGAATCATGTTGATACTCCTGACGGGCTGTGCAGCCGTGGGATTCCCTTGGGTAATAGATGTCTATTGCTCGGTCCTCAGTCCATCCCGTTGGATATAATCTCGGAGTTCTCCCCTTGCTAGCATGGACTCCACCTGATGCCTGAGACTTCAACATTCGTTGGTTACGTGACCAAAGTCATTGTGAAAGGCGCAGTGCTTTGACTTGTCTCTTTGGTCCAGGGGCTGCCTGATAGGTGGTGGCATCTGGAAGATTCCCCTAGCCTTGTTCTCTTGATAGAGTTTGGCCAAACTGACCCTTAGGGAGGTCACCTTCTCTTCAAATCTGGGGCGTTTCTCAGGAACCGGGGTGGAAGGACTTGAAGAGGTGGAAGGTCCTGAAGAGCTGGGTCGCTTGCGGTCGGCTATCCGTTCCTTTATTCAGGCCTCCACACTCACCAAGGTTGCTCTCTTCTGCCGGATAACCTCTTCCTCCTCTATTCGCAGGTGGCTTTGGGACCTGGAATTCAATTCTCCGATTCCCGACGGTGGGCACTTTAATAGAGATTAATGAAACTTGGTTCCAGGTACCAGAGCCATCCTGAAAGCCTCAACAGCAGAATGTTGATCACAGTTGTCGATGGAGGAGGACTCGATGCTGAACCTGGACAAGAAGCTTTTCAAGGACTCACCCTTCTCTTGGATCATCGTGAAGAGACAAGATATGGTCTTCTTTTGCCTTTTGTTCCCGTAGTACTGGGCAACAAAGAGTTTAGTCAGCTGTTGCCAGCTCCGGATGGATCCGGGTGGCTGTTTCCTGAACCACAACAAAGCGGCATTGGCAAGACTTGTGGAGAACACCTTATAGAGCAAGGCCTTGTTTTTGGCATACATGGTCATCTTCTAGTGGATCTGGTAAATATACTCCTCGGGGTCCTTCGTGCCATCGTAGGGGGTGAATCTAGGCATGACAAACTTCTTCGGGAAAGGCACCCGGGTGATCTCTGAAGTGAATGGCGACTGGATTGACTCGATGGAGGCTTGAACGGCCAAGTCGTCGGTGGATTGAGTCCTCAGGTCTTTCATGACCTTCTTTTGGAACTCAGCCATCATCACTTCCAGCTTCAGGGAGGTCAAGACCCCGTCAGTGGTGGGGGTATTGCCTAGATGGTGCGAGGATTCAACGTGCTCCTCCAACCCATCGCCTTCTTCCCGGGGATGAGGGTGACCCGGCGCTGCAGGTGAAGCAGGTAGGTGAGTCATCCTTGCCAAAAACTCAACATTTTGCTTCTCTAGGGCCTGACTTTGTTCTTCCACGGCTTGACTTCGTTCTTCGGCGGCCGCCAGCCGTTGCAAGATCTGTTATGTGGTTTGAGAAGCCCCTGCATAGCTGTCTCCGGTGGTCGGCACCTCCGCTTAGGAGCGGGTTACAGGCATGGTTAGGTAAGGAGATAAAAGGTAAGCCTAAAGGGAAAAGAGGAAAGGTCAGCTCAACTTGAGATATGGGAAGATAATCAATGGTGATCTCTGCTTCCCACAAACGGCGTCAATGTGTATATGCCAAAAAATGCACAACACAAGAATGAATCCTTTATTAATTTTTTCTTTTTCTTTATCTACATTCTCTTTTTGAGCTTTGAGCCCATTAGGGCAACATTCCCTCATACACGCATCAGTTCCTCTCTTTCTTACGTCATTAACTTGGTCTCCAAGTTGTTCTAAAATGTTTTTGGCTATTGGGCTTGGAATGGGCCCTTATCTTCGGGCCTTATATAAACTTTTGTTGAGCCAGTAGGCTTATTGGCCCAAAGCTTGATGGGCTTGAAAGATTCCACACTTACAGGTGCAGCCCTCTAAAAATCGCGAGCCTGACCACCCGCAAAACAACTCTCCAAGTGTCAATAACTCCTCTCGTGGTAGAAGGCATCACCCAATGGATTGCAGGGACCAACAATCACGAGCAACCTGGCAATGAAGAAAAAGGAGATCAACGGACTCACCCTCCTTTTTGCAAAGGATGCAACAGTTAACAACACAAAATCCCCTCATCCGAAGGTTGTCTAAAGTGAGGATGCAACTCCATCCAAGAATTTCTGAGGGCACTAGCACGAGCAAAAATGGTTGAAAAGTCTATTGTTTGAAAGAGAGTAAAACAACCCGAAATCCTAGGAGCTAATCCAAAATAACCTACTCGATTAACAGGCATAGCTTTTATAGCTGCTTTATCTGCCTGAAGTCGTGTAAAACAGAAATGAATTAAAAAATATGAAGTAAGACCTACAACAGACCAAGCAAAGAAAGCCACCTTAGGAAGGGGCTGCTCGAACCAGACAAGTGACGGAACCATGAAGAAACCTCGAATCTCCATGTGAAGAAAGCAACCAAATAGGAGAGTATGTACCCGCTCCAGCTTAAACATGGCTATAGAGAAGCTCGAAGAGTGCCTAAACCTCCTCTAACTCTCAATCCTGAAAATGTCTAACGAATTGCACATCCCACAGTAGCCTACAGTTATCAAGGCAATAACAGTCAACCACCATAGCGTGTTTATCACGAGCAAAGCCAAAAAGCTGCAGAAACAAGATAGCCAAGGATGACTCCCCACACCACCAATCCTCCCATAATCATCTCTTTCATCTTTATTTCACGTGGGTTTCCACCAAAATGTAAGGTTTCCTAATCTTGGATTCTTTGTGTGGATTTTCACAAAATCTATATCTATTTTGCGATGTCATTAATAAATGCATCAATTCATATTGTCCAGTATGAGATCAATACACCATTAAGTTGTATCCAACCAAGCACAGTTGGTGTTTAGCAATTGATGATGCATGTTATTTATATGGAGTTGTATCAATTAAATCACGCTAGTTCATTGGGAAAGCGGTGTACCGTAATTCCTTATGGTGGCCTTATATATTAAATATATGTGATGCGCAGAATATATGATATTAGTTTTAACCTAAATCAAATTAATGACGGGTATGAAATTCTTAGAATTAAATGGTTGTGTTTGCGTGCTTGCTTATTCATGATAGGACTAAGCTTTTTGCACCAATTTCGTAGAATTTATCCTAATAAGTTTCAACCTGAATTTGTGGATATTCTGTATTTGTTAAAATATGCTAATATATTATCTTGATATATGGAGAAGCATGCTAGCTGGTCGATTTGTTGCTATGTAAAGCCATATGTACTTCCATGTGTATATATGTGTCATGAATCATGATCCATACCTCTTCTTTCATGTCTGTAAGAGCTTTTACTATATTTTTGTCTTTGCTTCCCCTGCATATGTTTGAGATAACATCTGTTGGGTGTATTTGCCTTTATGTTACTTAAGTGGTGTTACCATGCTTAATTGAGTTTATATCCAGTAGCGTATCATATTGTCAAGCAAGCTAGTTACATTAATTTGGGGCTGAATTGGGAAGAACAGTTTCAAAATAAACTGTTATATGTATTTGTTATCCATTTTGACTCCTTATGTGCCAATTTCTTGGATAGTTTTGTATAACACGCTAAAGGACTTTGAATCAGAGTAATATGGTATTATTTTACATACAATTCAAGATTATTATGTGCGCCTAGTGAGGCCATTTACTGGCCATTTCATGTCATGTGCATCAAACCCTTATAGGGTCTGTGGTTAGCGTTTACCCTGGGACAACCAATGTCTCACCACCCCCACAACACTTTCAGGTTTTCATTGGATGATTCGGAGTTTCTAAGAGGCGAGGAAGCGTACTTAAGTACTTGTACCTACTTCCTTCGTTTATGTAAATGATTTTGTATTTATTTGGGGGCATTTGTTATTAAGACAGTGGATTGAGTTGTATATGACTAAAATTGGGTAGCGTTGTAATGTATTTTATTGAACTTCATTTGGGTTTGCTTCGTGCTTTTGTTTTGAGGTTCCTGATTTATATAAGGATTTGTGCCCAGGTAAGATCTCAGAAACCGGTTGTTACATGTCTAATGTTCAAATCCCTCAATATAATGGTTGTTCTAAGAAAAAGAATCGCCACGTCCTTCACTTAGCTAGAGCTAGCCGCATTGGCATCAATCTTTACCAATCGCTCTGAGGACATGAAGTTTACAGCTATCTACATCATTCATAGGGGACCCTAGCCCCATTCTCAGTTTTACATTGCAATCAATTTTTATTGCTTAGGGAGTCTTCCGGCATGTGTGCTTCATTCAAAAATTGAGGGTAAACTTTTACAAAACTTGACCCCAAGATATTGAAATTTGTGTTTTTTGGCTATTCTCAATATCAAAGGGTTACAAACTTGACCCCAAGCCATTGAATTGTGTGGTTTTGGGCTATTCTCAATGTCC
Organism: Cornus suecica; assembly: GCA_963922005.1. NCBI lineage: Eukaryota > Viridiplantae > Streptophyta > Magnoliopsida > Cornales > Cornaceae > Cornus > Cornus suecica. The sequence continues at coordinate 45,534 of OY998240.1, read as the reverse complement.
GAAAGGTTGCAGGTTATCCTCGTCCCGCTCGTAGGCGGTTTATTTCCTCGGATGTTTTTTTCTTGGAGCATACACCATGCTATAGTGGTTCACTTGGCTCTCAAAGTGAGTAATTTCCATTGAACATGAGTGGTGATAGCTTCGTTTCATCTGCAGAAGCAAACAGGTATGTCTAGAAAAATAAACTAGAAAAGAAAGCACTAAATTATGTAGAACAATAAACTTAGTGGTTTTATGTATCAACTGGCTTCTCAATTGTGATAAATTAATATGATTTTACATCACTCTTAATCCACTTATCAGTTAGATAGATTTAATAAGCCTCAGCAAATGTGCCAGCCAAAGGGAATAATCGAGTATGTTATCAATGATATACCAGTTATTACACATCTAGAAAGTAAGAATTGAATAGAAGCACTTACATCCCAGCATTCTTAGCTGCAAGAACTCCTGAGGGAGCATCTTCAAAAACAATTATCTTATGTGGATCTACCATGTCACCCTGTTCATACATTAATTTTTATGATCCAGTCAAATTGGCATTCCTGATGTCTTGTCAGACACAGCAATAAACAAAACTAATGGGAATTGACATGACTATCCCGAGATTATATACAACAGCGACTTGGCAATTAGTAAAAATTCATCACACAGTTATACCTCAAATCTTTTAGCTGCTGCCAGAAATATATCTGGCGATGGTTTGCCTTGTTTAACTTCTGGATCATCACCAACGACGACATGATGCATCAGTGAGAAAAGTTCACCATGTCGTTTTGTTTTCAATTCAAAATGCCGCCTGTGAGAACTGTAAAAAGAAGTATGTAATTGAGCAATGCACATTAAATTCTTCATGCTTTATGGCTTCACTGGATTTACAGATGTATCCATAATATCATTCTGTGTACAAAGAAAAAGAGAAGTACAAAGGAGACATCTTACCCTGTTGCAACACAAATTGGTATTCCATTTGCATGAAGATGTCGAATCAGACGGCTGGCTCCTAAAATAAGGAAAATTGAGAGAAATCAAAGCCTGAACATCCAGTTGATATCACAATAAAGTAAGGTTACTCAATAACTCTTAGAAACGAATATATTCGACAGGTTAAATGCTACTAAATTGTTTCACTTTGCGCCCAACTTACTTCAAATAGGGTATGGCAATAAATCATTGTTTTAGCACATTAATAGACATTAAACAGAATATATCATACTGCAACAAATCCTCCAGGATAGGACATCACCATCATCTTTTCTTTTATCCTATATGAATGGATAGGCCACTTGAATTCTCATTTTTCATTCTTTTCTATTACATTCACATCTCCTATCGTATTTGATTTTTTTCTATTGTTCTAATTGTTTCATCCCAATCACTAAGGAGACCCTACTTACACCGAACATCCATCCCCCTCTCACTCATATGTCAAAGCTGAATATGCCACAATCTGGGAGTAACTAACTCCCAAAATCCAAGGATGATCCAATAACTGAACCTGTGACTACGGCTACAGCTCATATAATCATTCTTCTTCAGCCCCTTCATTACCAAAAGCACGCTTGAGAACCCAAATGACTCCACTCTAGCCTTGTAACAGCACCAGATGGAATATTAGGTGCCCAGGGAATATAATTCTTCTGCAGTTCTGGTACATACCTGATGTTGGTCGATGTTATCACTACCCTCTGCAACAGCCACATCACCAATGTCAGATGATTTTCTCTTTCCCTAACTTATGCTCCTAACAGTTTCCCTAAAGTTCTCTTTTTCGTAATAAGCGTAGCATATCAGCATCTTTATTTTGTTATTACACTTGGGACAACCGCTTCTGCCAGCCAATGATCTTGACTCGTAATCCATCTAACAAAGAGAAGGATATAATGAACATCATCTGATACTGTGACATCAATATTACTCAAGTTCATAACCAATTTTTACCTCGTCAAGATGGTATTTTGTAGACAAACTTTTGTGCATGTAAAGAGTGAACAGCGGATTCTTTAAATATAAGGGGTTCGCGATAGATTGGGACATGTACCGAACCTCGAACTTGTTCGATAATCCATTTGATGTCTCTCCGAAAACTTCTCACAAAACCTCATTAATCAAACACAAGATAATCAGACTGTGTACTTTCTCCATAACCTCATTTTATCCGTAATTTCTCTAGGAGTACATCCTTTCCCTTCAGCACTTTGTGTTAGAATTTGGCAAAATTCTATTGGCTAATGCGTGGGGTCGGATTCTCACTCTGGATAGGTTGCAACGGCGGGGCATGTACTTGGTCAATCGGTGTTTTTTGTGTAAACAGGATGGGGAATCCATAGATCATCTCCTTTTGCACTGTCCGTTTGCCTATGACTGTTGGAGTTTTCTGTTATGTTTGTTTGGAGTTCATTGGGTGATGCCTGCCTCGGTTCGGGAGGTTTTGCTTTCTTGGAGGAGCGTGTCAATTGGCTCGCATGCACGTCCTTTTTGGAGGGTGGCTCCTCTGTGCCTTTGGTGGATTATATGGATGGAACGCAATAGGCGTTGCTTTGAGGGTGTTGAGTCCCCTACGAGGGTGTTAAAACATGTTTTTATTTTATGTCTATTTAGTTGGGTGGAAGGGCGCAATTGTAGTTCTATAGACGAGAAAATTGAGTTTATGAGTTCTCTTGGCCCTTAGGGGTCGTGTATATGGGATGCATTCCCCTTTTGAATGCGTTTCTTTTTTAATAAATTTCTTACTTATCAAAAAAAAAAAAAATGCAATGTGTTGTTTCTCCATTGGTTGTATGACATGCCAGAGGAAGCTAGCAAACTTAATTTTGAAGTCTATAGTTGCATTAATGGTTCTTGGACCAGCTGTTAAAGGAGAGTAAATTGATTGGTTGAAATAGTGACCGATAACTTGAGGGAGGTGATGAAGCATGCAGGAACTATCCTATTCTGCTTTCCTTAACCATGAAGTCTTACTAGCTGCCTTAGGACAGCTTAGTGAACAAGCAACATGTTGTCTCATTTAGCCTATAAATATAGGTTTAGTTCATGGGTTATATCAGTAGGTAATGAGAAGAAAGAGAGAAAGAAACGAGAGCGAGAATAAAAGTGAGTGTATTTTTAGTGAGAAATATTCTCTTGATGAGTGTTGTATTTCTTTGTTATTGTTCAATGAAAGTGAGTTGTTTGTTATATTGTTGTGTGTGTGATCCAGGACGAATTAATTCCTAAGAAGAAGAAAAGAATTAATTCATCACATTTTGGATAACCCATATGGAACCAGCAAACTATGCATCCAGACCCACCACAGGTTGAAATTGTTTATGCCGCTAAACCTCTCTGATTTCAAAAACTTGATCGTTATTGTAACTTCGAATGGAAAGCTTCATACCAGTTTGTTCTAATAAATGCCATGAACCAAGAACAAATCACGAATGATGACGGAAAAGTAAACACGTCAAACACAAAGAAGACAAAAATTTATTTGGTTCAACAGAGATTTTGATTCAACAGGTGATAGAGCCAATGTGTCAAAGTCTGGGGAATCTAGCCTCTCTTGGGGTTGGTTACCCGCTAACTAAGTAGTTACCCTATGCCCAGTGGGAAGATCCAACTAAAGGTTTCACTAAAGAAAATAGGAGATACAAGTTTCAGCCCCAAAACTGGCACTGATTCCAGCCGACATAGGAAAGAAAGGCAAAGGGATTTTCATTCTCTTACCTTATATCACTCAAACTCTAACACCCTTATATACCAATCTATAATAGAGTAATATATAGTGTCTCCGACCCAAGTGAGAAAACAGGTGGGGGAGCTTGGACGCACACAAAGCTCATTTCTTGGGTCAAAACTAAGTCACAACACAATCCCAAGCTAGAGTAAAATTATGGCTACAACATAACAAGTACATACATTAAAAACTTATGTACAAGAAAGAACTTAAAACAGAACCCAATATAGACAAGTTAGATCAACAAGAAAAAGTATGCAATGACAAAAGGCATCTAAAGGACTTAAATTAGAGAAGCATGAAGGAATGGTTTCAATCCAACAGAGAAATGTCAAAAAAGAGACCAAAGAAAGGCAGGATCTCTATCCATGTTTTAACTTCATCATTTTCTTTTCATTTTCTTTCTCATTATAGTTTCTGTATGAACATAACCCTGAGACAAATGGCCATTAGCCAAATGGCATAATTCCCTCCAAAGGGTGAGGGGAGGAGTTTGAGCCCTAGCATGTACAAAGTGTGTTAGTACTACCTGCCAAGAAAAAAACAAAAGAAAGAGAACAACCACGAGATGTAGAAAATTAGTTCTCTTTCCCACTTACTTTTCACTTTCATAGTTCTATTACCTATAGAGAGAATTTCACACATATATATAGGAACATATATATGTATCCTCCAAATAAAAGTTTATGCCTCATCAAAACATTATCACTAGTCATTTCCTAGAAAAAAGTGTATTTCCTATTAGAATAATATACATTTCAATTCTCTATTCTCAAGGTTTGAATCAATGATAACTTAACCATATATTAATATAAATCCATAAAAGGTTGTTGCTTCCAAATTCTGTTTCACACATACTTACATTACCGATAATCATGATGGATAAGCAAACAGTAATTTTTCTTAAAGACAAAACAGAACAAAAAATCAAATGATACCTTCACCAATTAATATAATTTGTTGACACTTATAAGAATTGGTGTGGGTGGGTGAGAGAGAGAGAGAGAGAGATTACCAAGCAAATTAAATAAATGAAATATGTAATTCTTCAATAAGGAAGGATATGATAACATGCAGCTTGACGGAGGTCACCAGCTTTAGAAAAATAATACATAGGATTCATGTAGCCGAACCCAGATAGTTGGGAAAAGGCTTGGCTTCAGTTGTTACTGTTGATGTTGTATGTATGTAATTGCTCAATAAGTAATACCTGGCATGAGTTCACTCGTAGGGAACATGTTCTGCAGCATATCCTCTCTTTCGACAAGAAAGTCCTCGGCTGTAAGAGAGTCACTGATTCCAGTCTCTTCGACAAAGACCCGAGCAGCTTCTATTGCTTTCTTCCCCATCATTTTGGCCTTGAGAGACCAATCAAAAGTTTTATTGTATCTAGCTAGTATAGTTTCCTGGACTTCAGTATAGAATTTCTCTGTGTCTGCGACAATATAAACAACATTAGAGTTCTAAGTTTCTTCTCTATAAACAAGTTTAATATATAAAAATCCAATCAAGCAATTAGGCAACTAAAACTTTTCAAAAAATACCATGGGAAGAAAACAATGACAACAAACAAGCAATATACTAACCAAATTATTATGATTTCCATAATGTTTGGCGCTTAAAACTGTACCTTAACAGGAGAACTCATATAAAATACTGGGATATGTCAAGACCACATTTGTCAAATAATCAAACTTATCAAGTATAAAATCTTTAAGAAGGTACGAAGAAGAAGAAAAAAAATTACAATTGCGAGGCGACACTTGAACAAGAAAAATAAGAGCCTGAATATAACACCTACTGAAAGTGAAATATAAAACCCTAACGCTGTGTTTGGCGGCCCGTGGATTTGGGATTTGCATTTCAATTCCAAAGATTCTATGTTTGGATGTTCACAAATATTGTGGATTTGGGATTCCATTCCAGTTCAAAAGATTCAAAATAACCATAAGTTGTGATTTCCAATACCAAATCTTCTTAAAATTTCAACCTAATAAATATTCTCTATCTAACAACTAATTTTTCACAACCACAAACAGACATATATATATATATACATAAAAATCTATATATACATATGCCTATATATACAAATATATATGCACATATATATACATACGTCTAAATATAAACAAACATATATACAAATATATAGGTACATACTCATATATGTGTATCACCACATGCATATATATACAAATATGAAGACACGTGCATACACACAAATATATAGCCACACATACATACACGCATCTATATATACATATATATAGGCATATAAACACATACGTATAAAATCACACATATATACACATCCACATACATACATGCATATACTCACACATGAACATACATATGCATACACACATACATACACATTCATATATAAATATACCAATACTTACATACTTATGACTCTATATATATATATATATATATTTATCTCGGCTAATATTCAAATTGAGTTTGGGATTACTATTCAATTACACTTGAATTCTAGCACTAATACAAATAATGTATAGGGGATTTTGAAATACATTCCAATGTAATCCCAATACATTGGAATGTATATATGTGCATATATACAAATAGCCTAACAGCATTTTAGGCATATACACATTTCTTCATCCCATTTGATCTCAAACTTAAATTAATTCATGAAAACCCCGAAATAAGACATTTGAAAGGTGTCTCCCTTCTCGATTGTTTGGAATCATAACATACCCCAAGTTTCCGGAGCATCACAAAAGACGCCTAACCTTAGACATGTATTTGAGTTTGAACATTCGAAAAAAAGGGAATTTCAAAAATATTAGTATGTGTATATAAGTAGAGTCACAGATGTCTGCGTCTAACATCACACACACAGATAGATAGATAGATAGATAGACATAGTGGAAGAAGTGATTTACCAAGTAAGAGGCCGTCCATGTCGAAGATGACATGGGTGATGGATCCCTTGCCTGGAGTTGTCTTCATTTCTGAAATTAGATCTGGTTCGCCAACACAGACGATACCAACTTGAACACCACTGAAGTAGTGTACCGGTATATTTCGTGTGACACTGGAGTGAAAAAGGTTTAGAATTTTTTTTATATAAAAAAATAAATTTATGTCTTGATTTGATTTTGGGAAAAATTTGCCATAAGTCCTACTTTTAAGCCATAAAGACACATACGTTCTAGAATAATGTTATTATGACACATAAGTCTTACTTTTCACTCCAAATTTCATATAAGTTCATTTTATCCACCACAGTCGGCCCCCCTCCCCCCCTTTACACACCTGCATGCGCACACATCTATATCTATACTATTTATAAATGTACTGTAAATGCAGAAAAGTTACACAATAGAAATCGGGATAAAAAATTATATCATTTCTCATTAATCAAAGTCTTCTATTTATACACAATTGTGATAAATGGGTCAAGCCCATGTACCCAGGTTTATCAATCCCTCAAATCAAGGGATTTGATAAACTCTACCATTTTTTGGACTCTTTATTCTATAATTGGATTACTCCTTGCCTTGTGGACCACACTTTAACTTCTAGATTTTTCCATGGGCCCATTGTTGTTTTCGGCCTGCTTGTTTTCAGCCCATCCGCCTTCCGGCCCATCGGTCTTTGGCCCATCCGTCGTCGGCCCATTAGTCCGGTGGCCCATCTATAATTGGGCCAAATATTTCAACCATTACACAGGCCCCTGAGGTTATGGGTTTTTGTAAAAAGCCCATGACCGAAAAATTTCAAACAATACTAGATATATATATACATTCATGCACTTTTTAGGGAAAAATGAGGTTTGGTGAGTTGTCAACCAATTATGAGCATTTATTGGCATTTTGAAATGTGCGGCCACCATTCCCTTGATTGCCGCACCATGACGGCTCATCGTGGGTTGCGAGACCTTCGGGCTTCGTGCAACCCTTTGGCCTCCTTCTCCCCCTCTATAAAATCCACACTTCTCCATTTCACTTCTCATTTCACACTTTGCAATTTTCTGCTCTAGTCTCTTTCTTCCTTAGCTTTTCATCCCTAGGTTTTATTTTCTTGTTCTTGCCGCAATCCTTCCCGTCGATTGTTCCGGATTTACTTAATAGGACAGAACCCTGCTGCTACCCGAAGCTCCTGTGACTCTCCGTTCGCCAACCGAGTAAGTTGACCGGTCATTTCTTCTCCTTTCTTTTAATTTTCATCTTTGCCCCCTTCTGTCTATTCTACCTTTCTTTAGAATCATGTCTGACAGTGACGACACCCGGTCAGTAGAGGAAGTCGTTTTATCTTCTACCTCAGGCACCGATCCCACTAGCAGTGACAGTCCCCAGCCCACTCCTAAAAGAACCAAAAAGACCACTCCTCAAAGTACTGACCTTCCGGGTTCCTCAACGACCGATCCTGTGAAATCCAAGCCTTCTGAACCATTCGTAGTGGCCCCACTTAAGAGAACCCGACCTGAAGTGGACGTTAAACAACTTCGGGTTGAGACCCAAGTTCCCAAGGACGTTGATGTGTCCCCTTACCCTGGCTACCTAGATTTTACCCAGAGCCAGGGGCTAGCCCCCGGTAGCATTCTGCTATCGGCATCTCATCTTAGGGTTCTAAGGTTTCCTCTTCACCCCTTTTTTCACTACATGTTTTTCATGCTAGGGTTGCACCCTCTCCAACTAAACCCGAATAGCTTTAGGATCATATCCATGCTCCTGTTGTATAACAGGGATATGGACCTGAACTTAGGTCTAGCCGACCTCCTCCTTTGTTATTTTTTCCAAAATGCCAGAGTGAGTAGGGGTAGATATAACCTTTTCCCCTTTCAAGGCCGCAGCATATGTACCGATACCGAAAAATCGGACAAGGGATGGAAAGAACGAATGGTAGTAGTGAGTGGCAATTGGTCATACCCTTTTTCTCGTATATTCCCGATCCCCAATAAGTTCGGTCCCATTCGTCTGCCTGTCTACCGCCCCCTTCATAAGGCTTCCTGCCTCTGTGACCACTGTGACCTTCATCGGGGGGACTATGCCTTCAAATTTCTAGGTTATGAGGACAAGGACCTCCCCCTTACCTTTATAAAACACTGGATAGGCCTCTTGAAAACCCATGTCTGGGGCAAACCGGATCGGCTACTGACCTGCTGACCTTGGACAATCTTGAGTCGATCTCTAACTTGGGCGCTGGTGTTGACAGGATGGACTTGCCTGACAAACCTATGTCCGCCAGAATCCCTCAAGTTCCCGAAGGGATTACCCTTGTTGATGCTGTGCCATTATCAACAGCACCGCTTTCGACTTCGGTACCTCCACCTACTCAGAGCCCGGCGGTGCCACTAGCATATAACCCATCGGTTCCACCTCCGCCTCCTGTTAATGCTCTGACTGTGAGGACCCGATCCAGTACAACTGGTGGAGTGGGTACTAAAAGGGTCAGGACACAAGCTGAAAATGCTTCTTCAAGCAAAGCTCCTGCTGCCCCTGAATCATCCCAAGCCTTGAATCCTTGGGAGCCTAAGTTTCTGCTGCCAGATGGGACTCCAGTCTGTGCTGATCAAATCACCCTTAATCATCCGGAAGCTCTTCGGGCTATGGCCAAAGGGATCTGGACACCAGCTGATAGGGTGGCTCAGACTAAAATTACCAGAACTGATCTGGCTAAGAGGACTTCAATAATGGTTATGGAGGTAAAAGACTTTGTTTAACCTTTGTGTTCTTTATTTCGTTTGTTTGATCGCTATTTGTGTAATAATCCAATCTTTACTGTGCAGCTCCTCTACGGCGTTCAGGCCTACAACAGTCTCCTTGAGACTGATGTCAAAGAAATGGCCGGTATGAAGGCCCAAATAAAACAGAATGAGATCCACCGGATTTCTCTGGTCAAGGAGGCGGATGGTCTCCGCCAGACCGTTTTTGAACAGAAGACTCTTCTGGAAACCGGTGAAGCGGAAAGACAAGCCCTGATTGCCGAAAAACTGGTTCTGGCTGCCGAGCTGGAAAAAACGAGGGAGGCTGCCAGGAAGATGGCAGCTGAAAAAGCTGAGTCTGATAGACTCTTGGCAGAATCAGAGAGGCTTTTGTCCCTTGAGCGGGAAAAGGTAGAAGTGTGCCATCTGGGAGGGCTTGACATGTTCAAAAGATACAGTGTCATCTGCGACATCCGAGCGGTCAGGGCCTGGCGGCGGAGGCATGAAATGGAGCATATCCCTCTAGAATCCCGGGAATTCAAGACCGCAGAGGAATTCGATGCCCATATGGGAGTACCCTTTCCTTATGAAAACCCTCCTGCCTCTGAGATCGAGAAGCGCTTCGCCGCCATCCTGAAGGGGGAAGAATACCATCCTCCTGAACAGTAGCTAGGGCAATTTTATACGTTTTTGTTTCCCCTAATGGGCTAATTTCTTGTAACTTTTTTTTTTTTTTTTTCAATGAACAAGAACTTTTATCCCCTTTTCCAGTAATTATTCGTCTTTTGTGTTGGTTTTTAGCGTTTTGTATTTAGCTTTTATGAAACAATTGAGCCTTCGGACATCTGGCCCTTGAGGCTATCTTATATATATATTTTTTTTTATTCATTTTGAATTTAAACACTTAGGAAATTTTAATGAATCACAAAGCCTTCGGGCACTGGGCCCCTGAGGCTTGACTTCATCCTCTGGTTAGTTCAAATCAAGTTTGAACTCAAACACTTAGGAAATTTTAACAAACATGAAGCCTTCGGGCGTTTGGCCCCTGAGGCTTGATTCCATCCTCTGGTTAGTTCAAATCAGGTTTGAACTCAAACACTTAGGAAATTTTAACAAACATGAAGCCTTCGGGCATTTGGCCCCTGAGGCTTGATTGCATCCTCTGGTTAGTTCAAATCAGGTTTGAACTCAAACACTTAGGGCCTGTTTGGCAACCTTGGTTTTGGATTTTAAGACCAAACCATGTTTGACAAGCCGGTTTTAGAGTTGGTTTTGAGCTTTGTAAAACCAACCACTAAAACCTGATTTTGGCCCACCAATTTTGACTTTTTTCTCTCTCTCTCTATATATATATATATATATATGGCCAAAAATATGAATTATTTTGAAATTTTTTTTTATATTTTTCGGAAAAATTTATTTTTTCGGAGAAATTTATTTTTCAGAAACTATTTATTTTTTCGGAAAAAAATTAATTTTTGGAAAATTATTATTTTTTAGGAAAAAAATTAATTTTCGGAAAATAATCACAGTTTCGGAAAAAAATTAATTTTCGGAAAATAATCATATTTTCGGAAAAAAATTATTTTTTCGGAAAAAAAATTAATTTTCGGAAAAAAATATTTTTTCGAATTTATATTTTTCGGAAAAATTAATTTTCGGAAAACATTTTTTTTGCAAAAAAATCATAATTTAATGTAATTTTTCAAAAAATAAATTTTCGGAAAAAAATTATTTTTTCGGATAAAAATTAATTTTCGGAAAAAAATCATATTTTCGGAAAAAAATTAATTTTCAAAAAAAATTAATTTTTTCGAAAATAATTATTTTTCCCAAAAAATTTATTTTTCAGAAAATATTTATTTTTTGGAAAATAATTATTTTTTTCGGAAAAAAATTAAATTTTGTGAAAAAATTATTTTTTCGACAAAAATTATTTTTTCGAAAAAATTTATTTTTCGGAAAATATTAATTATTTATTTTTCCGAAAATTAATTTGTTTCCGAAAAACTATTTTTTATATTTTTCGGAAAAATAATTTTTCCCCGAAAATTACTTTTTTTCCAATTTTTTATATATATATTTTTCATATTTATATATTTTTAATACATATTAGTATATATATATATATAATTATACCAAGACCAAGACCAAGACCAAAACCAAAACCAACTCCTTACCAAACATTATATATTGGTTTTAGATTTACCTAAAACCACCCAAGACCAAAACCAAGTTCCCAAACGGACCCTTAGGAAATTTTAACAAACATGAAGCCTTCGAGCATTTGGTCCCTGAGGCTTGATTGCATCCTCTTGTTAGTTCAAATCAGGTTTGAACTCAAACACTTAGGAAATTTTAACAAACATGAAGCCTTCGGGCATTTAGCCCCTGAGGCTTGATTTCATCCTCTGGTTAGTTCAAATCAGGTTTGAACTCAAACACTTAGGAAATTTTAATAAATATGAAGTACTTGCATAAAAGTAGAATCTATCTCTATTGAGATGAATTTGAAAATCGTGAAGCAGAGGCGCCGATATCGGGCACAGATGCTTCGTAACAAATGTGCCATAGAAAGACACAGTTTTATTTCTTAACAAGAAAAACAACTATCTAAAGATAATACCTCTTTAACCGATAAGCATTCTGAGAGTTGGACTCGAGGCGGCCTGTTTCGTTCTTCCGAACCCGATAAGCACTGCATCCGATAACCTCAACCACTGTGTAAGGTCCTTCCCATGTTTCTCGTAATTTTCCTACAATCCCAATCTTCCTTCTGAGCATCATATCGCCTACTTGGAACTCTCTTCTTTTGACTTTCTGATTGAATCGTGCCCTGACTTGCTGCTGATAGGTAGTTAGTCTTATCCCGGCAGCTTTCCTTCTTTCTTCCAGGAGGTCCAGATCATGGGCTAGGTGCTGATTGTTTGGACCTTCTTCCCATGCGTGACTCCTTAAAGTAGGTACCCTTAGCTCGGTCGGGATAACTGCTTCGGCCCCATAAGCCATGGCGAAAGGGGTTTCTCTAGTTGGTTGTCTTGGAGTAGTCCGATAGGACCACAACACCTCAGGCAATTTCTCTAACCATGCCCCTTTTGGGTCTTCAAGTTTTTTCCTCAGTGTGTCAAAAATGGTTCTATTCGTCCTTTCGGCTTGCCCATTTCCCTGTGGGTAGCCGACGGAAGAAGTGTTCTGATTGATCCCATGCTTTGCTAAGAATGCTTGAACCCTTCTGTTGTCCAGGTTGGTGCCATTATCCATCATTATGGTTCGGGGTAGGCCGAATCTATAGATGATGTGGCTCCAGATGAATTTTATAACATGGCTGCCTGTTATGGTGGGATATGCCTCCGCTTCCACCCATTTGGTAAAATAATCGGTAGCTAGGAGAACATGCGTGGTACATCGTATTGCCTGAGGGAGAGGACCCACAATGTCCATACCCCATCGGGCAAAAGGGTGAGGAACAATCGTTGGGTTTAAGAACTCCGGCGGTGGATGAATGGCATCTCCATAAACTGACATTTCTTGCAATGTCTGACATAAATTTCAGCGTCTCTTACCAGGTAGGGCCAGAAGTACCCCTGGGTGAGGACTTTATGAGCTAGGGACCTTCCTCCGGAGTGATTGCCACAAGCTTCTGCATGAATCTCCTCCATGACTGCCGATGCCTCTGATGGGGTGAGACATCTCAAGTATGGTCCGGAAAAAGACTTTCGGTATAGTTGGCCGTCGTATAGGGCATATCTGGCTGCCTTCATTCTAATCTTCCGGGCCTCGGATTTTGATTCAGGCAATGTACCAAATCTCAGATAATCTACTATCGGATCCATCCAACTTGGTTCCCATGGGATAACCATTACTTCTTCAGGGGGTTCCAAGCTGGATTGGACGACGAAGTCTATTGGTACAGTGCGGGTCATACTTTTTCCTGTGGCGGAGGCTTGGTTAGCCAGATGATCTGCTACAAAGTTATCTCCTCTGGGAATCTGTTCAAAGTTTATATGTTGGAACTCTTCGGCCTCCCTTAGAACCAGATTCTTGTATGCTTTCATCTTCGGCTCTCGAGTTTCATACTCCCCATTTATCTGTCGCACGACTAGCTGGGAGTCACTTCGTACTTCTGCTCTTTGGACTTGAAGGCTTCGGGCTAACCGAATTCCTGCAAGGATGGCCTCATACTCTGCTTCGTTGTTAGAAGCTGGAAATTCCAGTCTAACGGATTGTTGGATTTTAGTACCATCCGGTGTTACAAGTACTACTCCGACCCCTGCTCCATCGATGTTGGATGATCCGTCTACGAACACGAACCATAATCCAGGCTCAACTTCTTCTGTGCAGTCAGTAGTTTCTGTTTCTAGCCGGAAGTCAGCTACTGCATGTCCTTTGATGGCCGTTCGGGGGACATAGGTTATGTCAAAAATCCCTAGTTCAATTGCCCATTTTGAGACTCTCCCAGATAACTCAGGCTTTGCCATTATGGATCTTATTGGAGTTACAGTAGGAACTATGATCGGGTGCGCTTCAAAATAATGCCGAAGACGTCGCTTAGCATTGATCAGTGATAGTACCAGCTTCTCCTGCTTTGAATAACGGGTTTCTGCATCAGCAAGGGATTTGCTGGTGTAGAAGACTGGTGTCTGGTACCCTTTGCCCTCCTTGACCAGAGCGGCGCTGGTAGATGTTGCTGAAATGGCAAGATACAGGTGCAACGGCTCATCGGCTTCAAGGGTTGTCAGAATCGGGGGCTTCGCCATGTAACTTTTGAGTTTGTTCAGGGCCTTCGCTTGTTCTGGCCCCCAGACTTCTCCTTGTGCCGCTTTTATTGCCTGAAAGAACGGCCTACACCGATCAGTTAATCGAGAGATGAAACGACTGAGGGCTGCTATTCTTCCGGTTAGTACCTGGATCTCCTTCCGGGATTTTGGCTCAGCTGTCTCTACGAGAGCTTTGACTTGCGCAGGGCTAGCTTGTATTCCCGTCCGATCAACTATGTGCCCTAAAAACTGGCCCGAGGATACTCCGAAAGAACATTTGGCAGGGTTGAGCTTCATATTGTACTTCCGGAGGGTGTTGAACACTTGCTGCAGATCGGTTAGATGGTCTCCTTTCACCTTGCTTTTGACCATTGTGTCATCGATGTAGGCTTCGATGGTGGATCCCATCATCCCTTGGAACACCCTTCTGACCAACCTCTGATAGGTAGCGCCTGCATTCTTTAGTCCGAAAGACATAACTGTATAACAAAATGTACCTGATTCAGTGATGAAGGCAGTCTTTTCCTGGTCCTCCGGATCTATTCGGATCTGGTTATAGCCAGAGTACGCATCCAGAAAGCTCAGGCGATCGAATCCTGCGGTGGCATCTACCATCTGATCGATCTTCAGTAAAGGGAAATAGTCTTTCGGGCATGCTCTATTCAGATCAGTGAAGTCAACACATACCCTCCACTTGCCGTTTTTCTTCTGGACCACCACCACGTTCGCCAACCAGGAAGGATACTGGACCTCTTTTATGAACCCTGCTTGCAGAAGTCGATCAACCTCTTCAGCTATGATCTGGTTTCGATGGGCTCCCATTCGTCTCTGTTTCTGTTTAACGGGCCTTGCACTGGGATCCACATTGAGAGAATGCAGGGCTACTGATGGATCAATACCGGTCATGTCCATATGGCTCCACGCAAATATGTCGGCATTGGATCGGAGAAGGGATTCCATTTCCTCTTTTTCCTGTGGACTGAGGCCTGAACCAACATAGGTAAACCTTTCAGGGCGATCGGGACAAATTTGAACTTCCAGTAGTGGTTCGACTGCTACCGGTGACCCCGAACCGCCCTCCTGTAATTGCTATTTGGCATCAGGTGTTGTCTTGGACTGTGACCTTTGTTCCGGTTCCATTTTTCTTTTTAGACTTTTCATAGTGACTGTGTAACACTCCTTTGCTGCTATCTGATCGCCCCTGATATCGATTACGTCAATTCCGTTCGGGTCAATACACCGCATGACCTGATGCATGGTAGAAGGGACTCCGTGCATACGATGGATCCATCCCCTCCCCATGAGGAGATTGTAGGAAGGTTTTACATCTTCCACCACAAAAGTCTCTCGGAGTGTGCGCCTTGCTGCCATTACTGGTAATTGTATTTCCCCCACTGGTTCCACCCTTTTGCCATCGAATCCTGCTATCGGGCTTCTGGAAGGGACTATTTCCTGAGGGCTGATTTCCAATTTCTCAAAGGCCCACTTTGTGATAATGTTGGCACTGCTTCCTGGATCGACCATTACCCTCTTGATCAGGCAGTTGGAGACCATGAGGGAGATAACCAGGGGGTCGTCATGAGGTGTCTGAATATTCCGCATATCTGCAGAGGTGAAAGTAATCCGGGCGTCCTCTTTCGGGCTTCGGAATTCGGTGACCTCCCCAACCCTTCATAACTTCTGGGCTTGCCGCATCTCTGATCTATGGACTTCTTCCGCTTCTGACCGACTGGGCCCTCTATGGACCATGTGAATGACCCGCACGGGTTGTGCCATAGCTCCCTTGGTAGGAGCATGCGTCGCTTGATCTGGTCGGGCTCCTTCCTTGGCAACATACTCGGTCAGTTCTCCTTTTGCAATCATGGCTTCCACTTGTCTTCTGAGGCTTCTGCACTAGTTAGCGTGGTGCCCGTATTCGCCATGGAAGGCGCAGTGCCTTTACATATCCCTTTGGTCCATCGACTGTCTGATGGGAGGTGGTGACCGGTAGATTCCTTTGCCCTTTATTTCCTGGTACAACTTTGCCAAGGTCACTTTTAAGGGGGTGACCTTTTCCTCAAACCTTGGTCGTTTCTCTGGGGCTGGGGAAGGAGCTGGAGGTGCGCTCGGTCTCTTCCGGTCTGGTGCCCGATCCTTTACCCTGGAAGGCTCGGATGCTCTGGCTTCTACTGTTGCAAAGGCGGTCCTTCTTTATCGTATGGCCAACTCCTCTTCTATTCGGAGGTGCCCCTGTGCCCTAGAGTTGAGCTCTCCAATATCGGCTGGTGCCTCTTAACTAGGGACTGGTGGAACTTGGTTCCAGGGATCAGGGCCATTCTGAAAGCTTCGACGGCTGAATACTGATCGCAGTTGTCAATTGAAGACATCTCCACATTGAACCGTGAGACAAAAATTTTCAGGGATTCGCCCTTTTCTTGGATCATGGTGAACAGACTGGAGATAGTCTTCTTCTGTCTTTTATTGCCGAAGTATTGTGCAATAAATAACTCGCAGAGTCTGAGCCAGCTACCGATCGATCGGGGCGGTTGCTTTCTGAACCACAGGAGGGCTGCGTCGGTCAGGCTGGTGGGGAAAACTTTGCAGAGTAAGGCCTCGTTCTCATTGTAAACATTCATCTTGGTATGAACGTGATAGATGTGTTCGGTTGGATCTTTTGTACCATCGAACAGGGTGAACTTTGGTAATCTGAACCTTTCTGGATAGGGCACGCTGGTGATCGAGACGGTGAATGGTGTCTGAACTGCGTCTATGGATGCCTCGGATGCCAGATCGATTGGGGTCTGTACCTTCAGATCCCTAAGCACGTCTCGCTGAAATCTTGACATGATTTCCTCCAGTTTTTTCATGGTCAGGACCTCCT
The DNA here is from genome assembly GCA_963922005.1 of Cornus suecica. NCBI lineage: Eukaryota > Viridiplantae > Streptophyta > Magnoliopsida > Cornales > Cornaceae > Cornus > Cornus suecica. The sequence continues at coordinate 28,525 of OY998240.1, read as the reverse complement.
CGGGGTTGCGTGCCCCAAGAACCTGTAGGGATGACTCTGCCTGTTCTTCACGATCGTTGTGGGCCCTAGCGGGTAGGTCATCTTTGTCTGTCTGGCGGCCTACGGATCGTTCGCGCTGGCCGGACTGCTCATCATCATAGACCTCCTGTGGGTTCTGCAGTTGAGCCAATTTTGCTGCCAGTTCAGCATTCTGCCTTTCTAATTTGGCAGTCCTTTCCTCAAGGGCTCTCCTGATCGGATCTTCTGGTTGTTGGCCTCCGTTTGGAGGCAAATCGATCTGTTATGATCATGTGATCGCCATTGATGGTACAAATCTTAGCTTTTTTGTAGAGGGTGGGAAGCTTATTGAAAAAGATTTCAATAATAGGGAAATTTCCCACAGACGGCGCCAATTGTGTAAATGCAGAAAAGTTACACAATAGAAATCGGGATAAAAAATTGGACCATTTCTCATTAATCAAAGTCCTCTATTTATACACAATTATGATAAATGGGTCAAGCCCATGTACCCAGGTTTATCAATCCCTCAAATCAAGGGATTTGATAAACTCTACCCTTTTTTGGACTCTTTATTCTATAATTGGATTACTCCTTGCCTTGTGGACCACACTTTAGCTTCTAGATTTTTCTATGGGCCCATTGTTGTTTTCGGCCTGCTTGTTTTCAGCCCATCCGCCTTCTGGCCCATCGGTCTTTGGCCCATCTGTCGTCGGCCCATCAGTCCGGTGGCCCATCTATAATTGGGCCAAATATTTCAACCATTACATGTACGAAGCCTCGTATTATTTCCAAATATTTTTTAACACATTTTAAATCAAAAATAAAATCAATAATTTATTCGCCAAAAGTATCGTCTCTTTAATCTTTTTAAAGGCACAATTTCCTCATTAAAAGTAGTGAATGAAAAGTTATGTCTTTTCGATACTATTAAACGCATCTCTCATCATTTCTCTCACACCGTTTCACCCTCTTTCATCTATTCAATCAACAGGTTCACATCTCTCCCTCTTTGTGATGATTGGTTTATTTATTTATTTTTTCATTTAAATAGTTGAATTTTTATTTTTTTACTTCATTCTATCACCATAAGTCTTTCAACATGTGCAAATCACATGTTTTTGCCTAGTATATAAATATATATGTATATACCCCACCCACCCCATTTCATTTACACATCTGCACACACACAAATATATATAAACTCTCTCACACACACATATTTATATATATATATATTTATCTCTCCCCCCGCCCAACCCCTCACATATGTATATTTTTATATTTATATATGTGAGTTTATATATATGTGTGTGTGTCAAGTGTGTAAATGAAGTGTGGTGGCAGGGGGGGTTGGTTTAGTGATGGTGGAGGTGGTATATATATGTGTGTGTGTGTGCGCGCGCGTGTGCGTGCATGTGTGTAAATGGGGGTTTAGGGGTGGAAGAGAGGGGGTCGGCTATGATGATGATGCTGGGGTGGGGGTAATATATGAAGGAAAGGTAAAAAACTGATAAAATGGACTTATATGGAATTTGGGGTGAAAAGTAGGACTTATGTGTCATACTAACATTATTTTAGAACTTATGTGTCTTTATGGCTTAAAAGGAGGACTTAAGGGAATTTTCCCTTTTATTTTTGCATAAAGTGCAAAAACAAAGCTGACATATTAGATGTGTAAGAATTGGTGTTTATTGCAACAAATTGATAATTTTGTGGGATTATCTGTACTGCAAGGGAGTTAGTTGCAAATCTGCACAAAATTAGGAGATGTTTTAACACATTGCCCTTTATTTTGGGGGGATAATTACAATTTTACCCCCTCTAAACATAATATATTACACCCGCACTCTTTATATGCTCATGCCTACTTTTCATTTAAAACAGGTTATCGAACCCAAAAGACTAAGTCGTACTCTAAATTCTAATTAAATAATATTCTTGAACTGTAAAGAGAAAATTATTGATTTGGAATTTTATATTAAACTAATTAAATAAACAGTTAAACTAAATAAAGCAATTAAAGATAGATTGAGAAAATTCAATAGAAAGAAAGTCTAGGGTGTATCTAACACCGCCACTAGCCTCGTAATATAAACGTTCTATCCATTCTATTATAAAAGAGAGATACAAATTTTATGAATCATACTAGTGTTGCCACAAGCGAGCTTCTAGTCTTAAACAAATATTACATTAAACCGGACTCAGCCATAATCCATCTTTGGAACAAATATGATTAGAATATGCAATTACTCTACTCTACTCCTACAATGCATTAAGTTAAAACACATCCATCTCACATTCTTTTGGCATGAATTGTCCAAACCAGGGTTTCCTGTTTTATGAACTATTATGTAGAAAATTAACAATTTAACCTTTAGAGTTCTAGCTTGTAGTGATTAAATATAATTGTGCAAGATTAAACAATACACCAATCTAGAATAGAGTAAATGTAAAATCTTATATAAACATGATATTATGGTCTCCCATCTACATAATCATCATAGAATTGCTCTTTAGCTTCCCCATTTACAATAAAATAAAATAAAACATAGTGTACATTACTTGGGCTAGGATTTTTCTAGAAACCCTATATACCGTTTAGTTGTCCATGTTTGTCGGAGATCGCATCGTTAACGTTGAGCCCGAATCCAGGGATCTCTTTGTATTTTCTTCTACCTTATCTTTGTTTTCTTCTATTTTGTCGCTCTCAAGATGTATTCTTTCTACATACTAATTATTTTCATAGAGAAGAAGAACTATTTCATTGAGTCAACTTTTTCCCCCTTTTAGTTGAACTCTTTAGTTATAATGTATATCTTGTAGAACGGGTCCACCCTATTCAAGACTGATGAAAATATACTATGAAGATTTTCCAAAACGTCCCTGACTAGTCAACACATCAAATGGGATCCGCAAAGTTGCCAAATTCGTCCATTCCCGCACATAAATCCCTACCTGGCCATGCTGTCTTATTTTGCTCATAACTTAAGCTACAGGTGTTCGTTTTTTACGCTCTTTAGTTCGTTGGAAAGCTGACTTCAATGAATTGAATTTAGGATTTTTTACCAAATTATAGTCACCTGAAGTTGGTCCTTTATTTCTGTATTTCGGGTTTTTCAGTTAACAGTTTCACTTTCTTGTACAATCCCGACGACCTTTCTTCTTCATTCCCAACTATCTCCACCCATTTCGTGACTCAAGTTAGCTCTATTTTTTTGTCGGTTTCGATTCTCAAATTGTCTTGAGTTGGCATTCCAGTTAATTCACCAAAATTGGCTCGTTTTACACGTATTGAACCTTAAACACCCTTAAACATGCAAACCAGATAAAAATACCAAGATAATAGACTATATTGACTAACAATATTGAGTTAAGTGCCTAGAATGTGTAACACTCGGCTCCTATCACCATTATATTTAAGATTATAATATATTGTAATCCCTAAAATGTTGGGATTACAATTACATCTTATTCCTCAAATTTTTCCCTTTAAATCAGGGATTATTTTTTGTCTAAGTACATATTGGACTCTATCAATAAGGAAAACAACTTGTGGGCCAAGAATCGATGTGGGCTTGTGTCTATGCTAGGCTTCCCTCTTGACTAAATGGCTTCTTTGATGGGCTTGATATTTTTGGCCCTTACACTGGCCCCTTCGGATCCGACTCATCTTGATACATATGAGTTGGATTCGAATGTGAATACATGCGAGTATTTTCCTACACTCGAAATTTTCAATCATAAGAGTTCTTAGGCCCACTTTTGACCCTTATTTTCATGATTTCTTGTACTTATATATATATATATATATATATATATATTGCGTACCTAGCAAAAATCACCATATGAGATTAATCTTAGCAACTAAAATTTTTCGTGTCTTTCGTCTTAATCTTGTCGATTACCTTTCCTTATGCCTTTTTGCATTAATTTTTGGCGATTGGCTTTTCTGTGCTCGTTGCCCTTTTTTAACATCTTAGCAATAGACACTTGATATATGCCAAATGTTATACATTTTAGGCCCCTATCTTGCTATTGTTACGTCTTTTCATTCTATTATTTAGTATTTTTATGCCGTTTATGTGTCTAAACGTGTTTCAGGAGCTTAACGAAGAAAATGAGTTAAGTTTGGTGACTTAACTAAAGACATGCTTATTTTTATCCAAGAAGAGAGGTGTTTTCAAGAGAAAAGTGACTTTTGGAGGGTAGAAACGTCATTTTTTCGAGCCGCAACTTCAAGAATCATGACAAGCGAGTCAAGGGGGTTCAAATGACACAATTATCAAGAAAAGTTGGTTCCAAGTATTTTGCCACACCTGACCTATGCCCACAACAACAAAAAGTGGCTAGAAAGTGCCATTTCTACGCCCGGAGCATACGCGCTCTGATTTGGCCTTCGCCCCAAGCGTAGGCTACAGTGTTTTTCAGCAATTTTTTTAGCCAACTTCGAGCAGTTATATCTCGGTCAAAACAGATCCAAATGGGGTGATTCTTAAGCCTAACATCAAGATCTTGAAGTCAGATTTCCAAAAATATATTACATTCCTCCATACAATATGTGTAGCTCCAGATATGATTAAAAGAGTGAGAGGTGTCCTGCAGAAAAAGCTTGAAATTTCAGATTCGGGCCAAAATCCTATTTTGACCCGGATTAATCCGTTTTGATCCGGATGACTTTGAGTTCGACCCCACCACCTCTAAACACATTTTTAGACATATTATACATTATATTGAAGGGTTTGGCTCAGTTTGAAAGGAAATCATACCAAAGGGGAATCATATTCTCAATAGGAGTCTAACGCAAGTTAGGGTTTCCCTCAGCTTTGTCTATAAATACCAAAATCTAGACCAGATCTAGGGGATTTCTTTCTACCCAATTTTCAGATCTTTCTTTTTAGATTCATATCATCAAAAGGGACGAGTCATTCAAGACCTAGAGATCCGAAGAAGACGACTATGGAGGGCTATTCTACATCAACGATGCAGTTTCTTTCTACCACGAGTAACTAATTCGGTATCTAGAGTTTTCTAGCAAAATCCTAGCCAAGTAATGTAATTCTTAACTTGTTTTCAATTATAACGAGGGGAAACTTTGACCATACTGTGATGATTGTTGTAGATGAGTGATCGTTTTTATTCTTGATACAAAATTCTATATTTGTTCTAAATTCTTGTCTTAGATGGAATGAATATATTGTTTTAATCAATCATGATTATTCACTATGGGCTAGAACTCGGATGCTTAATTCATGATTTTCTACACAATGTTGTTTAACATTTGAAACCCTAGGTTTACACAAGCCATGTCTTGGTGAGGTAATATAGATATGCTATAGGTTAATTTCATGCAATAGAAGTAGATTAGAGTAAAGTAAATAACATGCACTAGTTACACTCTGTCCGGAGATGGTTTGTAGCAAATCCGGTTGACGGTATCCTTTTTGGGGTCGTATTCGACTATTTACAGTACGACCTGATTCACAGTTATGAATCGCCCTTTTGCAATTGAGCAAAGAGAAAATTATGTTATGTTATGGAAACCCTAGATTTTCTCTCTATTGTTCTTGTCTTAATCTATATTTATTGCTTTATTAGTTAACTAGTTCAGAAATCAAAACCAACGAATCATGTTTTTCATAGCAATTTAAGAGTATTATTTTACGAGAGTTCAGAATATGACTTAGTCTCTGTGGGATCGATAACCTTTCACAAGCCGTTTCTATACTACAATTGATTCGTGTGCTTGCGATAGGTAAAACCTAGACCATTTTAAAGGTGTGTTCTTAACACATATTTTTAGTCACCCCGACGGGCTATCAACACTCAGAGGTGATTTGCCACTCTGATAATAGGGACAAACACTTAGATATAATTTGCCACTTTTTTATTTTGCAAAATCAACTTTTAAGTATACACGTTATACTTTTTTATTATAAAAAATAAAAAAGTAAAAAATACTTATCTATGAGTTCATTTTACTCGGATCAGACTTCGCGATTGGGGTCCGGACCTCCCTTGTTTGTGTGCAAGAGCCAAATTTGGATGGCAGTGATCGGTAGGGGAGAAAGATAAATGTTGATTGTTGGTGGAAGTGGATAGATGTTGCCTTTGACAGCAATGAATCCATGCATTAATTCTTATTGTGGTTGAGCAGATTTTGCAACCCCATGATGATGCGATTAGAGGCCGGTGAGGTGTATTACAAACATGTGTTAAACAAATTAAAACTAGCTCTCACCAAAAGAGTCCAATCAACAAAAATCAATTTCTTGTGTGGTTGATATTTAACATAGTCTTTAAAGAGTGGTTAAAGGAAATCAGAACAGTTCCTTCAATGCATGCATCAATTATCCTTTTGAAAAATTATATACACAAATAGATATGAAGAAAATTGTATACAAAGATAGAGATGAGTAGTAGTTGCACAAAAGAGGGATTGATAATTTATATGCATACAAAAGCGGTTGATATACATACAAATAGTTATGGAAACACATATCGATTGTCACACACGGCGCCAAAGTGTAGATGGTAATTTTTGCACCTCACTCATAATGAATTTTATTGAGACTCTATGACCTTATTTATACAATAAATAATGGGCTTCTTAGCCCATTATGTTTAAGATTATGATCAATTGTAATCCTTAAAATATTGGGATTGCAATTACATCTTATTCCTCTAATTTCCCCCCTTTAAATCAGGGATTATTTTCTATCTAAGTACACATTGGATTCTATCAATAAGCAAAACAACTTGTGGGCTAAGAATAGATGTGGATTTGTGTCTGTGCTAGGCTTCCCTCTTGACTAAATGGCTTATTTGATGGGCTTGTGTCTATGTTGGGCTTCCCTCTTAACTAAATCGGTTCTGAAACTGAAATCTTCACATATGTATTAGGGTTTGTGTATATATATATATATATATGTGTGTGTGTAATATATATAACAGTGTTTGTATATATATGGAGAAGTGATACTCTTGACTTTGTGGGAGCTTGAACATGAAAGAGGATTTTCAAAAGTCTGTGTTTGGTTAGAGGTGAATGAGGAAAAAGAGGAGTTGGTGGTGGTGGTGGTGGTGGTGGTGAGAGGAGGTGATCGGTTCAAGTCGTGTGAAAATAAAAGTGTTTAAAATGAATAATTAACACGATCTAGTTTTATCTCTCAGTCGCAAGTACGCGAGTAGTATATTATAGTTGGGTAGAGAGTGTATCGAACCACAGATATCAAAGTCGTATTTCAAATAATCGTAAAGTAAAAATTGAATTATATTATAAATGATGTTTTGATTGGTTTGGTTTATAAACTACTAAACATAAAATAAATAAAGATATGGTTTTGGTTTTGGTTTTAAATCAAGATAAACAAGTCTAAGATTTTGATCCAACTCCACCACTAGTCTTGTAATATAGTCATTTAATCTTATTATTGTAAGAGGGAGATACATCTTATATGAATTAGATTAGTAACGCTGCAAGCAGTTGCATAATCCCCAAAGAGATGCAATCGGTCCGATTCACTACACTCCATCTTCGATTAGTATGATTGTTGCATACATCTATACTACAACTACTCCTAAAACATGAAATTAAAAACATGCTAACAATCATCTTCTCTTAGTATGGATTGTGAAAACCTAAGACTTTATCATGCTAATTAAGAACCATTATGTAGAAACCATTATTAAATCTTCGGAGGTTCTTGCTCCTAATGATAAAACATAGTTGTTCAAGATTAATTATTGGTGGGCGTCAGGTGTGTGCAAAATATGTGGTTAAAAACGAAACTTTAGGTTTTACCCTTTTGCAAGCACACAGATCAATTGTATATAGTTTTGCTTGAGTAGGGGAATATCAATCCCACAGAGACGAGAATTGTTCACTTCAATAGTTTAAAAATACTGAATTATATTTTTCTGAAAAGAATTTGGTTTTGTGGATTATCTAATATTAATGAAAATAAAATAGAAAACAATAATAAATAATGGTTGTGATTCAGAAAGAGAGAAAACTAGAGTTTCTTCACTCCACCATTAACTGCATAATATAGTCCAAATTCTATTTCAATTGCATGAGGGTGATCCATTGACTGTGAATCAGGTCGCACCGCGCCAGCAGTTTGACCCCAAAAAGGATTACTCTCAACCGGACGCGACAACCCATCTTAAGACTAAACTGATTAATGCATGCCAACTACTAATAGAAAGTAAATGCAGAAAAGTAAATTAAAGCATGAAAATAAACTAAAACATGTCTATATCAGTTTGTCATGGCATGACTTGTGTCAACATAGGGTTTCGAGTTTTATGACCACCATTGTATAGAAAATCACAGATTAAGCATCCGAGTTCCAGCCCATAGTGAATAATTGTGATTGTGTAAGATAAATATATTTGAAAAGTCTAAGATAATAATCAATTCAAATATATAAACTTGTATCACGAATAAAAACGGTCTCTCATCTAACCCAATCATCACAGTATAGTCCCAATTTCCCCTCTCTACAGTTGAATATAAAATTAGAACTACATTACTTGGCTAGGGTTTTGCGAGAAAACCCTAGATACCGAATTAGTTAATCATGGTAGAAGGAGACTACATTGTTGATGTAGAATCGCCCTCCGGTGAAGTGACGGTGTCTGGAAATGACAGTTTTGCCATCTGGGAGCTACATTTTTGCTCGAACACACTCATTGACTACTTTCTTGAGATAGAAACGAACACGAACTCAGTTAATTCACTAAGATTAGCTATGTTTATTCATTAAGCTCCTGAAACATGCTTAAACATACAAACGAAATAAAAATACCAAATAACAAAATGTAGAAACATAATAAACACAAGATAAGGACTTAAAATGACCAATATTGAACACCTATCACCAGACCCCTTTAAAGTGCCCTTTCCAATGATGCCAAGTGATGTCGCGACCATCACTTGTCCTTATGAAAAGGTCCCCTTAAACCCTATTTCAGGACCCCCATTGTGATGCAACACATAGGGGCGTGAGTATCGGTGAGCCTATGCCTCTCACCATCCATCACTTGTCCTTATGAAAAGGTCCCCTTAAACCCTATTCAGGACCCCCATTGTGATGCAACAGATAGGGGCGTGAGTATCGGTGAGCCTATGCCTCTCACCGGGCCCTTACGCGTACCTCTTTGTAGTGTTTTCTTCACAATCCCTTGATGCCTAGTACTTAGCCAAGTATTAGATTGCGAGCCTCTTCCCGTGACCCCCGCTACATATGTTTGAATATTAAGTTATTATATTTTCATTACTAAATATTTTTTATATTATTATTATTTAAGAATTTATGTGTGTGGTTTTGATGCTAGTACAATAATAATAATCTTAAAATTATAATTGGTAAGTTAAATTTTTTATCTATATAAAAAATAAAAACAATTTATTTTATGACCAAAATTTGCTATTTATGTTTGTAATTAAGTATTTTTTGAGTGAATTCAAATATTTTGTATTTTGATTTTGATTTTGATTATTTCAAATTTAGTGTACAAATATTTATGTGCCAATTCAAGTACAATTTTGATTTATACAAAAATTGCTAGTTATGAAAATTTGTGTTAGTTGAAAAATAAGATAAATATAAAGGGTTTTTTTTACTTAAGTCCTACAGTTTTGGGGGTAATTTGACATTGGTTCATTTTTTAAAACTTATTTGACATTGGTCCTTTTTTTAAAACTTAATATTTGGTAAATTACTCTTTCACACTCACTTATTTTACTAATTACACTTTCACCCCTTCAACCAAATTTTGAAATATAAAATGACTAAATTACCCCTAAATGTGTGTGATGACCTATTTGCCTATCCATAAAGATGTGAAAAAATCAACCTACCCTCCTTTTATTTATATTTCAAAAAAAAAAAATTATTTCAAAAAATATATATATATATATATATATCTTCCATCTTCATCTTTGCCACACGTTTGGCCTTGAAATACTGCAAATTTTGGTGGTGAGTAATATAAATTAAGAACCAGCTAACAAAAAACATACATAAACACACCAGTAGATTATATTTTTCAAAAAACATATATAATGATACTGAAGCATATCTTATATATTTTAAGTTGGTCCACTTCTCTAGAATTACATGGCAACAACAATTATTGAAATATATATATTTTTTGAAATAATTTTTTTTTCGAAATACATATAAAAGGAGGGTAGGTTGGTCTTTTCACATTTTTATTGATGGGCAAATAGGTCCTCACACATATTTAGGGATAATTTAGTCATTTTATATTTCAAAATTTAGTTAAGGGGATGAAAGTGTAATTAGAAAAATAAATGGGTATGAAAGTATAGTTTACCAAATATTAAATTTTCAAAAAGGGACCAATGTCAAATAAGTTTTAAAAAAGGGACGAATGTCAAATTACCCCAAAAATTGTAGGACTTAAGTAAAAAAAACCCAAATATAAATATAAATATTTTAAATGTAAATACTTGTGTTAGTTAAATATGTGAATAATTTTTTTTTGTTAATTTCATTTACACCCCCTGAATTTTGAATAATATAGTTATTTTCTAAATTAAGGGGTCAAATTAATATATTAAAGTAGGGATATGGGTCAAGGGTAGTTTAGGTATTTAACACGTGTCAGGTATGGAAAAGATGCCAAAAGTACATACGGGGTTGCAAATGAGTGTTTTTTTCTTAATTAGGGGTCTGACTATATTTCCAAATGATGTTTTGATATAGTTTAGGAGGTTTAAATAAAATTAACCCTTTCTTTTTCTCTCATTTCTTTTCTCTCCTTTTTATCAAACGTGTAACCAAAGCCCTAGTCGTAAAGCATAAACCCTAGCAATCGCCATGAATTTTGTAAGCAGGGCAATAACAGCAGAGGTTGTATGGTCATCTCCTTCACCAAGGAAATTTCTGAATCCCGTCCTTACTCTGCAACAGTGTTGGTACTCGACAACATATGGTACTAGTAGGTTGAAGATACCGGAAGAAGTCGCCAAGAATCCCGCATCGGAACCAAAAAAGTCATCACTGCTGAGTGGTACTGGAATGTCACAGAGAGAGAAAGAGGATTGGCCAAGGCCTAGCGAGATTCCTTGGCAGGCAAAGGTTGCCAATTCGGTGAATCTGATCGGCCGTGTTAACATGCCTGTTCAGTTTGAAACTTCCCCCGACGGCAGGTACTGGGCTGGCACCATAATCACCCAAAAGGAGGACGGCGACGAAAACGGTGCTTCTGATTCTTCGCCCCCTTTTCAGTATGCAATTGTCTCCTTCATCCTCTTATTATTATCATTATTTATTTTTAGACTTTAGGCTGTTTTTCTAGTTGCTACAGTTCACATTATATATATATATATATATAGACACACACTGGTGCTATTAATTTTGAAAGAAATAACTTTTAGAGTTTCAAATTAGGCTTGGATTGATGAGGTGAATGGGTTATGTACAAACTACAAATGCACATGGTTTTCCATTATTTAAGGGCTTCAATCCCAATTTGTACATCCATCTCATGGTTGCTATTTGAACTCCCATCACCATTGCCAATTCCGGCATATGTCAAGAATAGTGCCCTAAACCCTAAACCCTAAAAAAAAAGAAAAGGAATAGTGCCTTTTGTCATCTTTGCCCACATTGTTATACAACCATCTAATGATAGCATGACTGTCGCCTCTTGAATGCTTTAGAATCCATATATGGATGGCCTTGAACTTACCTTTTTGAGCTTATGTGGCTCTAAGCTCCACAACATTAACTCTTCCATCTTCAGCTGGTCTATTCTGCACTCACCCTTTACCATTCGTTCATCTTAACATTGTGAAACGAGCAAAATGCCTTTCACCCCCATATTCATACAGTAAGCCAATAGGGATTGTGCTGAATAACCTAATTTTTACCAATGTAGGATGCTTATGTGGGGTGCTGGTGGATTGGATTGGAAACTGACAGAAATAATCTGAGTTAAGTAGATTGATGGTCATTCTTTTAGGTGTTATAATGTTGTTAGAAAGTTGTGGCTTTTTTGTTGGGCAAACTAGTTAAGTAGTTCCTGCATCAACTAGGTTCACCTTTCCATATGCTTAAGACTAGCCTAGAGTAATTGATCAAAATATTATACCACTCGTTAATTGCTCCCTGTTGTCTATGATATTATACCATTATCTATTGTGTATTTACTTATTTCATTCCTTTCACAAATCAGGATCCCAATAGTGTTTGAAGGTGAGCTAGCACACATTGCGGCTTGTCATCTGAAGAAAAAAGATTGTGTTTATATTGCCGGACAACTAATTTCATATCCACCACCGTTCACTTTAAGTCAAAGTCAAGCATCTACCCAGGTAATCTAGGGAACATACTTTGTTAGGTATTTTGAAGTTTATAAAAAATGTGGAGATAACTTATTTTTCACTCTATGAAAATTAATAAATGCCTTAATTTAAGTGTGAGTATGTGTCTTTTTGTTTTTTACCTTTATGAATTTATTGATGTTTTTTTTCTTGGTTTTGGTAAATCAAACCTCGAAACACTCAACAGTTCTATCTGGACTCTGGAGTTTCTCTCTTTTTGACAAAAGCCCTAAAACCTCAAATCTGCCTGATAAAATGAGGGGAAGTACACAGATCGTAGTACCCTGATCTTCAAAGTTTGACCGTGCAGGTTATGGTGCGTAGCATAAACTTTGTCCAATGCTCATCTCAACTGAAGAAAACCTGGCAGAAAAAGGAAAGGGCTATTAATTTTGGTTAGTGCTTCTATGAGATTCTCAATCCTTTTGCTTATGCCCGAAGTTTCCGTACCAAGATTACAAACTGATTCATGTCAAACTACAAGAGAAGCAGAATATAAACATATATACATGTATAATGAAATACGTATAATGAAAGTTAAGAAATAGGTATTTTTTTATGTGGTTAGTTTTTAGGTAACTGTGGAAGTTAAGATGGCAATATGTATACTGAAAGACCATGGAGATAATGGTACATCGGCCGTTTCTCTTTGCTATTGGGATAAATAAAGAAAACAGTACGAATTTATGGTAAAGTTGGCATTAAATTGCTCTCGATAAAAAGCATACCAAGTGCTTGGTGTTTTCATGTAAAGTATCTCCAGAGTTGAAGTACTTTATATTTCGTTTGTTAGCAATATACTTTAAGCACTTGTATTACTACTTATACAGTAATGCTCTTTTGTGGGGTGTATTTGTCCAAGAAATAAATGGTTACCTAAAATATAGACCCTTTAAAATACAGTTTTAGAATCTCCAAATTTATTTCCATTGAATATGTACAGTGAGCTAAAATCTTTTCCATTTTAAAAATGATTTTTTGGTTGGCAAACACCTTAATGACATGAGCTATGTTACTTTCAAATTATCATTGTTGATCATGTAGTTTACTTTTAACTTATAGATTGTAGATTTTCTCAAATACGAAAAACATGAAGACTTTGTACTGTTTTCACTGATATATTAGTGTTTTGGCTTATCCTTCCTCACTGTTCTTTGTTTCTTTTGTTGGTTATGGAACAGAGAAGGAAGAATAGTAGGAATAATAGGTTGATGTAGGAAGTGGAACAGAGGAAGGCCTTTTCAGTTCATGAAGCCTTTTAAAATTTACTTGTGCTATATGTGTATTTTTTTTAAGTCGGTGTTGCCAAAGGGGGCTACTATTAGGATTATGAGTCGTGTGTTGGCATGTTCATACCCAACACTCTTGAGTACATATATAGGTAAATGTAAATGAGTCGTGTATGCAGTTTCCAGTCGTTTTACTGATAATTATATTGTTGACGCTGGTCGGAGATTTTAGAGTGACTTCTTTCAGTATAGGTGTGCTGCTTGTGTGTTATTATATTTTTGTTCAGCTGGTATGTCAGATGATGGTGACCCTGCATTGAACTCTTGGGGGGACCTCCTAAAAAATCCAGAAAGATGGTGGGATCACCGTGAAAATAAGCTCAATGGGTTGGTGAGCACCTCACTCCTGATATATGTTCTATCCACATGGATTTTGTAGATGAAATTATTTGTGGTGTTGCTTTATAGGTGAAGCCAAAACATCCAGATTTTAAACACAAGGATAGTGGTCTCTCACTCTGGATTAACAATGCTCCAGAATTGGTTCTAGCAAAACTTGAAGGATTAAAGGTTGATGTCAAACCTTGCAGAATGAAACAAGTAAAAGAGGAAAGAGGTGAGTATTAAGTATGGCTAAAATCTCATTCTATTTGTAGGTTTACATTACTTGTAATAGTTAGTGTTTAAATTGGAAGTCACTACAAGCAGATGATATTGTTTAAATATTCTGATTGGACATTGCTGCTGCTTGTCTTAAATGTCTCAGAACTGTCGGAGGATATTGTTTCAATATTCTGACAGTTTATCAGAAACATGGTGTGTTTACAATGAACACACAACTTCTTGCCTTCTGCAGTTCTTTTTAGGACTCCATGTTACTCCTGACCAGAAGTTCAGAACATAAAATTTTCTCAAACTGTTTATTGTAGGAACTGCTGTTTTTTTTCCATTTTTTGCTTTGATCAAGTTTTCCCATCTCTTTATTTATCAACAAAATAGTATCATAGCATGCTTTCTTTAATGTGCACAAATAAACTGTATCAAATTTATTAGTATTCTTAATCTACTTGTATGATGAGGGAGAAGTAAACAGACTGAATCACATTGAACATTTTTTAAATTTTTTTTTATATAGACCCCTTATATGTTTTATAATTCTATGAGAGTTCAAATCTCAAGTGAAGATGCTTGGAGCTCAGGATTCGTTATTCTTTTAGTTGTATTTCTCCCCTTGTATTCTTTTAGTTTCTTCAAATGCCTTTGAAATCCACCGAGGCATATCTCTTAATTATATCTAAATAATGAGCACTTGTGATTGGTTGCATTTATTTACAATGCTCTATGGAGAATTGATTCGGTAATGCTGTGAGTTGTACTCAATCATGAAAGGATTTTCGCAAAAAAATTTGCAAGAATTTTTGAACTAGTGTTGTTCTGTTGTGCATAGAAACACATCTTAATAGTTAATGTTAGTGGTGCTTTAAGAACCATTGATGCGTTTCTTTGCCACTGACTGCAGGAACTGTTATTTCCAAAGCAATCTTAGTTGCCTCGTGAGATGTTCAAGAGCCATTGGCAAATCTGTCACATAAGTTGGCTCTGGAGGCAACAAAATTACTTTTGTAATATTTACACTAATTTTTAGAAATTCTATTTTTGTGGGAGACTGTAAGGGCTATAATTGTCACTCCAATTGTCTCTTGTAATATTTACCCAAATTTTTAGAAATTCTATTTTTGTGGGAGACAGACAGGGCGATATTTGTTACTCCATTTCGTCCTTTTGAGGTTGCTAAACCATTAAGTTTAACTGATTTCACCTTAGAGTTGATTAATCAAGAAGTTGCACGGTAACCTTATTTTCCCACATTTATCGACATATTGTTGCTGTGCCTGGATCCAGCTGGTGATTCTTGGAGGAACTTGGTTGAAAATCCTGATGAATGGTGGGACAACAGATCGAATAAGGTAATAGTACCATTTCTGATTTGAAATTGTGGTTCTTTACATTGTTTTGGATAATGTCTGTTCTTAACATTCTTGACCCTTGAATCTTTTTCTAGGTTAGTGAAAAGTCTCCGGACTTCAAACATAAGAAAACAGGTGAAGGATTGTGGCTACCTGACTCACCAGCTTGGGTGATGTCGAAGTTGCAGCCTGTGGAAGCTAAATAAACTGTTGCTTCTGGAAAGAGGAAGCCACAATTTTCTGAAACCATATGATGGAAAATTATTTATGAAAACGAAAAATTATATGGTAGTCAACTATCATGCTGGGTTGACAGTGCAAATTCTATAAGGGAAGGTGTTTTTGTATTTTTTCCACTTTGAAATCTCTGCAATTCAATTGATGGCTAGTAACTTCCTACGACTACCAACCCTCATCCTACTAGTGGAGGGGTGACACCTTTTGATTGCAACTCTCCCCCTTCAAACACAACTCAGTTTCATGCTCCTTTGTAATAAGGGGTGAAAGTGTAATTAGTAATTTCGGAGGGGTGAAGTGTTTGGGCATATGAGTAATTTCATACTTTATATATTACCGTAATGTAATAAGTGAAACAATTAAAGGGGCATTATAGTCATTTTACTAGCCCAGGGGGTGTCATTGTAACGAAATTGAAAATTCAGGGGGCTATGGGACCGAAAGAGACAAACCTTGCATCTGGCTGCAATAAAGCCAAACCTCAGGGGGTGTGGCTGCAAATTATCCAAAATTTTATAATCAACAATCCTAATTCTAATTGAATAAGCAATAACTTTCGACGCTTAAATCTAATTGTAACGTGAAATGGACTATAATATTGAATTCTATCTAAAATTTTATAATTAACAATCCTAATTCTAATTGTATAGGCGATAAATTTAAACACTTAAACCTAATTGTAATGTGATTAAAAGTTATTATAATTTAATTATAGTTAATACTCCTAATCCTATTTGGATAAAAAAAATACTTAATCCATCTACTATTGAACTATATATAAAATTCGAAAAAATATATATAATTTGATTTTTTTTTAATAAAATTCAAGAACAATATATTAATTTTTTTGAATTTTATATATGTTTTTCGAAATTTATATATATGGAATAGAGTAATTAAGTTAATTGATGTATTCTACTAAATTATTCATATGAATAATAAGAATGTCACAACACAAATATATAGTTAAACAAAATTATGTGCAGAACTAGGTCTATTGAGGCTCACCAAAATTGCCGCCAAAAAATAAAAGCACCAAACCAATGGCCTAATTTACAACTTGGCTCACCAAAATGTTAGTGGGAAAGTGCCGCCAAAAATAAAATAGCCTAAATAATGGCTCCAAAGAAAAAAAATAATATTAAATTATTTGACTAAGTTTAAGTAGCCTCCACCACACAATTATATACAAAAGGGTTAGGGTTCATATACAGATTTCAGCAGATCTATTAAGTTATACACCTCTTTTGTCTCTATGTTCGTGAAGTAGGCAAGAGAGCTTCATTTCTGTGTATATCTGTATACACTTGAGATTCTCCATCCATCAAGTACGAATCGAAGAAAGCACGATTCATTTCACGATTCCTGTTTGAAGAAATCTACTTCGCAATCCACCGATTCTCCATCCATCAGGTATGAATCGTACGAATATTTTCAAAAAATTTACATTTTCATGAGTTAATTTTTTTAATATGTTAAATTAACAATGGATTAAAATTTTAGGGTTGTAATTTTGGAAAGGGCTTCTTGATTTTGGGGGTATTTCTTTCTCGCTCTCCTCCTCTTGCTCACATCTCCCTTCCTCCAAGGTTCGATGTCCCCAAGCCTAAGTGCTACAAAGGGGAACGTGTGGCCAAGGAGGTAGAAAGCTTCCAATTTGGCATGGAACGATACTTTGACGCCAAAGGGATAGTGGGTTTTAGGGTTTTAGGGTTTAGGGTTTAGGGTTTAGGGTTTAGGGTTTAGGGTTTTAGGGTTTAGGGTTTAGGGTTTAGGGTTTAGGGTTTAGGGTTTAGGGTTTAGGGTTTAGGGTTTAGGGTTTAGGGTTTAGGGTTTAGGGTTTAGGGTTTAGGGTTTAGGGTTTAGGGTTTAGGGTTTAGGGTTTAGGGTTTAGGGTTTAGGGTTTAGGGTTTAGGGTTTAGGGTTTAGGGTTTAGGGTTTAGGGTTTAGGGTTTAGGGTTTAGGGTTTAGGGTTTAGGGTTTAGGGTTTAGGGTTTAGGGTTTAGGGTTTAGGGTTTAGGGTTTAGGGTTTAGGGTTTAGGGTTTAGGGTTTAGGGTTTAGGGTTTAGGGTTTAGGGTTTAGGGTTTAGGGTTTAGGGTTTAGGGTTTAGGGTTTAGGGTTTAGGGTTTAGGGTTTAGGGTTTAGGGTTTAGGGTTTAGGGTTTAGGGTTTAGGGTTTAGGGTTTAGGGTTTAGGGTTTAGGGTTTAGGGTTTAGGGTTTAGGGTTTAGGGTTTAGGGTTTAGGGTTTAGGGTTTAGGGTTTAGGGTTTAGGGTTTAGGGTTTAGGGTTTAGGGTTTAGGGTTTAGGGTTTAGGGTTTAGGGTTTAGGGTTTAGGGTTTAGGGTTTAGGGTTTAGGGTTTAGGGTTTAGGGTTTAGGGTTTAGGGTTTAGGGTTTAGGGTTTAGGGTTTAGGGTTTAGGGTTTAGGGTTTAGGGTTTAGGGTTTAGGGTTTAGGGTTTAGGGTTTAGGGTTTAGGGTTTAGGGTTTAGGGTTTAGGGTTTAGGGTTTAGGGTTTAGGGTTTAGGGTTTAGGGTTTAGGGTTTAGGGTTTAGGGTTTAGGGTTTAGGGTTTAGGGTTTAGGGTTTAGGGTTTAGGGTTTAGGGTTTAGGGTTTAGGGTTTAGGGTTTAGGGTTTAGGGTTTAGGGTTTAGGGTTTAGGGTTTAGGGTTTAGGGTTTAGGGTTTAGGGTTTAGGGTTTAGGGTTTAGGGTTTAGGGTTTAGGGTTTAGGGTTTAGGGTTTAGGGTTTAGGGTTTAGGGTTTAGGGTTTAGGGTTTAGGGTTTAGGGTTTAGGGTTTAGGGTTTAGGGTTTAGGGTTTAGGGTTTAGGGTTTAGGGTTTAGGGTTTAGGGTTTAGGGTTTAGGGTTTAGGGTTTAGGGTTTAGGGTTTAGGGTTTAGGGTTTAGGGTTTAGGGTTTAGGGTTTAGGGTTTAGGGTTTAGGGTTTAGGGTTTAGGGTTTAGGGTTTAGGGTTTAGGGTTTAGGGTTTAGGGTTTAGGGTTTAGGGTTTAGGGTTTAGGGTTTAGGGTTTAGGGTTTAGGGTTTAGGGTTTAGGGTTTAGGGTTTAGGGTTTAGGGTTTAGGGTTTAGGGTTTAGGGTTTAGGGTTTAGGGTTTAGGGTTTAGGGTTTAGGGTTTAGGGTTTAGGGTTTAGGGTTTAGGGTTTAGGGTTTAGGGTTTAGGGTTTAGGGTTTAGGGTTTAGGGTTTAGGGTTTAGGGTTTAGGGTTTAGGGTTTAGGGTTTAGGGTTTAGGGTTTAGGGTTTAGGGTTTAGGGTTTAGGGTTTAGGGTTTAGGGTTTAGGGTTTAGGGTTTAGGGTTTAGGGTTTAGGGTTTAGGGTTTAGGGTTTAGGGTTTAGGGTTTAGGGTTTAGGGTTTAGGGTTTAGGGTTTAGGGTTTAGGGTTTAGGGTTTAGGGTTTAGGGTTTAGGGTTTAGGGTTTAGGGTTTAGGGTTTAGGGTTTAGGGTTTAGGGTTTAGGGTTTAGGGTTTAGGGTTTAGGGTTTAGGGTTTAGGGTTTAGGGTTTAGGGTTTAGGGTTTAGGGTTTAGGGTTTAGGGTTTAGGGTTTAGGGTTTAGGGTTTAGGGTTTAGGGTTTAGGGTTTAGGGTTTAGGGTTTAGGGTTTAGGGTTTAGGGTTTAGGGTTTAGGGTTTAGGGTTTAGGGTTTAGGGTTTAGGGTTTAGGGTTTAGGGTTTAGGGTTTAGGGTTTAGGGTTTAGGGTTTAGGGTTTAGGGTTTAGGGTTTAGGGTTTAGGGTTTAGGGTTTAGGGTTTAGGGTTTAGGGTTTAGGGTTTAGGGTTTAGGGTTTAGGGTTTAGGGTTTAGGGTTTAGGGTTTAGGGTTTAGGGTTTAGGGTTTAGGGTTTAGGGTTTAGGGTTTAGGGTTTAGGGTTTAGGGTTTAGGGTTTAGGGTTTAGGGTTTAGGGTTTAGGGTTTAGGGTTTAGGGTTTAGGGTTTAGGGTTTAGGGTTTAGGGTTTAGGGTTTAGGGTTTAGGGTTTAGGGTTTAGGGTTTAGGGTTTAGGGTTTAGGGTTTAGGGTTTAGGGTTTAGGGTTTAGGGTTTAGGGTTTAGGGTTTAGGGTTTAGGGTTTAGGGTTTAGGGTTTAGGGTTTAGGGTTTAGGGTTTAGGGTTTAGGGTTTAGGGTTTAGGGTTTAGGGTTTAGGGTTTAGGGTTTAGGGTTTAGGGTTTAGGGTTTAGGGTTTAGGGTTTAGGGTTTAGGGTTTAGGGTTTAGGGTTTAGGGTTTAGGGTTTAGGGTTTAGGGTTTAGGGTTTAGGGTTTAGGGTTTAGGGTTTAGGGTTTAGGGTTTAGGGTTTAGGGTTTAGGGTTTAGGGTTTAGGGTTTAGGGTTTAGGGTTTAGGGTTTAGGGTTTAGGGTTTAGGGTTTAGGGTTTAGGGTTTAGGGTTTAGGGTTTAGGGTTTAGGGTTTAGGGTTTAGGGTTTAGGGTTTAGGGTTTAGGGTTTAGGGTTTAGGGTTTAGGGTTTAGGGTTTAGGGTTTAGGGTTTAGGGTTTAGGGTTTAGGGTTTAGGGTTTAGGGTTTAGGGTTTAGGGTTTAGGGTTTAGGGTTTAGGGTTTAGGGTTTAGGGTTTAGGGTTTAGGGTTTAGGGTTTAGGGTTTAGGGTTTAGGGTTTAGGGTTTAGGGTTTAGGGTTTAGGGTTTAGGGTTTAGGGTTTAGGGTTTAGGGTTTAGGGTTTAGGGTTTAGGGTTTAGGGTTTAGGGTTTAGGGTTTAGGGTTTAGGGTTTAGGGTTTAGGGTTTAGGGTTTAGGGTTTAGGGTTTAGGGTTTAGGGTTTAGGGTTTAGGGTTTAGGGTTTAGGGTTTAGGGTTTAGGGTTTAGGGTTTAGGGTTTAGGGTTTAGGGTTTAGGGTTTAGGGTTTAGGGTTTAGGGTTTAGGGTTTAGGGTTTAGGGTTTAGGGTTTAGGGTTTAGGGTTTAGGGTTTAGGGTTTAGGGTTTAGGGTTTAGGGTTTAGGGTTTAGGGTTTAGGGTTTAGGGTTTAGGGTTTAGGGTTTAGGGTTTAGGGTTTAGGGTTTAGGGTTTAGGGTTTAGGGTTTAGGGTTTAGGGTTTAGGGTTTAGGGTTTAGGGTTTAGGGTTTAGGGTTTAGGGTTTAGGGTTTAGGGTTTAGGGTTTAGGGTTTAGGGTTTAGGGTTTAGGGTTTAGGGTTTAGGGTTTAGGGTTTAGGGTTTAGGGTTTAGGGTTTAGGGTTTAGGGTTTAGGGTTTAGGGTTTAGGGTTTAGGGTTTAGGGTTTAGGGTTTAGGGTTTAGGGTTTAGGGTTTAGGGTTTAGGGTTTAGGGTTTAGGGTTTAGGGTTTAGGGTTTAGGGTTTAGGGTTTAGGGTTTAGGGTTTAGGGTTTAGGGTTTAGGGTTTAGGGTTTAGGGTTTAGGGTTTAGGGTTTAGGGTTTAGGGTTTAGGGTTTAGGGTTTAGGGTTTAGGGTTTAGGGTTTAGGGTTTAGGGTTTAGGGTTTAGGGTTTAGGGTTTAGGGTTTAGGGTTTAGGGTTTAGGGTTTAGGGTTTAGGGTTTAGGGTTTAGGGTTTAGGGTTTAGGGTTTAGGGTTTAGGGTTTAGGGTTTAGGGTTTAGGGTTTAGGGTTTAGGGTTTAGGGTTTAGGGTTTAGGGTTTAGGGTTTAGGGTTTAGGGTTTAGGGTTTAGGGTTTAGGGTTTAGGGTTTAGGGTTTAGGGTTTAGGGTTTAGGGTTTAGGGTTTAGGGTTTAGGGTTTAGGGTTTAGGGTTTAGGGTTTAGGGTTTAGGGTTTAGGGTTTAGGGTTTAGGGTTTAGGGTTTAGGGTTTAGGGTTTAGGGTTTAGGGTTTAGGGTTTAGGGTTTAGGGTTTAGGGTTTAGGGTTTAGGGTTTAGGGTTTAGGGTTTAGGGTTTAGGGTTTAGGGTTTAGGGTTTAGGGTTTAGGGTTTAGGGTTTAGGGTTTAGGGTTTAGGGTTTAGGGTTTAGGGTTTAGGGTTTAGGGTTTAGGGTTTAGGGTTTAGGGTTTAGGGTTTAGGGTTTAGGGTTTAGGGTTTAGGGTTTAGGGTTTAGGGTTTAGGGTTTAGGGTTTAGGGTTTAGGGTTTAGGGTTTAGGGTTTAGGGTTTAGGGTTTAGGGTTTAGGGTTTAGGGTTTAGGGTTTAGGGTTTAGGGTTTAGGGTTTAGGGTTTAGGGTTTAGGGTTTAGGGTTTAGGGTTTAGGGTTTAGGGTTTAGGGTTTAGGGTTTAGGGTTTAGGGTTTAGGGTTTAGGGTTTAGGGTTTAGGGTTTAGGGTTTAGGGTTTAGGGTTTAGGGTTTAGGGTTTAGGGTTTAGGGTTTAGGGTTTAGGGTTTAGGGTTTAGGGTTTAGGGTTTAGGGTTTAGGGTTTAGGGTTTAGGGTTTAGGGTTTAGGGTTTAGGGTTTAGGGTTTAGGGTTTAGGGTTTAGGGTTTAGGGTTTAGGGTTTAGGGTTTAGGGTTTAGGGTTTAGGGTTTAGGGTTTAGGGTTTAGGGTTTAGGGTTTAGGGTTTAGGGTTTAGGGTTTAGGGTTTAGGGTTTAGGGTTTAGGGTTTAGGGTTTAGGGTTTAGGGTTTAGGGTTTAGGGTTTAGGGTTTAGGGTTTAGGGTTTAGGGTTTAGGGTT
Organism: Cornus suecica; assembly: GCA_963922005.1. NCBI lineage: Eukaryota > Viridiplantae > Streptophyta > Magnoliopsida > Cornales > Cornaceae > Cornus > Cornus suecica. The sequence continues at coordinate 6,160 of OY998240.1, read as the reverse complement.
TAGGGTTTAGGGTTTAGGGTTTAGGGTTTAGGGTTTAGGGTTTAGGGTTTAGGGTTTAGGGTTTAGGGTTTAGGGTTTAGGGTTTAGGGTTTAGGGTTTAGGGTTTAGGGTTTAGGGTTTAGGGTTTAGGGTTTAGGGTTTAGGGTTTAGGGTTTAGGGTTTAGGGTTTAGGGTTTAGGGTTTAGGGTTTAGGGTTTAGGGTTTAGGGTTTAGGGTTTAGGGTTTAGGGTTTAGGGTTTAGGGTTTAGGGTTTAGGGTTTAGGGTTTAGGGTTTAGGGTTTAGGGTTTAGGGTTTAGGGTTTAGGGTTTAGGGTTTAGGGTTTAGGGTTTAGGGTTTAGGGTTTAGGGTTTAGGGTTTAGGGTTTAGGGTTTAGGGTTTAGGGTTTAGGGTTTAGGGTTTAGGGTTTAGGGTTTAGGGTTTAGGGTTTAGGGTTTAGGGTTTAGGGTTTAGGGTTTAGGGTTTAGGGTTTAGGGTTTAGGGTTTAGGGTTTAGGGTTTAGGGTTTAGGGTTTAGGGTTTAGGGTTTAGGGTTTAGGGTTTAGGGTTTAGGGTTTAGGGTTTAGGGTTTAGGGTTTAGGGTTTAGGGTTTAGGGTTTAGGGTTTAGGGTTTAGGGTTTAGGGTTTAGGGTTTAGGGTTTAGGGTTTAGGGTTTAGGGTTTAGGGTTTAGGGTTTAGGGTTTAGGGTTTAGGGTTTAGGGTTTAGGGTTTAGGGTTTAGGGTTTAGGGTTTAGGGTTTAGGGTTTAGGGTTTAGGGTTTAGGGTTTAGGGTTTAGGGTTTAGGGTTTAGGGTTTAGGGTTTAGGGTTTAGGGTTTAGGGTTTAGGGTTTAGGGTTTAGGGTTTAGGGTTTAGGGTTTAGGGTTTAGGGTTTAGGGTTTAGGGTTTAGGGTTTAGGGTTTAGGGTTTAGGGTTTAGGGTTTAGGGTTTAGGGTTTAGGGTTTAGGGTTTAGGGTTTAGGGTTTAGGGTTTAGGGTTTAGGGTTTAGGGTTTAGGGTTTAGGGTTTAGGGTTTAGGGTTTAGGGTTTAGGGTTTAGGGTTTAGGGTTTAGGGTTTAGGGTTTAGGGTTTAGGGTTTAGGGTTTAGGGTTTAGGGTTTAGGGTTTAGGGTTTAGGGTTTAGGGTTTAGGGTTTAGGGTTTAGGGTTTAGGGTTTAGGGTTTAGGGTTTAGGGTTTAGGGTTTAGGGTTTAGGGTTTAGGGTTTAGGGTTTAGGGTTTAGGGTTTAGGGTTTAGGGTTTAGGGTTTAGGGTTTAGGGTTTAGGGTTTAGGGTTTAGGGTTTAGGGTTTAGGGTTTAGGGTTTAGGGTTTAGGGTTTAGGGTTTAGGGTTTAGGGTTTAGGGTTTAGGGTTTAGGGTTTAGGGTTTAGGGTTTAGGGTTTAGGGTTTAGGGTTTAGGGTTTAGGGTTTAGGGTTTAGGGTTTAGGGTTTAGGGTTTAGGGTTTAGGGTTTAGGGTTTAGGGTTTAGGGTTTAGGGTTTAGGGTTTAGGGTTTAGGGTTTAGGGTTTAGGGTTTAGGGTTTAGGGTTTAGGGTTTAGGGTTTAGGGTTTAGGGTTTAGGGTTTAGGGTTTAGGGTTTAGGGTTTAGGGTTTAGGGTTTAGGGTTTAGGGTTTAGGGTTTAGGGTTTAGGGTTTAGGGTTTAGGGTTTAGGGTTTAGGGTTTAGGGTTTAGGGTTTAGGGTTTAGGGTTTAGGGTTTAGGGTTTAGGGTTTAGGGTTTAGGGTTTAGGGTTTAGGGTTTAGGGTTTAGGGTTTAGGGTTTAGGGTTTAGGGTTTAGGGTTTAGGGTTTAGGGTTTAGGGTTTAGGGTTTAGGGTTTAGGGTTTAGGGTTTAGGGTTTAGGGTTTAGGGTTTAGGGTTTAGGGTTTAGGGTTTAGGGTTTAGGGTTTAGGGTTTAGGGTTTAGGGTTTAGGGTTTAGGGTTTAGGGTTTAGGGTTTAGGGTTTAGGGTTTAGGGTTTAGGGTTTAGGGTTTAGGGTTTAGGGTTTAGGGTTTAGGGTTTAGGGTTTAGGGTTTAGGGTTTAGGGTTTAGGGTTTAGGGTTTAGGGTTTAGGGTTTAGGGTTTAGGGTTTAGGGTTTAGGGTTTAGGGTTTAGGGTTTAGGGTTTAGGGTTTAGGGTTTAGGGTTTAGGGTTTAGGGTTTAGGGTTTAGGGTTTAGGGTTTAGGGTTTAGGGTTTAGGGTTTAGGGTTTAGGGTTTAGGGTTTAGGGTTTAGGGTTTAGGGTTTAGGGTTTAGGGTTTAGGGTTTAGGGTTTAGGGTTTAGGGTTTAGGGTTTAGGGTTTAGGGTTTAGGGTTTAGGGTTTAGGGTTTAGGGTTTAGGGTTTAGGGTTTAGGGTTTAGGGTTTAGGGTTTAGGGTTTAGGGTTTAGGGTTTAGGGTTTAGGGTTTAGGGTTTAGGGTTTAGGGTTTAGGGTTTAGGGTTTAGGGTTTAGGGTTTAGGGTTTAGGGTTTAGGGTTTAGGGTTTAGGGTTTAGGGTTTAGGGTTTAGGGTTTAGGGTTTAGGGTTTAGGGTTTAGGGTTTAGGGTTTAGGGTTTAGGGTTTAGGGTTTAGGGTTTAGGGTTTAGGGTTTAGGGTTTAGGGTTTAGGGTTTAGGGTTTAGGGTTTAGGGTTTAGGGTTTAGGGTTTAGGGTTTAGGGTTTAGGGTTTAGGGTTTAGGGTTTAGGGTTTAGGGTTTAGGGTTTAGGGTTTAGGGTTTAGGGTTTAGGGTTTAGGGTTTAGGGTTTAGGGTTTAGGGTTTAGGGTTTAGGGTTTAGGGTTTAGGGTTTAGGGTTTAGGGTTTAGGGTTTAGGGTTTAGGGTTTAGGGTTTAGGGTTTAGGGTTTAGGGTTTAGGGTTTAGGGTTTAGGGTTTAGGGTTTAGGGTTTAGGGTTTAGGGTTTAGGGTTTAGGGTTTAGGGTTTAGGGTTTAGGGTTTAGGGTTTAGGGTTTAGGGTTTAGGGTTTAGGGTTTAGGGTTTAGGGTTTAGGGTTTAGGGTTTAGGGTTTAGGGTTTAGGGTTTAGGGTTTAGGGTTTAGGGTTTAGGGTTTAGGGTTTAGGGTTTAGGGTTTAGGGTTTAGGGTTTAGGGTTTAGGGTTTAGGGTTTAGGGTTTAGGGTTTAGGGTTTAGGGTTTAGGGTTTAGGGTTTAGGGTTTAGGGTTTAGGGTTTAGGGTTTAGGGTTTAGGGTTTAGGGTTTAGGGTTTAGGGTTTAGGGTTTAGGGTTTAGGGTTTAGGGTTTAGGGTTTAGGGTTTAGGGTTTAGGGTTTAGGGTTTAGGGTTTAGGGTTTAGGGTTTAGGGTTTAGGGTTTAGGGTTTAGGGTTTAGGGTTTAGGGTTTAGGGTTTAGGGTTTAGGGTTTAGGGTTTAGGGTTTAGGGTTTAGGGTTTAGGGTTTAGGGTTTAGGGTTTAGGGTTTAGGGTTTAGGGTTTAGGGTTTAGGGTTTAGGGTTTAGGGTTTAGGGTTTAGGGTTTAGGGTTTAGGGTTTAGGGTTTAGGGTTTAGGGTTTAGGGTTTAGGGTTTAGGGTTTAGGGTTTAGGGTTTAGGGTTTAGGGTTTAGGGTTTAGGGTTTAGGGTTTAGGGTTTAGGGTTTAGGGTTTAGGGTTTAGGGTTTAGGGTTTAGGGTTTAGGGTTTAGGGTTTAGGGTTTAGGGTTTAGGGTTTAGGGTTTAGGGTTTAGGGTTTAGGGTTTAGGGTTTAGGGT